>OY728134.1:1370164936-1370552890 GCA_963277665.1 Viscum album
AATATTAAGTTGACAAAACTATTTGTATATAATTCATTAGTAAAGTAATAAAGTAAGGATATCCACCTATATATTTTAAAAAAAATTCCATAAATGTATGTGGGAACAATTCTAGAATCCATATGTGTAACACCCCACGTCATTATAATACATTTCATTTTAAATAAATTTAATCTCTTTGATAGCATTTGTTACACGCAACACCGAGTCTAAACAAACTATGATATACAATGAGAATATTATTATTTAATAAAATAATTATCTCATAAATGTTGGGTTGATGGGTATGAATATTATTAGCCAAATTAAAAAAATTTACGCTTCACACATTTATAAAATTAATTCATTGGTTATCAATTAATTATAAATAAAAATATACATCATTTGAAATAAAAAAGAAGTGTTTCTAAAAAAATATTTGTAGATACACAACGGGTTTTTATAATAATAAATAAATTTTATAAATATTCTGGAATGAATTTAATAATATTTTTAGATAATATATTCAATAAAATTTATTAACATTATAATAATATTTTTTCTATAAATGGGATAAGAATAAATCAAGTTTTATTGAGAAAAACATCACATTTCTAATGAATGTTTTTTGTCAGCTTTTTCAAACTTATTTAAAAATTAATTTCATTCAATTTTCCATATTAAATTTTAATAAATTTATTCAATATTTTTAATAATGGGGAATGAATTTATAAAAAGGACCATTTCATTATGAATAGTATCTGTGGAAAATTTTTTCACCTTGGTAAAATGTAAATATGGATAATCTTGGTTAAAAAAACTAACATGGAAATAAATATTATTCATAATTCTTATTGGGTTAATATAATTTGACTATTATTACATTATTCCATAAATGAAATTTTTTAATGAACATGTTTCTATGAAAATAATCCTTAAAATATTTTAATCATTGAAAGTCAAAAAAATTCAATCTCTAAGTTTTAAATATCTATTATGTGTTCATATATGGAAGAAGAGGGATATGAATTAACATAAATATATATTTTTATATTAATGAAATTTTTATCATCATAAAATTTAGTTATAATTTTTATAGATTATATAGTAACCTTAAATTCTTGTGTAACACTAATACATTATTTATTTAGTAAACAAAAAAATAAAATAAATGAATTTAAAATTAATTAATGTAAAATAATTAGGAGAAATCAATGTTCACAATCAGTTTAACATTTTAATGTGACATATTAGAGAGGTTTTAAAACATTATATTCAAATTAATTTAGTTGTTTAATGTATTTGATGTCAAATTAAATGAATAGTGTCATCATTGACATTAATAATAATTTATGAAAATAATATTTTATTAAATTATTTATAAATCTCAAAAAAAAATTAAATATGAATAGACTATAATATATGGTCTTAAATGGTTTCACTTTTCCACTTATAAGTCAATAGTTACCTTATATGTAAAATTATAAGCCTTTAAGATTGAAAAATAGGTTACCGTAGTTAAGGTTAAATAAGGTAAACTAAAGGGGTTAAACAAAAAGATATGGTTTGAAGCACCACACATACCATTAAATATTTTGTTGTTTTATTTTATTTCCAACATATCATAATATATTTTTTAATACCTATCCATTCGGATTCATTTGGATTGAGAATGATTTTTTATAATATAATCATTTAAAAAATTCAAAGCGTTCCCCTCAACTCGATTATAAAAGGGAACCTCTTCCTTCACTTATGTATATAATTATGAACAATCTTGGATTCTCATGCCCATACCATTGAACCTATAAACATCCTTATCTAATTTATTCAAGTTCTACTATCACTAGAATTTCAAACTAGAGATCCATTAAAAATAATTTAAATAGTCACCTCAAGAAGATGTAATTATCATACCCAACCCCTTTTAATTTATATCTTCTTATAAATCTTATAAATAACATGAAATTAAATTATATTTATAAATTAAATATTATAAATGTACTGAAATTTTATTATGATTATTAAACCACCATTACCCACCCCCTTTCTCATCTAATGAGAAGTGAATGTATCAGTTGGGCGTATGTGCAACTTAATATCACCAGGTAATGATACAATTCATTTTTTCATCACAATAATTTATTGATGAGTATTATAATGAAATTAATGTTTATTAAAACATAGGTATATTTTAGTAATCATAATATCATATATACCCTCATACACTTTTATCATTGGGAAACTATAACAGTTTTCATGTGTACTTGTGGACTATCACATCCACGAAGTGACGTGATTCGTTATTAATTTATATTTTAATTAGATGGTAATAAATATGGATATTATTATTATATTTTAATTATTTTATATAATAAAAATTATGAAATAGTGATTTATTAATTAATTTTTTATCATTCTATCAATATAAGAATGGAAACATCATTCATGTGTACATAAATATTACATTCTCCATTAATAGTGTAATTCATTTTATTATCTCTAAATTTTATGGAATAATATAAATACTTATATATTAAATATACATTATATTTTTATAAATACTAAAAATATGGAGATTATGGATTCATATTAAACATATATGGACTAAAACTACCTAACCATACAATATGTAAAAGATAATTAAATTCTCACCCAAAAGAGCAATTTTTAACAAGGAATTCATAATAAATGGTTGAAAAGATATTATATTTATTTAATATATGTTATAATACACATGATTATGGTTTTTATTAGATTCAAAAGAAATATATATTAATTATAATGGTATTTCTAATGCATTTTAAGCTATCTGTACGTAATGTGATATATTATTCCACAATCTCATCAATATCTGGGATTGGGTATACTTAGTCTACAATTGGGAATATATTTATTACATATCAATATTTTATATAAAATTATTTAAATTAAAGTTGTATTACTATCTAATGTTTAATTAATGATACTTTTACCAATGTTTTACTTTTTTACAATATGTTTTGTAATGAATCTCTTTACTGTTTTCCAAAGAGGCACTTTAACCCTTTTTTGAACAATGATAAATCAATGTTTTTAACATATATGGCATGAATAGATTTTATGACATAATAAATAATATTTTATATAATTAGTCCATTACATTACTATAATTTTATTTTAACTATAATTTTTTTCCATCATATTTTTAATGTTTTGAAATTATGTGCTTTCAATGTAAAAAGGGTATTTTCCTCAAGAATTTTATAATGATATTTTTTATGTATTTTCATCTATGTCAAAATCCTTTATTGAATCGTATGATTTAACAAGATTATTATCTTATCATATAATCTACACTATTTTACTAGATTTTTAATTATATGTTTAACTAGAGATATACTCTTTTAATACCATTATCGGTATTACATTGGATTTTTTTATGATTATGTTTATCAATTAGGGTAATTATTATCTTTTTTATGCTAATTTAAATAAAAAATTATATGTTGATTTTGTTTCACCCATATTATGTGTGGAATTCATTGTACTTGGTATGTTATGGGTGGGGCCCTCTATTGCCCCTTGATTCATAGGTAGGTGTCATGAGACAAAAATGTTTTGGTATTGGCTAAGACCATACCCATTTATTAAAGGTATCTTGTAATGATTAATTGATTTTATGTTTATGATATACGGTCATGAACACCTATTGAAGGGCATGGAAAAATGAATTTTTACTCACTTAGGTTTAGTGTAGTAGTAAACCATCGGTTTTCTCCCAAATAGGTTCTATTTAAATCAATTTAATAGTTTTTATTTATATTTAGAAAATTTATTATTGATTGGTTTAAGAAATTTAAAATATTAATTAGTTTAGATTTATTTATTAGAAAAATATGATAAAATATAGTGACCGAAATGGGTTTAGGTGAACCTAGTTATATAATATCATCGTTTACAATTTTGAACAATTCTACATTTAATGTCTGGTAAGATATGGATTATTATAATTATTCATCTCACACCATTGGAGAGTTGGTGATGGAAAGGGTACTCCTAATAAAGTATCAATTAGTATAACCTTATTCTTATGTGTATCTCGTTGTAGCAGTTCCTTTTGATAAATTTTGGAAATTTCAAATTCAGAATTATTATTCCTGAAATTAAAATAGTCACATATAAAATTCTATACATGTACTGGAAAACAATGAACAATTACCATCCCACCCTATCATGTTCTGTATAAAACATATAGTAATTTCATAGAGGAAGATATGGATCTTCGACTACAGAAATTTAAAAAAATAATCTAAACCTGGAATAATTTTATTCTTAATTAAAAACATATTTTTCAATTGAAACTCGTTGGTAGATGAAATTGAAAATATTTTATTACATTAAATTTTGATACTCAAACATATCATTAGGTAAATAATCCCTCATTCTAAATCCTACATAGAAAACCCCCTTTAATATATGTGTAGTTTCAATTTATTCTAGGGAGGGGAGATATCATAAAATGAATAAAAGAAACTAAAATAAAAGTTGGGAAATAAATCTACAGTTTTTCATCCTCCAGAGCTTCCTCCTTCTAGTGATTGCTTTTCTATCCACCATACTCCTCTAATTACAATCCTTCATCGCCTCCTATATGAATCATAATGTCATCATAAATTTGTGAAAAAATATCCACAGTATTCATTGGGTGGATAAATCTAATTATAGTAAATAAATTTCATTTGATCGATATGTTTCCCTATATTCAATGTGGGTATCATGTAATGTAAATATTTCTAAAAATGTAACATGTGGGTCTTGAGTATTATTTATGATTGGTAATCTTCAAGGTTAATTATGCGTAAATTAATGATACCACATCTAATGTGTGGGGTATAACTTCTCATAACATGTCTTTACATCTTTAAATCCTTTATGTTTAATGAAAATAATGATATTCAAAATGCATATTGTTAACATTCGTTGAATTTTACCCAGTCCCATCATAATTAATAACTTTAAATACATTGAATTATTAAATAAACTTATTTATACTTGAGGTCATCTTCAAAAAATCTGGTGTCATTCTACTTTTATATCCATCTCTTTTTATTCTTTTTTAATAAAACTTCTTATCCTAACACAACACATAAAACTAGTTAGATATTGGTAATATTATTCATTTGAAATGTATAAAAAATACTTTTTATACTAAAATAATAACGATTAATATTTTTCTATCAATTCCTCAACACATCCTAATTCTTCTCAATCATGTAATATCAGCAAAAATAAGAGGAACAATATCTTACCAGTATTCAAATTCATATGAAATTAAATCAAATGATTATCAATGGGGGTAAACCATTCCAGATTCACATAAAAAAATCAGTTTAAAACTTTTCAATGAAACTAATAATCAATAGAACATTAAATTTTACATTTTAAAATCAGTGGGAATTTTCCTCTTATTAATTAATCTATCAAAATTAATTATTATCACAAATTATAAGTCCAAATTTACCTCACAATGGGTTGTATTCTCTTATAACTCATTATAAAAAAATCAAGTAGAGTTACACTCTTATCATGAGTACAATATTCTTTTCCATAGGCATTCAAATGAAATACTTTCTCCTCTGTGTAAAATATATATTCATATAAAATAAAGAGGAATTTCCAATAATGATTCAGAAGAATATGATGATTAATATTTGTAGGATTTTATTTTCTATATATTAAATCTCAAAATGGGGCTTTATCTTTAAATCATACTGTAAGATATCAGATGTAAATTACACTGAAAATATCCCCAATAAAATGAAATCTTTATATCCCCAAAACACAATATAGAGTCATTATTAGTATAAGATTAATAAATGAGATCCACCATATTGGTTTTTTTCCATGTTATTTTTATTTTTTTCAAAATTATTCAGACTAAAATCTTATATCCATAACCTAACCACATATGATCAATTGACCAATATTTTGGTAATGGTGATTTTTTATTTTCCTAAGAAAAAACTAGTTTTTTTCATTTCTCTTATGAAGGGAAAACAATATGTACAATGGATTAAACATGATACCGTCCCAGTTCCCAATATAGAACCCTTTTACTTTTTACATACAATGTAATACATCTCTTCTTCCAAGACATTTGGTATCCCTTACACAGAAACATGATAATATCAAGAAATAAAAATAGTGCATGGTAGGACAGGATAAAAATAGCTTGTAATTTGGATCATTAATATAGTGATCATTCATGGTTTCTATGGGATACACATGGATTAAGATTGTGGTGGGACCAAGGATAAAGAATTAACAAAAAAAATACTTAATCAATTTAAATGTGGGTTCTCACAGTCATAGCTTTAATAGGTTCACATTCATGTTTTAGTAGGTCTTATACACTAAGATCACTAATTAAATAATCCCATGAATTAAATGGTAAGTATTTATTCTAGAAATAATATCGATAATATATTGTGTAATTGGGTAAAATCGCTCATTGCGTGAAATAAAAAACATAAATCATTTGAAATAAATTTCAGGAATTCATAGTGTGAAAATGGTAGGTAAATTTCCTTTACATGAATCAAATTATCCAATCAAATAATGAGTAATATATTCAATAACATTTCTTCAATATAATTTGTAAAACCCCAATTTTACTCATTAAATCTCATTAACATCAAAATATGAAACATTGTATCATGAGATTCCAATGAAATTCATGTCTCTTAGACTAGTCTAGTAAAGACAGAATACTAATTGTGGGCATGAAATCTCCCTTGAATGTTAAAACAGAGATCTTAAAACAAAAATATATTTAATTAAAATGATATATATTGTGAATGAAAAATAACATTAGAAATGATGCTTTATTTGGGCTATATATGTCATTTTCCTCCAGTTTTGTATCACATTCAGGATGTGTGTTCTGTTCAGTTTCTCCATTCTCCATTATTGTATTGTATTCATTAATGGACCTAAAAATTTAGAATAAAAAATATATATGGTAATCATGACCAATAATTATAAAATTGGACTGAGGGTAAGAGTGGGAAACGACAAAAAATGAGGGTTTACTTGATGAATTGTTTTTGTTTTAACATCCTTAGCTCGACTAAAAAAATAGAAAAATTGAAAACCCATAGACTACATGATTATATCCCATAAAATTAATTTTTTAATTTTACACAATTAATTCAAACTTATTCTTTATTTGAATATATTTATAATGTGATAAATGAATTTATTTATATGTCAATGGAACGTACAACCTAGTTGGTCTTCATTTGTAATTAGGGTGAAGGAGTGTAATCTCTTCTACTGGTTCTTGTGGTATGGTTCCATCGTGTTTCGTCATCATATTAACTTTTATATTGGATGGGTTTCCACCTAATTCCAGTTAAAAAAATTTATAATTAAAATAATTTATATGAATAAACATAAAAGGCCATTCCCATCAGGAAATAAATTTACCTTACATCTGTTTCAATCTAGAGTTACATAATAATAAATGATCTCTAGGATTGATTGTTCTTTGATGAATAATATTTTTAGTGGTTATTTGTGTTATCTATTTTTAAATATTTTAATTTTCAAAATATTCTTTTCTTATTTCCACTGAATCATTTTGCCTTAATCTCCTATCTTTACAAACTCTGTTAAGGTCCATATTATTCATCCTCATAGTATATTAGGTATTGTGTTCTAATTATATAGTGTGGTGGAATATATTTCTATAAGTCAATATATAGTGGTCCATTCCTATGGGTGTATTATAGGAAATCCTTTAAGGCTATTGGGTATCGTACAACATTTGGATCAAGTCCGTCCTATTGGGTTTTCCATCCTATCTAGAATCCCTTTGATTTATCTATTGGAATCATCTACTTGGGCATTTGACTATGGATTATATGGCATTTGTTTCTTTATCATAAACCACATTATAATTATTTAATTCCTATATTTTTCTATTATATAAGTATTCACCTTGGTTAATAATGATTGATAATGGTAATAAAAATTAGAGGAATATGTTAGTCCGGACAAAATGACAGACAACATTTTCATCGTCAGTCATAGTGACTTATTCTTCCACCTATTCGGAAAATTAATCAATAGTGTCTATAATATAAGAATATCTAAGTGATAGAGGGAGTGGCCCATAAATTCTATACTACACGATTGAAAATTTCAAATAATATAAATGGGTTTTTTTAATTTCATTTATTTTTATTATGTTTCAGATAAATAGACATTTTAATCATTTTTTATAGAAGTCATGTGCATCATTAAATACTGTGGGAAAATAAATTCATGATTTTAATACCTTCATGGATTTACTTTGGGATCCAGAATAAGCATCGTAAGATAATATATGGATAAATTTATATATTTATTCAATTTAACATTTAGGAAGAAATATTTTAATAAGATAGTTAGTGTATATTTTCTAATATAGTGGGTCATCCAAAATGTAAAACCTATACATATATTTTAGTTTTTTATACTGATGGGATTTTAGATAAGAGAGTTCCTAATATGTGACCATATAGTTGATAATGTTGGTGTATCATGGTATTTCATCATCAATCATTAAGGGGTTTTCTCTAGGCATGTCATCATTGACTAGGTTTTAGTTTCGAATTTCTACAGCAAGGGTTTTGGGTAGTTGACTCAGATGATCAACCACTCGATTTTCAGTACCATTTTTTTCTTTGATCTCCAGGTGGAATTCCATTAAGAAAACCATCCATCTCACTAGTTGTGCCTTAGTATCATACTTCTTCATTAGATACCTAAGAGTTTGATGATCATAAAAAACAACATTAATCCAAATATGTATGATTAGAATTTATCTAGATAAAATACTACTACAAGGAACTCCTTTTCTATAGTCATGAAACTGATATATGTGGAATCTAATTTCTTGGATTTTTAATCAATTACTTGATAAATTCATGTAATTAATCGTGGGAGTATGACTCCCACATGATTCATTAATATGTCACAATGAATCTCAAAATGATGGTCCCAGTTCACTGGTTATATTATTGGTGGTGTAATAAAAAAAATTCAACTCATTGAATGCTATCCTAAACCAAATTTATACATTAATATCATGCTATTTTAAACAAAGTCATGAATGTGGTCAATATATCATGCTCAAATATTTGATAAATAATTAGTTGAAACCTCCATGGAAAAGAATATTTAAAATGCTTAAGAAAATATGGATATGGTATTGAGTTTCTTACTTAAACCATTGGATTATATAAAAAAATTCCAATCACTGAGATTGTGTGGCCTAACAATATTCATTTTTTTACCATGAAATATTTTTTTATGTTTTAAAAATGTTTATCTCAGTGAATATTTTAAAAAAATACAAATTCTCTATGAAATGATCAAATCAATTACTAAAGGTAGTGAAATAATCAAGAAAAATCCCTATGAAATCCTCAATGTGATCTTTTAAAACACTCACAATACCCCTTTAAAACATACGTATGTCATTTCATAGTGCAAATGGAATACTCTTTTATAAAAAATTTCCAAAAACACATGTGAAGGTCATCTTCTCCTAGTATTCTAGATAAATTTGTTCCTATAAGTATCCAAGAAACCACATAAAAATTAATAAGATTTTAGAACTAATATTTCTAGAATTTTATAGATTAATGGAATATTAAAGTGGTATTTTCTAGTAATGTTATTCATCTTTTAATAATCTATAACTACTTTCTAGATATTTTTTAATATCATGGAGATCATTTCAATTTGTAAATTTTTTATAGTGTTCGGGTCTATTTTTATTTGGACTACATGAATGAGGTTATCCAACTAAGAATCAGGTATTGAGTAAATGGTGTTAATTTCTTGAAATTTATCTATATATTTATTAATAACATCTAATATTTGGAAAAATATTCTCTAAGGTTATCTAAAAGTTTAGAAACACTTTCTAAAAATATTCATTGAGAGTAGAATTTGTGGTTGATTCAGGTTATATCAACTAAACTCCATCCCAAAGAATATATATGTTTTTCAAATATTCAAGTAGTTTTTTATCATTAGAATTGGGAGGTTATTAGAACTGATCACCATTTATTTTTCTAATTCCATTAGATAATCAGTCTTTTAAATTACATGGAAATGGTTAAACATGAGACATGGGAGTTGTTCAAGGGTTGACATAGAGTTCAAGCTTACTACATGTAAATATTGTGTTTCTATTATCATGATATATTTTCATAATAATTAATTATAAAAAAATGTAATCACTTATTCTAACAAGTAACTTGAATGATCATATTTCAAGATACTATTAAATTCAAATGATACATGTTCTCTTAAATCGGAAAATTCTGGGAGTATATCTGAATCTTCAATTTGATATGTATCATCTTAATGGAATATTGCATAATGTGGGTGACCACTGGAAGGTTGTTTCATCACATCAAGAATATTTAAGTGTATTGTACTATCTCCAAGATCAATTTTCATTGTTACTTCATAGAAATTGATGATGATTTCTTCTATAATTACGAATGGTCTGCCCATGATAATGGGATAATGGTCGAGTTCTCTTTATTCTTCCATGGTAAGAACATAAATGTACAATAAAAATATTGTTCCCCTTACTCCTAGTACTACATATTCTACAACTCCAGCTAGGAAAATGGTGCATCTATTTTGTAACTCTACCACAACTCATTTAGGATTCAATTCATCGATATTCAAGGATGAAAATGTAGAGTGAGGCATAAAACATTTTGAAGAACAAATACCACATAATGAAATAGTAAAATTCAATGATCCCATAGTTCATGGAATAGAGAATTCCCTGAGATCATGACATTTTTGTTGGTGTTTGCGGTGTGATCAGTTTTGAGATGCATCTTCCTAAGATGATTTGTTAATTTTTATATAGTCTTCCTCTTTTCACTCACGACTCGATGATAATGTTTTTTTATGTTATGATTTTTCAAATGTACTCTAGAATGGGGATGTTGTTCTCATATTTATTAAAGGTTTCCTGAATTGATCATTGAAGTATCTCCACTTAACCCTATTCAAATAAACTAATGTTCAAGGAAATGGTTCTAGATTGTCATTATTTTGCCTTTAATAATTATATAATGGTGTTTATAGTCATTTCATATTGAACCATGTTCTTTTTACTTCATTTTCATATTCCACATATTTTGGATTGATGGACTGTACTTCATAATGATTCTTAGAATCACCATACTTACCTTCATCTGGTGGATGGATATTATTCCACTCCTTATTACGATCTCCCACAATTATTATTTGGCATTTGGGGATTTGTTTTGCTAGTATGTTGCCCATATTTTGGTCTAAAACATCTAAAATAGTTTCTATTTTTATAGTTATCTTATATACTATAAGTTCCAATCAAACAACATTAGTTCATATCTAATGGTATTTAGTTGATTGTATATTACTAGAAGGAATGTCATAGGGATTTTGTTGGAATAATTGTAGTTGGAATTATTTCTATGGGTATGAATGTTTAATGTGTTGTTAGAATTGTGGGGGTTATAAAATTACAAATACTAGTAGGTAGGTTGATTGCGGTATTGGTTAGGATAGAAATACCTCACCTATTTTTTTTTGTTTCCATATCGTGCTATGCTCGGGGTTGACATGACTGATTCTGTTTAAATTTACTATCCTAAAAGGTTTCTTCACAACTCTCTATCCCCTATATTTCAAGACACTGGTCAGTATACAGAGTTGAATCAGAACATCAATCACATATCAGTGATGAAAATGTTTTTCACTTTCAATTTTCATTTCTATTTTTCATATTAACCTTTCAAGGTCGTTATGTTTTGTTTTAGAATAATTAGATGAATGAGAGATTCATACCCCATGTATACATTTGGTTTATATACCCCTCATTCCAATTATTTCAATACTTGAATAATATTTTGAATCATAAATATGAAATTTTTAGGTGATTTTTGAATTAGATCTCCTCATGATGAGACATATTGCATATTTTGATCACAGTTGAGATATCCTTTGTATATAAATACAAGTAATTGGTTCTCCATTAATTCATGACGTTTTAAGCTACCACGAAGCTTCATGGACCACCCCCAGTACTCTTATAGGGTCTCTATAGATGATTAAAATATAATGTAAATCTTCTTCTTGATAGAGATTATTATGTATGTGGGGAAAAATATATATATGAAACATCTTTTTTGATCTTCCCAATCACTTATCTCTCCTAGTTATGAATTTTTTAACTTTCCATTTCCACTCCTTTGAAATATAATGTGAATTAAATGCACTAAAATTGGTCTTTAGGTTCTCCTCTCAGTCTAATATGTGATCAAACATAGATGAATTCCTAGATACATCAATTTGGGTATTCATCGATAAGAACATGAAATTTTAGAATCATGGAAATAATGTTAAAATGTAATTAAAAAAAATTGGTGTAGTCGGTGCACTAAGTTGTTTATTTTGAATAATGAGTTGAGGCATTTTTTGAACACACATTTTTTGGTTAGAATTTCTATCCATTTTTGCAGGTTTTGAGAGAATATTAAAAGTGAAACTTTAATCTATGTGAGATATTTCTTCATTGTTTATTTTTAAAAATATTTTTTAAATTGGGTTACCATTCATTCAATTTCCGGGTGAAATTAAATTAATGCTTCATTTGAGTTATGGGTTAATCAATATATTTTTTGTTATCTTAGTGTCACAACCTTCTAGAAAATAGTTCAAAAAATAATGCATCCCTGTTTTGGGGAATTGAAAAACAAATTTTAATTACCTAAGTGCATTATAGTAGTAAACCCAAAGTTATCTCTTGAAGAGAAGTAAAGAGAATTTTTTTTCACATTTAATTGATTGATTGAAAATTTAAAAATGATTGGTTTGTGAAATTTAATATAGAAATAGGTTCAAATTTATTTATTATAATCAATTGATAAAAGTTGGGGACCAGAACATATTTTCATGAACCTAGTGCTATGTTATAATCGTTAAACGTTTTTACCATTTCTTCTTCTACTAGATTGTAAGAGATGGATTACTTTATTAATTCATCCCTCCCCATTATCCAAATGTTGTTGGTAATGGTAATACTAGTCAAGTCTCAATATATCTACCCTACATAATATGTTATTATAATTTTAATAGGTTACTTTGATTAAAAAAATCAATTATGAATTTGAAATTGATATTTCCCAATGAAAAAAAGTTTGTGTCATAATTCCTAAAATTTGCTTCAGATCACTGAACACTCACCACCCAATCTTAATTTGTTCTGAATAAACATATTGGAATTCTAGTGGAGGGACATATGAATCACATTCCTAGGAAATATAAATAAAAGAATGCATCCTTGGTGAAATTGAATTCATAATTAAAGACCTAATTAATAATTGAAAGTAGTTGGAAAGAAGAAATAGAAAATTTCTTATTCCACTTTATAAAGAAAAAAAACTATTAAAGTAGTTAAAGCCTCACCCATTCCCAATAAATCAATTGAACTACTACTCCATGGGTATAGAAGTCGATTTTCTTCGGGAATGGGGATACATCACAAAATGAAGAATAAAAATGAAAAGGAAAACAAGATATAATCTACAACATGCCTTCACCTTGAGATTCCTCCTTCCATGGACCCCATTACCTTCCACCCTATGCCTATATTTATAAGCCTCCATTTCAACCATATGGAATCGTAATGGGATAATAATTGGGTAAATTGATTCCTGAGTATTCAATGGGTGGATAAAGATAATCATCTAATGTTAATTTCTATAGATATGTTTGTTTCAGTGTTTGCATTATTGGTATCGTATCATGTAAATATTTCATGATGTCTAACATGTGGTTCCATGAGTATTCCCCACACTATATATTCGTATATATTGTAGGCATGTAAATCCATTTAACTACATGTAATGTTTATTGTCAAAAATTTTATGGTAGGTATTTATGTCTTGTAATCCTTTTTGTTGGACTTCATGACTGATATTCACGATGTGTAAATTCAAAATGCAGTTAATTTTTCCCAGTTTCATCATAATCCTTCTCATGATAGTTTTTAACATTTTCCATCACCTTTTATACATTCAATTTATCTTCACAAATACAATTTCATTCAACTCTTTATATTAATCTCAATTTCCTTTTTTTCTTTATCATACTTTATATCTATCTACCAAACAGAAATAAAATAAGATACTGAAAATATTATTCTTCTAATGTGTATAAAAATTATTTTTTATACTAAAATAATTATAAAAAATATTTCATTTCCAATTCCCCCACACATAGAACGTGATTTACCGAAATCATGTAATCTCAACATAAAAAAATGAACAACATGTTACTAATATTCAATTTATATATAAATTAAATGAAATTATTATCAACCGGGTTTAACCATTCGATATTCACATTAAAAATCAATTCAACTTCACACTTTTAAATAAAACTAATCAACCCAAGTATTTTACTTATTCAATATATGAAAGTGTGGATCTTCTCCTATAATTCATTCTTATATGAAATTTAGTTATTATCACACATTCCATGTCCTGATTTACCTCACAATTAATTCATTTCTCTCATCACTAATGATTTAAATTCAATTGGAGTTATTCTCATAAATGAGTACATGATGCATTTCCATAGGCATGTAAAAGAAATTCTTTCTCTTTAATTTGATGAAAATATTTAAAAAAATAAAGAGGAATTTTTTGTAAAATTTTTATAAATCATTGTGTTATTTTTGGGAGTTTTTTAGGTTAAAAATGTTAAATTTCAAAAATTATGGTTATCTTAGAATCATTCATCTTGATATCAAAAGTACAGTTCAATGAAAATCACCTCAACAAAATGGATACACCAAATCCCTCAATCTCATAAAAGGTCGATATTAGTGTAATTGTAATGAAGACGATTCACGTCCATGACATATTTTCATTTTCGAAATTTATTATTTGGAAAAATCTCACATCCACCATGTAACAACATATGATCGATATATATTCAGTCTGGTAATGGTGATTTTTTTATTTTCTAAGGACATAACCGATCGATTTTGCATTTTTTTAACAAGTGAAATTAATAAATACAAATGATTAAACATGATACCTTTATAATACCCAAAATAGAACCCTCCTCATATTTTCCATAAAATGCAACACATCAGTACTTCCAAGAGTTCTCACATCCCCCACATTTAATATTTGAAATAATATTCAATAAAAATAGAGCAACGTAGTAAGTAATAAATATAGATTCTAATAGCACGTTCAATCATATATTCAATGGGATACATATTGATTAATTCTTTAGTGTTTCCAAGGATAAAGGATAAAATATAAAAATTTCATCAATAATTTTAATTGTGGTCTTACTTAGTCATAGATTTGACAATTTCCAATGCATGTTTTAACAGGTGTTATGCCCCATGGTCTGTCAAGAAATATTCTAAAGATGTTAAAAGAAATTATTTCATCTATAAATACTCATAGTAATAGGGAATTTAATTCGATAAAATTACTTATGGAAGTCAATAAAATAAAAAAACAATCCAAATAAATTTCATAAATTCAATGTGTGAAAATGTTAGGTAAATTTAATTTACCTTAGTCGAATAATTTCAGAAAATCATGAGTCATTAATTCCATATCCATACATAACCTTAAATAGTCAATTACCCATTATACTCACAAAATATAACTATGATAAAAATCTGAAACATGGTATGATGGGATTCCCAAGAAATTCATGTCTCATAAACTAGTCATGTAAATAAAGAAAGATAATTTTGGGCATGTAATTTTGTTTCAACGTTCTAAAATAAATCATCGAAAAAATTTATAGAAATTATTAGATATATTAATTAAATGAAATATCTATTTTGGATTGATGATTCAGTTTGGTTTCATAGGTAATGTTTTTTTGTCTTTGGTTCCCTAGACTGTCTTTTGTGTAGTTTATGATAAACTCTACTCATTTTTTGAATATTAATTAAATTTTTATCACATCATGATTTTTCTTCAATGTAACGTTATATGTTATAATTTCCCATGAGTAGTTGTAGCACTAAAAGGTCATAACAATTCACAGCTATGATGTGAACATATAAGTGCTATGAAACTATTCTTAAATATATATTCTATAGCTGGATGATATCATTTTAAGGACAAAAATGATACATTCTATCGTGGGATGATAATTATTGGAATTTGAGGCACCATTTCATATTGTACGCCCATGGTAATATTGGGTAGGATATTATGATAATGATACCCTCCTTTAAAATATCAACATTTATATGTGTCATTGGATGTTGATATCTACGGATATGTGTGTTGGTAATTATACATTATAATTATTATTAATGAGTTTTTTGTGTTGTGTACTTTGATGTATTGATACAAACAATGACAATAGATGTTTGCGATGAGGTAGGATACATTGGTTGACTCACGATTAATATATCATTAATTAATAATGAGAGAATGTTTATTCCCATATGATTTAATAGATGCTGATATGTCAATCCATTTGATTGAAATGATTTATCCTAAAAAATCAATGTCCTTGGTGTTCAATAAGAAATTTCTATTTTTGTAAATTTAAAGAAAGATAAATCGAGCACATAGGTTAATGGTACCATCATGAAAACCCATACGACTTGAGATATTGTGATAAATGGATTATATTACAGAGTAAGATTCCATTTGAGGTAACATGTCATTACAAAATTATGTTTTTTTTATGTGTGCCTTGGTGTGTTACTAGATGCTAACCTTGGACTTTATGCTGTTGTACCTAATTCCATTGTTAAATAGGCCAAGAGGGTCACACACTAAGTATATCAAGAATCTCAATTAAATAATATATTATTATTTAATTTTTAATTAGATGATTAAATATTATTCCAACACTCAGTTTAATTATTAATCATGTATTCTTGATCACATATATTCCATCACAATTTATTCGAGAGAATATATTGTTAGTGGAATATATAATAAAAATTTATTTTTATATTTAAGATAATATAATTTGTATTTATTTATTTGTCAAATAACATAGTGATATTTATTAAATAAATAAATATTCATTATCCAATGTTTGATATATATGGAAGAACGGTAGACTGAGTTTTTAGTTTTATTGAAAAATATTAATTATTTAATATAATTTATTTAAATGATATTTACTATAATTCGCATGTTAACCACATTTCAAGAAATATTATTATTTTTATTATTATTTCCCAAGGGTGTTTTCTAGAATTAAGTAAATAATAATGGACACTTATACAGTTTTTGTATTTTTACTCTAGGGATATATAAACCATGTTATGTTTTTTTCTCTAGAATACAATTCATTTGTCTTGGTTGTTCATAAAGGAAATGGAGAATCCTCTTAATCTATATAGTTCTCCCTTCTCCAAGAAACATCCTATGAATGGAGAGAAACCATCCTCCACTAGATCAAGGAGATCATGGAATCGATTATCATAGAGATCAAAGGTGGGTGATGCTATCATAATGATATTTTTTGATAGCACCTATATATTCCTTTAGTGATATCTAGAGATGCAAAGAACAAATTTGGATCATCACTAGAGGGGATCTTTACTTCATTTCTATAATGCAATGATGATTCATTATAGATCTATTGCCAGATCCATCAATTAAGAAATAATTCCAACAAATTTATTTCATTATTTAATTTAAATAATTATAAATAATATGTGATTATCCTCCCTCTGGTTTTGGAATGATTTTCCTTGTATGTTTTCATTGATTAAATTCATTAAATCTCAGAATTTATCATCATTTATATCTTTTATTCATCATTGATCTTGAAAAAAAATTAATTTTGGGCATCACCCAATGCATACATCCGATGTAGCTAGACCCTTTTGTTTCATCTTGTCTGTATCACCTTTAGGACATGTATTCTATTCAATTTCTCCCTTATATGCCCTTGTTTAATCTTTATTAAAGGACCTAAATTTTAATAATAAAAAAATTACAATAAAATCATATTCAATCATGCTAAAATAGGGATGAGTGGATGATAAGACTAAGACAAAAAATTTAGGTTGTCTCCCAAGAAGTACTTTTCATTAATGTCTTTTTCTCAACTCCAAAAAAATAAAAATTCCAAAAATACAATATTCCGTTCCCCAAAAAATATAGATGTTGTGTCCTGAATATATTCAAATTTATTTCTCATGTGAATATATCTAATATTGGATTAATGAATTTAATCAAATGTAAAGGGAAGGTACAACCTTAGTTCGTCATCATTGGTAATCACGGTAAAGGGTGTAATCTCTGCCACTTGTAATTGTGGTATGGTCCCTTGTATTTATTTAACCTCTTCCCATTTATATTTAATGGGTTTATTCCTCCTTCCATTAATTTATGAATAATAGAAAAATGAAATACATGCATAACATAAAAGTTCCTCCCCATATGGAACAAAATTTACCTAGCATCATTTTGATTTTTGAGTAGTATATTAACACATGGTCTCTATTGTTAAAGGTTATAGGTTGAAAAATATTTCCATGATATATATTTATTATCTATTTTTACATATTTAAATTTTAAAAATCTTTTCTCATTATTTCTTCGAACTCCTCTAGCTGTAATCCCCTCTCATTCTTACCAATTTCATGGTCCAAATTCATTTTCCCCATTACCCAGTAGGCCTTGTGTTCCAATTCCCCTGTGAGGTGGAAAATATTTATATATATAAATATATAGGGTTCCATTTCTATGGTTGTCTTATATGAAGTCCAATAATCTAATAGGTTATTATCCTTCTGTTGTCTATAGTCTTTCATGATGGGTTTTAGTGTCTCATCCAAAATCTACCTGATTTCACTATTAGATACTTCTGATTAACCATTTTTATGAGGATGTTATGGGGTTAATGAATTATGGTTCACCCCATATTGTTTCAGACTTGACTCAGTTTTCCTATTGAAACATTTGGTCCCTTGTTTGTAATTTTTGTATTTTCATACACCAATCTTACAGAATATATTAGTCCTAGAGAAATCAGATTCAACTATTGAATCATCAATCTTATTATATTTATCTTCCACCCATTTTGAAACATAATATACAGCTAGTATAATACAATAAAAACAAAATTACACTAGGAATTTTAACATTATTTCTATTCCCACACCTAAATAATTATATAAAAGTTAATTTGTTTTTGGTGAATTTCATTCCATTTTGATATGTTTCTAGAAAACTGCAATTTTTCACATTTTTTAAAAATTCCATTTGTATCTTTCAATAATATCGACCAATAAATTTCAAATTTTAAGACTCTGATCGCTATCATTTATAATCCAAAATGGCCTCCAAAAGCTAAAATATGGAGGAACTTAAATACTAATTAAATTTCAATTTCATGAAGATGTCATCTAATTATAAGTTATGTACATATTTTCCAGAGGAATGGGTTACCCCAAATGTAAGACCTAAACTCGGATTATAGTTTTTTTATTGATGGTATTTTAGATTATATAGTAATTGATATGTGGATAAATAATTAATAATAACAATGAACAATGTTATTTTTCCATCGATCATATAGTGTTATTCTATAGGAATCTCATTATTGAGTGGGTTTTAGTTTGGAATTTCTGCTTTCGCGATGTAGTGTAGTCAACTCAGATGATCCGAAATATAATTTTTCATACTAGTTTTGTCTTTGATATCTAGGTGGAATTCATATAAGTGAAGAATCATTATCACTATTCATGGATTGGAATTATCCTTCTTTATAAAAAACATGAGAGCTAGGGGATTAGAAAAAAAATGCTTTTGATCCAAGTATGTGTGAGTAATATTTTTTAGAGAAAGTACAACATCAACGAACTCCTTTACTATATACGTCTAACTGATCTATGTGGAATCCTTTTTACATGATACATAGGAAGTTACTTGAAACATTATTTCAATTAATTGTGATAGTTTGGATTATATAATTTTGATTTTATGTGTCATAGTGCATCTTAGACGGATGGTCCTTGTTTAATGGTTTCATTATTAGTGGTGTAATCAAACATTATTTCTATTCATCGAATACATTCCTATACTAAATATCAAAATTAAACTCCTATTATTTTAAAGACAATCTTATTAGTGTTTGGAATCTCTATGTGAAATATTTTATAAATCATCGGTAGATATAAGAATGACCAAAAAATGACTTAACATTATTTTGATAAATTGGATATGAAAATGAGTTTATTACATCAACCTTTGACGTATCTATCTCAATTTTGATATATTTGATTACGTGACCTAGAACTATTCATTTTTAAACCATGAAATAACATTTGATGAAGTTTAAAACAATATTTTTCTGTATATGTTTTTTATTTTATTTTTCAAATTTCTATAAGAAATGGTCGAAAGAATAAACTAAATGATTGAAATAATCGAGAAATACCTCCATGAAGTCCTCAATATTATTTGAGAAATTACTCACCATACACTGTTTAAATTCACCTAAGGTGTTTCATAGAATAAAAGACATCCTCTTTTATGAAAAAGTACCAAAATGACAGGAGAAGGTTGTCTTCCCCTGGTCTTTTAATGAAATTATTTGCAAGATCTAGCCTGAAAACCCATTTAAAAGGAAATAATGATATCTTCCAACTAATCTTTCTATAATTTTATCGATGAATATAATAGGGATGTGGAATTTCCATGTAAAATTATTCATCATTTTATAATATATACATACTCCCTAGCTGGTTTTCCCTCTCACTGGGATCAGTTTATTGTGTTCATTTTTAATAGTGGACATACCAATTTGTTTAGGACTACATGAATGGAGAAGACCCATTGAGAATCATTGATTAGGTAAATTAATTCAGCTTCCCATAATTAATCAATAAATTTTTTAACATCCTCCATTATTTTAGGATAAAATGCTCTCTAAGGTTGTCTAATGAGCCTATAATCACTTTATAAAATGATTCTATAAGGGCATGCATTGGTTTTTATTTCAGGTATATCACATAAACTTTATCTTATGTCTGGAAAATTATTTTGATAAGTTCATTCATTTTTTTTCAATATAATGGGATATGTTATTAGGAATCATCACTAGTATATTATCTCCTTCTATAAGGAAATCATACTTCGAATCACTTGGTAATGGTTTTAACTTAACACTTTGGGGTAGTTCAATGGATGATATTGAGTTCAGGATTTTTACATTAATAGATTGGGTCTCATGTATCATGTCATCATATCTTAATAAATCATCACAAAAATAAGATGTAATCTCTACATCTAAATTATTACAGGAATGTTAATATTTCAAGGTAGAGTTACTTTCAAATAAAAATTATTCTCATAAAGGTAAGAATTTATGAAGCATACCCGAATCATAAATTGAATATTTACCATCCTTTTGGGGGATCTCATAATGTGGGTGACTATAAGATGGATGTTTCAGCACATCAAGAATGTTGTTGTGTATTGTACCATCTCCAAGTTCCATTATGAGTGTTCATTCATGGCCATTGATGATGGTTTTTGTTGTATTTACTAAAGGTATCCCCAAGATGAAGCGACAGTATCATGTTGATCTATATTCATACATGGTAAGTACACAATAGTTTCCTATAAAGATCAATACTCCTAATTTTATGATTACATCTCATAAAACTATAGATAGGAAAATGTTTGATCTATTTATCTAACTATTGCACCAATCATGTGGGATTTAATTATATGATAACTTAGGATAAAAATACCATGTGATGAATAAAAGTTATTGTGGAACCCAGATCATATAATGCATTAGTATAATTCAACAATCTAATAGTGCATGGAAAATAAGATGACCCTGGATCATGACATATTATAGGCACAGATTTCATGATCAGTGTTGTGGTGCTTCTTCCCTAACTGATTCATTTGTTTCCATCCATCCAACTTATTATAATGAAAAAATCCTAAAGAAATTTTTCATATTTTAGTATTTTTCAAATGAACTCTTGCAGCGGGATGTTTATCTCAACTTTCAATATGGTTTCAAAAATTTCTCATTGAAGTCTCTCCTCTTCACTATTATTCAACTCAACAAATATAAATTGGAATGGTTATTGGATTTCATTATTTTCTATTTTTTCTATGAATGTTTTTATGGCATTTCCTTTCTGAACATGGTGATTATTCCATCATTGTACTAGTCCCTTTGTTTTCCATGGATGGATTGGGCTTCATATGGTTGATCAGAATCTTATCCTTACAATGTTTTCGATGATAGACCTCATTTCCACTTTTTGTGGTGATCATCCTCATAATCTATTTAGAAATGTTTACTATTTAAAGTGGAATCTTTCATAGATTTATGGTCAGAATGATTGAAATAGTTAAGATCTAGTGTTTTATTATTTACCTTATCTTCTAGTCCTGCAACATTAGTTCAACAATTATTGTATTTAGTAGATGGTTCACTATAGAAAGGAATCTCCATGGTATTTTGTTGGACTGGGGTGGTTGAAAGTATATTTTCTGGCACCATTGTTCATAAGGTTGTTTAAATGGTGGTGATAATGATATTGATGATACTAGTATGATGATTGATTGGGGTATTGGTTAGGATGGAAAGACCATACCTGGTTTTATTGGTTTCTATGTCCTTTTTGGGCTTAGAGTTGATGCAGCTGATTCTATTGGAACTACCTTTCCTAAAAGACTATAGAAAATCAATTTATCCACTGTGTCTCAGGACACTAGTCATTATAATTAGTGGAATAACATATTCCATATACATAAGATGCTGATTGTTGTCTATTTTCTTGGTTTATAGATATTTTTTATACAATATTGTTTGGTCGTCATGTTTTGTTTCATTCAAGGTACATAAATATGATGTTCATACCTTATGCATCCCTCTAGTGATCACACCTCTCATTCTGTATTTTTTCATGTTTTTTTGTCATTCTCACAATCATACCTCTGATGAAATCTTGTGATTTTTCTGTTAAGGATCATCTTAATAAGGAATCTAGCAAATTTTGATCAATGTAGATAAGTGACTAGTATGAGTACAAAAGGAAGGGGTGGTCCTATTTATATTGATCTGTGCAGCTGGGATAGAACATCTTAAACCCCTCCTATTACTTTTATAGGTTCTCTCTAGTTTATTTTCATATAATGTAAATCAACTTTTTGGGACCGTGCTTCTGGATTTGGGGCATAATATCTATATGAAGTAAAATTTTATATCCTACAAATCTTTTATCTCTCTTAGTTAAATATTAATAAAAATTATTTATCCTATCCTTTCTTTGAGTAGGGGATTTCCCTCCCCTATAACCAGTCATCAGGTTCTCCTCTCATCCTAAATCTTGAGTACAAAAAACTGAATTCTGGGATATACTAATTTTTTTTCTTTCTCCTACAACTCCATGAAATTATGGAAGAATAGGGATTATGTCAACACATAATTATATAAAATTTGTTAAGTGAGTGAGAGTATTTGGTTATTTTAAATAGTTAATTGAGGCATTCACAGATTATGTAGGGGTTGGATTGGATTTCGAACGATTTCCATCGGTAAAAAGTGAACACAAAAGGTGTCACCGTAATATGTGGGTGTTATTTTTTCAAAGTTTATATGAAAATTAATTTTCAAAATTGGGTTATAATTCATTCAATTTCTTGTTCAAATTCATTTAATGATTCATTTTTGTTATGTCCCATTTAATGATAATTTTTCATGTTTAAAGTGGCACAAACCCTCCAATAACAAAACAACATTTTTTTCATGCCAGTTTTCGGGAGTATAAAAACCAATTTTTAATTACATAAGTGTATTATAGTATTAATCCCTAGGTTTTCTCCTAAATAGATTTCACATAAAACAAATTTTCATTATTTCATGAATTACATTAATTTTATTATTTATTGTTTTGATAAATTGATAATAAAATGTAGTTTAAATTGATTGAATAAAATCAATTTATGAAATTTATTTATTTGTTCGGGTTTAGATGAACCAATTTTTATGCTATCATAGCTCTTAATGGGGAAAAATGCTTCCTCTATTGGCTTGTAATAGTGATATTCATCTATTTATTCATCTCTCAACCTTGGTCAGATGGTGTTGATAAGGGTATTTCTAATTAAGCCTCATTTTTTATAACCTCCTACGTATGTGTGTGGAACTATAATAGGTCCTATTAAATAATTATGGAAATTCACAATTGGGAATTGTTATTCCCAAATTAAAAACAATATCCTTAATAATTCCTCACATGTCCTAGTGATCGTTGAACAATTACCACCCAACCAGAATATTTTCTTTATAAAATAGATAATAATTGGGTGGAGGGAGATACGGATTTTCAAATAGGAAAATTGAAATAAATGAATCTATACCTAGAATATTTCCATATAGAATTAAAAAATAAATTAATGATAGAATCCCATTTTTAGATGAAACATAAATATTTTTATAACATTAAATGATGAAACACAAACATAAAAAATAGGTAAATCCTCCCAATTTACTAATAACTCATAGGAACTTCCCCTACATGTATTTCGAATTCATGTTGATTTAGGAGAGGGGATACAACACATAATTCGGGAAAAAAATACCATAAGGGAAATAAATCTATAGTAGTTCATTATCCAAAGAATCGGTTGTCCAGTTATCCCTTTTCAATACACCAAATACCTCTATTTGTATGCATTCATCACACCCTTAGGGAATCATAATTGAATCATAAATGGATAAATGTATATCAATTTATTAAACAGGTGGATAAAGTAAATAATATTGTATTAATTTTGTCAGATCATCTTGATTCTACATCAGCGTTGTGGGATTCATATCCATGTTGCATGATGTGTATCATGTGGTCAGCATAGTATTATTCAAGATGTGCATTCTTCAAGGATAGGTGAATTAAATGGATTACATGACATGTATTGTGTGGGTTCTATCTTCTCATATCATGCCTTCATATCCTTTATTCCTTCATTTTTCATGTCGTAAATGATATTCATTATGTGTAATGCTAACATCTAGTTAATGTTTCCCATTTTGATCTGGATAATTCACCAGAATTATATCATCTTGTTCATTCACATTGCTTCAGAATCAATTTATCATCACAAAAATGCTGTTGTTCGATTGACTCTTTTCACATCATTTTTTTCATTTTTAGCAAACTTTGTACCCTTCCACAAAACATAACAAATAGATATTGAAAATATTATTGATTTAACAAGTATAAAAAATATGTTTTATAATATAATAATAATGAAAATTATGACAATATCATTGGGAATTCTACATTACCATGTTATAAGATTCATTATTTGATTTCCATGTTATTATTCAGTTAGTTATCATTTCCATGGATACGTTTCAAGATCATGTGAGTTTTTATATGGAATTATTTATTATCATTATTCCTATCATTTTATTTTTATATTAGGTTATTTATTAAATGGAATATGTTGTTAGATATTTACCTTTCCATATTTTTAATACCTTATTAATTAATTTTAGGTCTTGTTTTACACATTCCTTTTCTGATAATCAGAGATGAGTCCTTTTATAAGTTTATTTTTTATTGGATACCAACGAGAATATTATGATGGATATTCCAGGATATGATAAAGGGAATAAATTTTTACTCAAATAAAATACTATGTTTTGTTTTTTTATAATGTAATGTAATATTCATATATGCATAATGTTTTCTAAGAGTGTTAAACTATTCAGTGAATTGGGATGTGAGTACTTGTCTCTATGGAAAATATTATAATGTAACCACTGACTCAAGGCTACTAGATTCATGGTATTTATTGTTGGTATTAGAGAGTGTTTATTAGAATCCTTGGTAAAAAGATATTTGACAATATATTTTTATAACCTAACCTTATAACATAATTTAACTATACTCTTAAATAAAACATGATAATGATTATAAGAATCGTTATATATATAATTTAAATTTATGTTAACTCTTTCACATGAATTGAAATTATTCATTATGATTCCTAATCTAGATTAGTGTATTATAGTTCCCGGACCATTTTTCCACTGGAACAGTGCTATTGGCAGATTTTACCCTAGGTACCAGCACCTCTCCCCATACACCAATGATTATCGATAGTAGTAAGGGTGTAAGAGGTTATAGTGGGGAGACTATATCCCCTAGTGGTAAGAATATTAATGTTCTATAGAAATATTATATTTGAAAATGAATCCCATAAGATATCAGAACTAGTAACACACCAAAACAAAAGTAGTAACATAAAAAAGAAGAAGCATAAAAAACAACATGAGTTGGATAATAAATGATAAATATACCATTTATAGAATAAAAAAGAATTCATATCATAATAGATCCCACAATTCAATAAAAAATATTGTCACTCATGTCTAACCTCAGGTCATATATATATATACATATTAATATTAAATAAATACTAAAAATAGTATCTCAAGATGATGTAGGAACATCAAGACCCCCTTCCACCCATCCCATGCTAAAACAACCAAACATGATCACTAAGGTCCATCTTTTGAGCCCAAACCGTTACCCAATCACTGAACCATAAACTCTACATTCATCCTAAAGGTCCAGTGTAGGGTGTGAGAATAAATCTACATAGTCTACCACTATTGTGTGCCTAACATACATCAATGATAAGATGATGAGTCTAAATTCAAATTAAAATAAAACATGAATGTCATATATATATATATGACCAACTTACCTTTTGGTTATCATGCACAACGAATTAATTACCTATTTTATACATCTTAGATAAAATTGTAGTGGAAAGGACCCTTAGCATGTATCCCATGGCATACCCTGACAATTAATCATAGTGAACCCATGAGTTCCACCTCTAATAGAATTGGTTGGAAAATCAATCCAAATGACACCTCATCTCCTAGAACAATAATTGATGTCCTAAAGTCACAGATAATAATGTAACAATTCCCTCGAACCACAACTCATATTGTCCCAATCGACATGAATACTAATGTGTGAGGCATATTGATGTAGGTACTATAAATAATAACATCTCCATATCAACAGTTTATGTCACAAGGAACATTATTATTCATCCTCCACATAATCCCAACCCAGGTGCCTCAATATATGGAGAGCCTCATCCCCCAACTAACAGTCTCAAAATTGTCAACAGACATCTCATCACCAACCACATGGATTTTGATTGAATGAAAATAAAACTATATTCATGGTCAATGCCATCATAATTCGTATCCAATGAGGCCTCTAACAACATTAGTGGTAAAAACATCTTCATAATATGAGTCCAATCTATGTTAAAATGACTCTTATGGTGCATCCCCTAATCACGATGATTTGAAATCCCTAAGAAGTAAAAAATCCACATCATCTCAGCACCTCATTCCCCTACTACTAGGTCACTCAATATGATGGTCAGCAACATCCAATATCAGATGAACCATGCCCAAAACCTGATGAACTCATCACCTCAATATGATGACCATGTCACCTAGTTTTTTATCAACACAACTCATAGTATACAGGCCTGACCGAACCTGTGAACCATATTGCCTCATCTAGATGGTAAAAACATCTCAATCCTCATGAATGTCTGTCACATTCCCTAAAAACCACACAAATAAATCAATTTAAATAAATAAACACCCTTGTGTAATCTAACCTTGGTATGAATCCCCTCACTAGGATAATACAATTTGTATACTCCAGAAACACATTTTCATAGGCATCCATTGCAATAAATAATGTATTTAATGACAATGCATAAATTAATTATTGTTTCTATCATTCTACTACCCAATTAACTCAATAACACACACCCTAAACAGAATAAGAACCAATTAAAAATATACAAACACCCTAAAATTCACTTTTAGACACTAAATTTTCTGATATCCACCTCCAAAATGACCCAAAAATAAAGGAATTGAACATTCATATGAATTCCCTAAAATTTTTGTAAAATGGCCCACACCGATTTAGTGCACCATATAGAGAGAGAAATGAATAAAAGACGATATCATATCAAATTACTGATAGATTTGAATCTACAGAATCCACCATATTGAATATTGGATCTTATATGGTGGAAAAATAAATAACCCTTTATGGGAGGGGATAGGTTTGCAAGCTCCTCGTGTTTCCCCATTTTTTCCTTAGTAGAGGAAAACAATAAAAGAGGCGGGTCAATCCACAAATGGAATTTTTAAAAAAAATCACATAAAAACAAAATTATGTGTTAATTATACACATCCTATATTGGGTACATGATAAGTAACCCAATTACATGTCCTTAATTCTTCAGGATGAACCATCAAGCTATAATGGCATGTTGCACATTGTGTAAATGACTTACATGTTGTGTAAGTGTTACACGGTGTACAATTTTTTATGGAGGTTTTTTCAACATATTAGGAACTAAAAAAGCCTTTGGGTTTTACTCAAAAACCCAAGAATACTATTGAAACATATACTACCCCAAAAAAAGTCATTAGGTAAATAATCTCACATAATGAGCTTTCAAAGATCGTGAAAAAGGGTTGGTCCAACCACCATCTCAAAATCTAAAATTTACTCAAAACAAGACCAGTTCCAAATGTATAAAAATCAAAAATATTCGATTTTTCAAAAATCTAAACTTTCATAAGTAATAGAAACCATACCAATACATGTGATCCATTTATGTATTTCCCTTATAGGAAAGATGATGAAATTGGGTCTGAATCTACAGTTGGTGCTAAACAGATTGTCACTTTATTAGGATACCTAACTCAAGTTATGTCCAATAACCATGTGTGTATAGTGAATCATGTTGATCCAAAACATCATGTGATAATATTAGAACATTTCATGAATCAAAATCCTCTATCATTCAATGGAATTAAAAATGAATTTGTATACGAATAAAGGATATGTTCGATGGAGATGATATTTCCCTCTTTGATATATAAAAAAGGGGAGAATTTTTATACTATTTTTTATCACCACATATGGGATGTGGATCAATGGTGTTAATATATTCAAAAAACTATTTATGAGGAGGAAATAACTAACATGTAATCAAATTATTTTATAGAATCTTTCATGCAATAATATTTCCCTCATAAAAATGAGTAGATATGGAGAGAAAATTCCTACATATAAGAAAAAACCAAGAATAAAATGTTTTTATGTATGAATAAAACATTAAAAGGATTTAAGCTTATTATATATACTATACACATAATCTTATGAGAATGGTTGAATATTTCATTGAATATCTTAATCCAATCCTTCAAAGCGCATTAGAATCACAAACATTGTAAACATATGAGGTTATAGTACCATGTGGTACAAAGATAGAGAAACAATTCTGCATGCCTTATGGTTTAAAAGGAGATAAATATAAGACAGGGATGTTGAGTTATTTGGAAAATAAAATAATGAAATGAAGATGATGGGAAGGGTATAATTTCAAACATCAAATAAATGTTGAATGAAATAATGTGGAACATGCATATTGGGAATGGGGTTTTGCAACAAGTGCACAGAGAAATTCCCCCAGACTAGTTATTTCATGGGAAATAATGAATCATCCAATTTTCAAATCTTCATCAATAAATATATGAGAAACCATTCAAATTATTTTCCAAAACATCAACGAAACTTTCCTTGAAAATTCCTATGATGAAGTTCCAAACTAATGTGATCACAACAGTTAAGGTTGAAGTTCTTAATGATGTCGTGTAATATATTTAATCAAATCTTACAATTTAGATAATTATTTATATGATGATGGATCAACTCATTATTTGATATGTTCGACATTTACTAATAAGTATAGATATATTTATAGTTCTTTTATAAGGGAGTTATCAGTCAAGAATCATAGTGGATGTATCTTATCTAAAAGGATGTAATGATTATTTCCCATTAGTACACATAAACATTCCCTATTTTCTAACATTATTGTTATAAATATGTTGGGTTTTTATAATATCATTGGTATGTATTGAATTTGAAAATTTGGTAGAAAAAATTATTTCCAAGATAAGTAAATTATGATTCATGATGAATATGTATAATTTCATACCTTTAGTGGGGAGAATTAATCTGAATCATGTCTAGATTATAATGCCCTGACCCCAGTTAGCCAGAGACAATGCATTATTATAAAACATTTTCATGATTATAAAAGATCATGTATCCAATGACCGATTAGTTTATTATCATTGGAAACACTAGATACATTTATAAGCCTTACATTACATCATAAAGTGAAAAACTAAAATAGCATAGTCTCTATAGTCCACACTCATATACCCTCAGACTATCCCTGCAGGTCAGTCATAAAATACTTCTTAACATCCTGGAAAAAATAAAACATAGTAAGGGGTGAGCTCAGAATTATAGTAAGGATAACAATATAGTGGAAACATTCATAAATAATCATAAACAATTAAGGAAATGTATAACTAAAACAATAGCCTTTTAAACTTTTACTTCAGAATAATATGGAAAAAATAAAATGAAATAATGTCATTTACTTATTCACGTGGATATTATACTAGTCGAATAATCACATGCAATATCAATATCAACTTTCATAATGATGGAATGTATAATACCAGACTATCATAACAAAATAGTCAAGGTCTTGTGCCAAGACTACAAATAATATTTTGTCAAAGCCTTGTGCCAAGACACTAGTTGGCCTCAAGAGACCTACCGATGCATCCAGGAGCTATAGCGGGCTCCACCCATCACTTACTAAGTCAAATGTATTCCTCATATGAACAGGTTTAAACATAACATAAACATTCGTATTAAAACTAAAATAAGAAATTTCAATACTTTTTCTATAAACCATGAATGGTATAAAAATAAAATATCCACAGTCAAATGTATCACAAAACCTTCAATATAATATGGAAGTTTTGTATCATAATAAATCAACCTCAAACAAGCTTAGAATCCATCAAAGGATGTTGACATAGATGAAATCAATACTATTTGAGAGAAATATCGCTCTTTTTTAAATCATTTAAAAGTCACATAATTATAAAATAAAACATTTACTTTGGAAATATTCTTATAAACATTTAGGGGAATATTCGATGATTTTATAGTGGCAGAAAATATCCGCACCCATCGTATAAGTTAAAAAAGACATTCTTACCTTAATTTTGTCAAAAAGGTTAAAAAGGACCTTGTTTGGAAGATGATAGAAAGATTCCTTTTTAAACATATTATAAAACGTCAAAAAGGTTATAAATGAATTTAAAACATAGTCAATAAAATAGTAAGAATGTTTTCAAATAAATTTTTAAGAAAACTAGATTTGGATGATAAAGAGGTCCTAGTAGATTATTACGTATAAATAATCTCGGATAACAAAGAGATTGTAGAATAAACCCTCACCTTGTACTTTTACTTGGTTCAATGTTGTTTAAATTCCTGTATAATGGTGAAATAATTGTTACTAAATTATAAAATAATCATATACATTAATATGATAGCATATATGATCTTTTAACATTGTTTTGTTAATAATATTTTAGTATTACCATCGTTTCGGGTGTTAACAGATTCGTTTTCCATTATATTCATTGTTATGTGAGTCATATTTGTTATGTATGGTATGTATTGTATTCATATAAAGAATTATATGAACTATTTAAATATTATTTTTAATCATCTAATGCAAATTACTCTTGAATTTATATGATGGGGAGTGAATCTCATCGCGTTCGTGGCGACGGTAATCATTACGTACACACGAGCGACAATATCATTCTTTTTATATTAAAATAATAAATTATTGGATGGTATATCATATATAAAGAATAATTATCAAGTTATATTTATTATTTACATCAAATGCACATCATTATTATACCCATCCAAATAATAATGTGTTGAATAACAATTACACCATGACGTGGAGACAGTAATCTGTACGTACACATGTATGGTGACATGTCATTCAAAGGATGGATATAATAATAAATATGGTTGTACCATATTTATAATAACATCATATTATATAGAAGATACTAGATTTATTATTTTATAATAGAAATAAACGATAAAGAAGAAGTGGAAGTAGAAAAGAACTTGAAAGAGGGTGGTGGAATTATTACCTCTTCTTCTTCTTCCTTTTGATTTGATTAGAAGGGCTCCTAAGATTGGATTTATGACTAAATTAAGGACTCTATGATTAACTGAGGGAAGTTTAGAGGATGTTAGTTTAGGGTTTGGACAATCCAAACGGATTTGAAGATGTGAATTGAGAGAACAGTGAGTGACATTTTATAATAGGGGTGAGGGGCACCTTAGGAAAAGCTGGAAATATTATATTATAATAAACTAATTTTCGGTTTCTAATGGATAAAAAATGAACTATTTAACTTCTAAGGTGGGGTTGGGTCGAAAAACACTCAACAAATTGGTTTTAGATAGGTTTGGGTCACTATATGAACCCTACCTTTTAGATTTAACTCTTAGTTAAATAGTTTGACATTTAACATGTCTCTTTGTATTTTTATATTATATGGTTAATAAACATACCATATACTTCAAAGAGGACCCCAAGTGGTTCATTAATGATACCCCTATCATTATATAAGTCATTTGGAATAACCTTAGATTTTTAGGAAAAGAATAACAATTAATAATATAATATTTGTCTTAAAAACTCTTTTTTGTCAATTTTGACACTATTTGGTATTTTGTTTTTTTCTAAATTCATAACAGCATTATTACTTCGAACTAAATACATATAACCAATCCTAATATGTCATATTAACCTATAAAATTATTTTAATTCATAAAAAGTCTCAATTTCCATTTTTGGGTATTTAAAATATTAATTATTTTAATATTTTATTAATAACGTAATTACTGCATCCCCATTGTGTCATATATAAATTAAATTATTTTACGTCTAAATATTATAAATAAAATACCATTATGTAGGAAATATTTTTATATTTCTAATGGATATTTATAATTTAATTTATCTTATTTTTAACCCTATATTAAAAATGTTTTAGTTATTAAACGTTAATTTCAACTCTTTTAACTCTTCTTTGAATTAAATAATAATAAATGTCTTAATCTAATCCAGCTGGACCAAAGAGGTTCATATTTTATTCCTAATGTTGTTTCTGGTCGAATTATACATATCCAATAGAATTAGGACATGTGTTAGGGTAATAATAATATCATTATTACCCTTAATTACCCAATTTACTTTTAACAGTGGTAAATAAAAGTAAAAGGTTACTATTCACCAAAAATTATTTTTCTCTTATTGAAACACATTTTATTTACTGATATCAACCTTGTCTCTCAGATTTTTTAATTTCCACTCATTGAAGCTGCAAAATTATGTTTTATGTGAATTCACAAATTCTTCTAGGAAGTTGGTTAAAGAAGGTGAAAAGTTAAATAAACTTTTTATATATCTAAAATTATTATAAACTGCCTACAATGAATTAAATTGAAATTATATAGGTATTATGTATCTATTTTTAACTAAAATAAATTTAAATAAAATAAATAATTATTTAAATAATAATTCAGTTTTAAACTATAACTCATTGTTTTTCATTATTCATAAAAAATTGAACGTTTTCAAAAAAATACAAAAAAATCACCCTAGGATAATTTCAATATTTCGAATCAAAATTTATATCTATTTTAAAAAATTCAAAACTTATAAGTTGATTTTATTAATTTAAAATTAATTCCTATTGTCAAAACGAAAAGCGTGTTTTTAAGAAATAATAACTATTAACAGATTGTTACTTTCTTATGTCCAATTTAAATGTGAATTTATGTCAAATTTCCAACATTGGATTAAATGGTAAAAATATAATCTAATTATACTTTAAAATCACTCAAATGAATAATTTATCAATATTAATTATTTTGATTAAAAAGGTCTTTTGAATTAACATTTAGTAATTTTGACTATTCACCAAAATATGAAAGTTATCAGAAAAACACCAAATATTTATTGAAACTAAATTCTTATGTTCCGATTATAAAGAAAAAGTTTATTTTTTTCAAATTGAATATATTAAAGTTTCAAATATTGTATTTAAAAAGGGTGCACCATTAAAATTCGGTAAAAGTGTATTTTTTGAAAAATACTATTTTTATCTGAAAAAATGAATTTGTTCTGACATTATATCTAAGAAACACATAATGTGGATTATAAAAGTATAATAATAATATAAAGTTCAAAATTCAATTAATATTATTCGTAACCAATTTTGAACGACTATTTTGGTAGGTCATGGTGCGTTTGAACTCGATGTTGCATGTAGTGCAAGTTGTTGAATTACATTGAAGAAATAACACACTATGAAATCATGGGGTGTTACATTGTTCCCTCATTCAATAAATTGCGTCCTCACAATTTGAAATTGTTCTTTGAAAATAAATGGTTGAAAATAGAAAATATCTTTGAGGGAAAACCCACATCGGAAATTGGGTTAATAAAATTTAGTCTTAATAAGAGGAAAAGAGAAATGAAAGGGTCACCACCAAATTATGATCTTGATTAGGAAAACATTGGTGGAAACTAGTGACACATAATTAGAGGAAAACATAAATATTTATAGGGAGTGATTGAGGTCATAAGTCAAAAAAATTGTATAATTGAGGGCCTCAAAGCCATCAATCTATGATGATTCAAAATATCATCGGTTCATTAAAACATAAGGTATTAGGATAAAACATTTTTAGATTTAAGATCCATTACCTAATGTTTAATAATTAATTTCATCATAGAATAAGAAAAGAAAAGTATATATATATACATGACAAGTATTGTTCGATCCTTTCAATAATTTCAACCACAAAATCATCATTCACTTTAAAAGTTAATTGATCTTAAAAAAATATCCCATTTATCCTATTCGTATAGGGTTCCAAAAAAATGAATTTCTAATTCATCTACCAGAACATTACAAAAAAATAAATTATTCATTCCAGGACATCATGTGGGCCAGTGGTAGGTGATACACCCTTGTCTCCCTTCAGTTGTGGGTTCAAGTCTCGTGGCCTTTCCAGACGCGACGAGTAGCCGCCCAAACTCCATGTAGTCCTTTTATGGAAATCCAAAAATAATATCAAACTATAATTATCCAAAATACTTATATCCAAAATTACAGTCCAAAATTTATAAGCAAGGTAAACACAATGAAGATCCTTTTTTCCGTGTAATAACATGTGAACACCTTCATCATGTATTCTTTTAAAACACTGAAAGATCCTGAATTACCATAAAACCTTATTGATTACATTCATGGTCCCTTATTCCTTATAGAATACTGGATATACTAATTCTATCCAAAAAATGTTGTAAACTCCAACATTTATGGAAGATACAAATCATTAATCGGTTTCACGGTAGTCATGAATATCCAATATAATTTATCCAAATCAATCATGTATTAGTCCAAAATCACTACCTTGTTATCAAAACCATATTATGGTTTATCCTTCTCTCATCATATATTTTCCAAAAAATTAACATGTTATTGAGTCACTTTTCTTGGTTCAACACAATCTCAAGTCCTTAAAGAAATAGTACTGTAGTACAATCCTTATATACTTCATAATTATTATAATCAGTACAGCATCGATACAACACTCAAATGACATAATTCTATAATAACAACATAAGAATTATAATCATTCCTCCTCATCTGTGGTAGTATAATAACTTGATTATTATCCAATAGCATTATTTGAGTAATACTCTGATCATTTGAACATTTTTTTGCGTAGTGTCCCAACTCCGTGAAGATGAAGCATTGTACATTTGAAACCTTTTTCTTTCCATTGTAGTCACTTACTTAGTGTCCTTTTTCTCCACACTTATAAAAAACTCTCATTTCCTTCAGGCATGTTCTAGGGTGTTTCTTCCCATAGTTATCAGATTTGAGAAAATTATTCTTTTCCCTCTTCCCTTTATCCATATTTATCTCTTATATCCTTTTCTTCTCTTTATTCCCTTCAAATCCATAGGACTCAGATTATTTATTACATATCTTATTAACACATGATACTATTTCTTCATATGTTGAGAATACATGGGAGACTATTTCCCTTCTAAATGTTGGATTAATATCATGAAATATATGACCCTTCTTACTCATTGGATCATATGTATTGCTCGAGTTCGCATTCTTTCTACTAGGCGCCATTTCTATACAATGGCATACAATAGATTAGTTTAGGAATCGCAATACATAAATCCAAACTTGTAAAACACTTTACATAAATTGAACAATTTATGGATATAATCCATAATCATTAAAATGTTTTCTTTGAAAAGTATATACTCATAAACCCTTCAAAATGGTTTGTAATGAATATAAGAATTATCCAAAGCATATCCCACTGGTGTGTTGTAACCAAGAGTGCAGCAAGGACCATTGTCGTGCACCAATTCTCATTCTATTCTAGATCAAAGTAGTGTTTTCAGGTTTTACCCCTAGGTACATCTGTTCCAGATCCACCTCTACCTGCTCATATCTAGATAGGGATGTATTGGTCAGAAAACTCACAAAATCTCTAGAATACCAAAATTCTAGGGAATTATTCTATAGTAATCCTCAATTTCTATCTTAGGTCTATGTGCTCTAATCAGAGTTTATCTAAATATAGCTTCCAAGGTTTGTACTAAAATTCTCTGATAACAACTGTAACGCCCTGACCCTAGTTACCCAGAGTCGGTGCATTATTGAATAACATAGGCATGATAAAAAAATATCATGTCTCGAAAGACCGATTAGTTTAGTAGCCTTGGAAACACTAGATACATTCATTAGTCTTACATTACATCATAAAGTGAAAAAAATAAAATAACATAGTCTCCATATTCCACACTCATATCCCCTCAGACTATCCTTCTATGTCATTCATAAAATATCTATTCACATCCTGGAAAAAATAAAACATAGAAAGGGGTGAGCTCAGATGCTCAGTAAGGACAACAATATAGTGGAAACTTTCCTAAATAAGCATAAACATTTAAGGCAATGTATAACTAAAAAAATACTTTTAAACCTGAACTTTAGAATAATATGGAAAAAATAAAATAATTCCATTTACTTATTCACATGGATATTCTACTAGTTTAATAATAACATTTAATATCAATAACTACTTTCATAATGATGGAATGCATAATGTTAGACTATCATAACCACATAGTCAAGGCCTTGTGCCAAGAATACAAATAAGATTTTCTCAAGGCCTTGGGCCAAGACACAAGTTTTTCTCATGATACCTACCGATGCGTCGAGGAGACAGAGAGGGCTCCACCCGTCAATTACTAAGTCCAATGCATTCCTTATATAAACAGGTTTAAACATAACATAAACATTCATATTAAAACTAGCATACTAAATGTCAATACTTTCTCTTTAAACAATGAATGGTATAAAAATAACACATCCACAATCAAACATATCATGAAATCTTCAATACAATATGGATGTTTTGTATCATAATAAATCAACATCAAATAAGCTTAAAATCCATAAAAGGATGTTGTCATAGATGAAATCAAAACTATTTGACATAAATATCTCTTTTTTTAAATCATTTAAATGTCACATAATTATAAAAGAAGACATTTACTTTGAAAATATTCTTATAAGCTTGTAAGGGATACTTATATGATTTTATAATGGCGGAAAATAGCCTCACCCACCGTATAAGTTAAAAAATACATTCATACCATAATTTTGTCAAAAAGGTTAAAAAGGACCTTGTTTGGAAAACGATGAACAGAATCCTTTAGAAACATATTATAAAAAGCCAGAAAAGGGTATAAATGACTTTAACCCATATTCTATAAAATAGTAAGAATTTTTTCAAATACATTTTTAAGAAACATGGATGTGGATGATAAAGAGGTCCTAGTAGATAATTACGTATAAACAACCTTGGATAATGAAGAGATTGTAGACTTAACCCTAACATGTACATTTCCTTGATCAAGGGTAGGTTAACCTCCAGTATAGTGGTGAAATAATTGTTATTAAATTATACAAGAATCATATACATTAATATGATACCATATATGATATTTTAATATTGTTTTTTAATAATATCTTAGTATTACCGCTGTTTCGGGTGTTGACGGATTCGTTTTCCATTATATTCGTTGTTCCGTGAGTCATATTTGGTATGTATGGGATGTATCTTATTCATATACAGAATTATATCAAGTATCTAAACATTATTTTTCATAATGTAATTAAAATTAGTCTTGAATGGATATGATTGGAAATGAATCTCATCGTGTTCGTGGAGACGGTAATCCGTATGAGCGCACGAGCGACAATATCATTCTTCTGATATTAAAATAATATGTAATTGGATGGTATATCATATATACAGATTAATTATCATGTTTTATTTATTATTTACATCAAATATACATCATTATTATACCCATCCAAATAATAATATATTGAATTACAATTACACCTCGAGGTGGAGACGGTAATCCGTACGTACGCATGTATGGTGACATGTCATTCAATGGATGGACAGAATAATGAATATGGATATACCATACTTATAATAACATCACTGGTTATAGAAGATATTGGATTTATTATTTTATAATGGAAATAACAAATAAAGAAGAAAAGAACGTGAAAGATGGTGGTGAAATTATTACCTCTTATTCGGGTTCTTCCTTTTGATTTGATCAAAAGGGCTCCTTAGGTTGGCATTAAGACTAATGGAAGGCCTATAAGATGAATTTAGGGAAGTTTAAAGGATATTTGGGAAGATTCTAGCCATTCCAAAAGGCATTGAAGGTGTGAATTAGAGAGAAGGGGGAGTTCCCTTTTATTAGTGGGGTGAGGGGCACCTTAGAATAAACTAGAAATATTATTTTATAATAAAATCATTTTCGGTTTCTAATGGCTCCTAATTGATTTATTTAAAGTATATGATGGGTATGGTTATAAAACCACTCAACCAATATGTTTTAGACCAGTTTGTGTAACTATATTAACCTTAACATTTAGATTTAACTCTTAGTTAAATAATTTGACATTTAACATGTCTCTTTGTATTTTTATATTATATAGTTAATAAACATACCATATACCTCATAGATAACCCAAAGTGGTTAATTAATGATACACCTATCATTATATAAGATTTTTGGTCTAACCTTTGATTTTTAGGAATATAATATCAATTAGTAATATAATATTTGTTTTAAAAACTCTTTTATGTCAATTTTTACACTATTTGGGATTTTGTTTCTTTTTAAATTCATAATAGCATTATTACATCGAAATAAATTCATCTAACCAACCCTAATATGTAATATTCACCATGAAAATTACTTTTATTCATAAAAAGTCAAAATTTACATTTATTTCGGTATTTAAAATATCATTTATTTTAATATTTCATTAATAAGGTAATTACTGCATCGCCATTGCGTCTTAAATTAATTAAATTATTTATTGTCTAAAAATTATATATAAAATACCATTATGTATGAAATATTTTCATATTTCTAATGTAAAGTTATAATCGAATTTATCTTATGTGTATCCCTATATTAAATTTTTTTTACTTATTAAACATTTATTTTATCTCTTTTAACTATTCTTTGAATTAAGTAATAATAAATGTCCAAATCTAATACAAGTGGACCAAAGAGGTTCATATTTTATTCCTACGGTTTTTTGGGTCTAATTCTACTTAAACAATATAATTAGTACATGTGTTAGGGTAATAATAATATCATTTTTACCCTTAATTACCCTATTTACTTTTAACTGTGGTAAATAAAAGTAAAAAGATATTATTCACAAAAAAAATTATTTTTATCTTATTGAACCTCATTTTACTTACTGATATCAACCATGTCTCTCGGATTTTTCAAATTCCACTAAGTGAAGCGTTAAAATTATTTTTATGTGACTTTTCAAATTCTCTTAGGAGGTGGGTAAAAGATGGTGAAAAGTTCAATAAACTTTTTATATATCTAAAATTATTATAAACTGACCCCAATGAATTACATTGAACTTATATAGGTATTATGTATCTATTTTTACCTAAAATAAATTTAAATAAAATAAATAATTATTTAAATAAAAATCCGGTTTTAAACTATAACTTAGTGTTTTTCACTATTCATCATAAATTGAACGTTTTCAGAAAAATACCAAAAATTTAAACTAGGATAATTTTGATATTCCGAGTCAAAAAAAGATCTCTATTTTACAAAATTAAAAACATAGAAGTTTCATTTATTAATTTAATATTTTTTCTCGTTGTCAAAACAACAAGCGTGTTTTTAAGAAATAATAACTATCAAAAGATTGAGACTTGCTTATGTCCCGTTTAAATGTGAAATTATGTCCAATGATGAACATTGGATTAAATGGTCAAAATATAATCTGATTTTACTTTAAAATCACTCAAATTCATATGTTATCATAATTAATTATTTCAATTAAAAAATTTATTTTTAATTAAAATTTAGTAATTTTCACTTTTCACCCAAATATGAAAGTTATCAGAAAACACCAAAAATTTATTGAAACTAAATTCATATGTCTCGATTCTAATGAAGATGTTTATTTTGTCAAATTTAATATATATAATGTTTCAAATATTTGATTTAAAAGGGGTTCATCATTAGATGTCGGTAAACCAACATTTTTTGAAAAATACTTCTTTTATCTGAAAAAATGAATTTGTTCTTACCTTATATCTAAGAAACTCATAATATGGATTCTAAAACTATAAGGATTATATAAAGTTCAAAATTCAGTTAATAATATTCATAACTACATTTGAACGACTATTTTGGTAAGTCGTGGTGCACTTGACCTCAGTGTTGCGTGTAGTGCAAGTTATTGAATTATTTTGAAGAAATAACACACTATGAAATCATAGGGTGTTACATAGACCCACCCCTATTAGCTCTTAGGAATGAAATTATTCATGTTTAATATAAAACACAATATTTGAATGGAAAATTTAATCATTAAAATGATGATGTTCATGTCATGGTGATATACATTGATGTATTTCTCGAGGAATTTCCTAGACATCCACTATAGCATGAAATTGAGTTTTCTATTGATTTAATCTCTAGTGATGGGAATATATTAAAAATACTTATATAATGGACACATTGAAAAAGGCTAATTGAATAAACAACTATAGTATTTGTGTGATAATAGATTTATATTACCTAGTTTTTCACCATGGGAATTCAATGGACATTTCACTAAAGATAAAGACGGATATATGAGAAAGTGCGTTTACTATATATAATAAAATTCTTTTATCAAAAAAAAAGTAACATATTATTCATATTGATGATGTGTTCAATCATCTTTAGGTAACTCAATAGTTTTTAATGATTTTCCCTTTTCAATATATCATCAATTGTGAGAAAAAAATGAATACACTCCAAACACCTAATTTCTATTAAGGTATAGATATTATGAGTTTACAAAAATTACATTTGGATATAATAATTCACTCTTTTTTCGTGGGACTAACGAATAGTGTATTAAATAAATATCTTCATTATTTAATTGTAGTATTTATTAATGATATATTGGATTACATTAAGAGTTGATATGACCATGATAATCAGTTTTGGATCATTCTTGAGAATCATTGATGAAACAATAATATGGGAGAATTACCAAGTTTTAGTTCAAGATTTAGAATGTATCTTTTCTATTCCATATTGTCTCTATGTATGGAATCATAGTGGATCCTATGATGGAAATGGTAGTCCAATAATTTCATACACCAACGAACATAACTAACATACATATATTCATTGGTTTGGTTGGTTACTTTTGGTGATTCCTTCAAAAAGATCCCCTATAGGATTACATATTAACCATGATTACTCATAAAGTGGTTAAGTTGATATATAAAATGAAATATAAGTATTTGTTTTAAAAATTAAAGAGTATATTGGTGAATGATTCTATATTGACTCCCCCATTACGAAATAATGGATTTGTGATGTATAGTGATTCATTGAATAAGGAACACGGTTATATCCTTATGAATAATGACAATTTTATTTCTTATACATCAAATTTTATAATGAATTATTAATAGATATATCTCACACATGATCTTCATTTATAATTCATAACTATTTAATTTAATTTATAGATATATTATCACTATGGTGAATGATGTGAGATATAAACTGACCATATAATCTTAAAATACAACTTTTCAACGAAATAATTCATCACGAGGAAAATATAATGGCTCATGTTAGTCAAGGATTATAATTTCTCCATACACTACAACCTAGAGAAGGATAATAAGGTAGTTTATGAATTGTTATGGAAGGATCATTGTTTTAAAAAAATAGGATCAAAAAAGGATATGATGTTCATTGATTTAATAAATATTGATTTCTAATTATAAATTAATTAAAAACATCACCCATTTTCAAATGATTTCAATACTATATTTATTAGAGAATAAAAATATTTCTTAGTCTAATAATGATAATTTTAAAAATAAAATTAATGCCATAAATATTGGAAAATCAAAAAGATAACATATATGGAGTTAGGAAATTTTGAAAGAGGCTACATGTTCCATAAAACCTGATCTAATATGGTTATTATTAGACTATTCTCATAGATTGAATTTATGTATACACCCTAGTAGCACAATGATGTGTTGATATTTGAAGTAACATTTTTTTGTGGGATAATATGATGTGTGGGATTACTAATTATCTATTAATAAATTTGGTTTATCAAAATGTGAAGGCTAAGTAACAATTTCCACGAGGAGGCACATAACATTACCTATTGCAACATTGAAATGGATCAAATTACTATGGATGATTTCACTGGATTACTAAAGAGTCCTAGAAATAATGATATTATATTGGTTATTATTGATTGAATTTTAAATCATCACATTTTCCTGCTATAAAAGAAGCCTTTCCTCTAGATCACCTTGAAGTACTCTATATTAATGAAGATGTATGACTTCATGGCACACCTATTTCACTTATGTATGATCATGTTCCCTTATTAACATTGAAATTATAAAAAAGTATTTAGAATACTCTTGATACCAAGATTCATTTGAGCACTACTTATCATCCTAAAACTGATGGGTAGTCATAAAAGACTATCCAAACATTTTAAGTCATGATTAGGTCATCATCAGTTTAAATTCAATGTATGTGGGAACATAATTTTCCATTGGTATATTTTTCTTATATGAATATCTTCCATTTTAGTTTTCAAATGGAGTCATATTAATAATTATATAGAAAGAGATGTCATACTCAAACATATTGGGATTAAGTTAGTGAAAGGAATCTTTTAGTCCTATATCATGTAGAAGAGAAAATGGTAAATCATAAAACTATTCAAAACTATATCAAAGCATCTCAAATAATGAAAAATTATTATGCTGATAACTGAAGGAAATACAATAAATTATACGTTGGAGATTATGTTTTCTTGAAAGTATATCCATTGAAGGGTGTTATTAGGATCAGTAAGAAGAGAAGTATAATCAATAGGGATATAAGACCTTTTGGAAACAAAATTTGAATTGGAGTACTATTGTTCATTTGGAGATTCAGCCATGAGTCTCTAAGGAGAATGAAATATTCCATATCCCTTTGATACGAAGTATATGTCAGACCCAGTGCATGTACTCACTTGTGAATAAATAGAATTGAAATATGATATATCTTATTATGAAGATAATATCTTCATTGTGGAAACTATATTAAAAGATTAAAATAATTAGATAACGTTACTGATAAAGGTACTTTAAACAATCACAATATAGTAGAGGTGATGCATAAACCAGAATATATTATGGTGAGGAATTAACCAAATATTTTCATGGTGTAACATTATAAAAATTTTGTGGAACTTGTTTATGGATGGAAGAATTTAATACACCGGGACATTATAATAAATGTCTTTATGAATAAATTTAATCTCATTAATGACTTGTTCTACATGCAACAAGTTGTCCAAAAAAATTTCAATAAACTTTTAATAGATTATTATTTAATGTGAGTGTTATTTCCTAGTAGTTGGGTAGGTGGGCATGTCACGAACCAGCCTGAGTCGACCCTGAATCGGTCACCCAGGCCAGCCCGCGTCAAGTCTCAAGAGGCATTCCCAATCCTCTTGGGATGGAGAAAGCCACCAATTTTATCAATATAGTACACAAGTTAACAATTTCTCCTATATATAAAAAATCCAACAAACATCAGAAAGAATAGAACATCCCAAAATACATTTATATAAAAAATGAACTTAACATTATTTGTACAAGAAACTGAAATTTCAACTAAAACAAAAACACAACTAAACAAACCTGATAACTAGCTGACACCATGTGACCTCTCTGGTCACTCTCAAGCACTATTATCACACGTCTCCCAAGGAGATCGAACTCAAGCTGAAACCTGCAGAAGGGAAAAAACCGAATATTACTATAGGCGTGAGTATTAAAACTCAGTAGGTCAGATCAATATTCTATTACCAATTCACATATTTTAGAATAAAAGAAACACCAATTTAATGTTTTAAATAAAACTATAATGGTATTTTTTCCAAATGGTGTCCCAAGCTATAAAAAAAATTACAGGAAAAAACATGCAGGTTTTATAAACAAAATTGCTAGTAACAATTTTAAAAGAGTTGCAATTTTAAAATGAAAATAGTTTCAATAGGTATGCCTTAATGTATGTACAATTTTAAAAAAAATCACACACACTACTGAATTTACCAACCAGACATGACATATGTCAACGATGAGTACAAATATCCAATGAGCACAACTCAGAGGAACACCCCTAGGAAATAGTTAGTTTTTAGCCCCAGGTACCTCATATCTTGAGGATGTAACCATAATAAATATATGATCTCATGCACACCAGACACTAGTAGGGGTCATACCATAACCCAGTGCTCCCCAAACATCACAATTTGCAGAGTTTATTTAGGGTTGTAATCGTCAAACTTTCTATGTGAAATTGGGGCCAAACGCCACGGGATCATTAGAAAAATAGTACACGTCCTCCCACTTAGATACTTGTGATTCCCTTTAATGAAAATAAAGATAAAAATATTTTCACATACACTTTCCACATAAAACATCTATTAAAAAACCATAAACACACAAACAGACCACAAACATGCTTCACATTTCTTTCACGAATCAATAAACCACTAAAAAGTTTCGTAAAACAATTTCAAGGAGTATAATGAGGCCTTGCACATAAAATCCATTAAAAAGTTCACTTTTAAGGTCAAAAACCCATAAATAACATAAAAACCATATTTTTTATCCCCAAATACTATTAATATATCAATTTCATGGACTATAAAATTTCCCCAAAAGATAGAACATGAAATAAAAATGGAAACCATTTTTTCAAAAGAAATGTGAAACGAGCCATTAATCCTTTATCAAAACTATCATTTGACCAAGGTATGAATGTCACATTTATTAAGGAGGTTTATACACAAAATTTACAGAACAAAACGCATTCATAAATCCCTTAAAACATTCATCTTACATATTCAAAACATAACAATTTTCATAAGGATGTGAAACATTCCATTTTCTAACAACTCGGGAAAAAACATGTTGTAAACAAAAACACATTTGTTGGCAAAACAAAATAAAAATTTGAATGACATATGAGGACCCAAAAACCCATTTATAATTCTTAAAATTCATTTATAAATAAAAATAAATAACTTTTTAATTAAACATAACACATAAAATCTAACTAGGCAATTTACCGAACACAAGACATGCCCTTTTAAACGAAATAATTTATTTTAAGCAATTGAAAAGAAATAAAACTCCAATTTCATTCCATATTTTATAATAGATTCTATAAGATATTAAAAATACCATAAACCAGATTACAAACCTTATAAAATAGTTTCTAAAGAGAGTGTAACATTTAAACAAACACTTGGGGTGCAGTTTTATGACAAAACAACACTACATTTCCGAAATGAAGGATTCAACAACCATTTTCCACACCAAGAAAATTATCCAAATGATGAAAAATAATAATAGACATTTATATCAGATGAAAAAATATGAAATTTATAATCATAAAAGTTAAAGGCATGTTCAAGGGATATCCTACCTCAAATCATTCGCGTAATGGAAACGCACACCCAATATCACCATCTGAGGGTTTATAAACCCTAAACCTATGACGACCATCCCCAAATGAACAAAAACCCCATAAAAAGCATTGGATAACCGAACCATAGGTCTATCATGACTTGGGGAGATTATAAAACCATGAAATAATGAATCAAGGTAGAAGATTGAGGATAAAGGAGAAGGAATCCCACCTTTTCAACTAGAAAACTCTTCTTCTTCCATTATATCTACACCAATAGGGACGAGTTAATGGGTTGTAACATTTTGGAGAGTCTTATATGGTCAGGAAGAACCAGGGAAAGAATATGTTTTTTTGGAAAAATAGACTAAATGGAATGAGTTATGTATGAAACAATTTACCTTCTCAATTCTTGATGATTTGAGGTAACATGAGAACCTTCTCCCTAATCCTAGACTCATATGAGCACAAAATATTTCAAATACATAATGGGGCTGAGTATAATGATATTGGATTCGATTAGGAGGTTGAATCACCAAAATATATTAATATTGAATTAGATATAAAAGAAAAAAATATTTTTTCATACTGGAAATAGGCCCATAGTCTAGCCAAGTACCTAAATAAGTAGCCCCAATTAAAAATGATTATGAATTATTAAGGGTTAAAAAGGCTATTGAGGTTCTAATATGATAGGAGGGGAAATTTATGGAGTGTAATGGGCGAATACTATTGAAATAAAAGGAGTTAAAAAATAATCAAATTTTGGTTTATATGTGGAAATGGGCTCACGGTTGGCCCAAATCGTGAAGTAACCACCCTTTCTCCAAAAAGTCCTAAACAAGAAATGGTTAATCCAAATTAGGGTTATTAGACATATATGGTAGTTCCAAACTAAAAAATAATATCAACCAACACCGATGAAAAGAATCGAGTTTTTCAATGAATCGGATCAAAACCATGAAATGAAATGAAAAGAAAAGCAGGGTGTGAAAATTCTCTCAACTATTAAAGCTTTCCTCCCCTAGAAAGACATAGAACAATCCAACTGATTGATCAACAACTATGGATTATTTATCAATATGGTCCAGCCTCTTAATTCAATTACACACCAACCATTAATGGAACCTAATCCTCTTACCTCAACCAAAAGACCAACTCTCAACAACTTCTTGGGAATTAACCAAAAGATAGAGTCACTATCCCCACAACCAAATAAAGAACCCGTTTGTTAGGCCTTCTACAAATGAACCGAACAATCACCCATAACATAGATAACTCACTAAAAACAAATATTGTAGTGGATTACTAGATGGACTCCCCACCATTAAGAAAAATATAGAACTAGATAAGTTCTTAGGAAGAAAAATCAACGAGACCCATGGTGGGTCTCCCTACTATTAGAAACAAACTTGCAACGAACAAACAAGAATTCAACATGTGATATAATCAGGCCTCACTCACAGAAGACCACCAAAACTAACCTAAAATAACCTACCAACCCATGTTGAGAGGAACACAACATGAAAATTTAATCCACCCCCTCTCGAATGGAGTCTACATGAACTAAGACAACACTCTCTACAAGGATCCAATCCATGACCAATTAGAGGGGGGAGGGAAGGGGAACCAATCATTGGGACATTAAAACCACAAAATAATCAAAGTAACTACCCAACACTCTCTACCTACGAACTGGTAACACCAAGACCGCACCCAATTTTCACAGGCGGTCCACATAGGGACATTAATCGAAAACCCACATCCATGAAGGCATAACCATATACACTATGTGAGGGGTAAGTCCACCACACTTTTTGTGAAAATGGTAAATTCATAGTAATGAGGAACCACAATAGATACATAGAAACTATCATACCACAATGGGGGAGGTAGGAGCCAAGTCATGCTCCCCATACCTCTGTAGATTTCTTGACTATGTGAAATGATTCACTTCGAGGCCTATGGCTGGAGCCTTGAAACATGAAGAATCTGATACACCATAGTCAGGTGCTAAGGATCAAACCACTCAAAAAAATCAACAACTCACTTTCTCAACAAAACACCTTCATCTAAAAAGGAACTCTTAGACACATATCAAAATTCTATCTCACTCCGAATGAGCAGAGGAATATATAAGGAATAAGGCGAAACACATCAACATCACCAAACACAACTGCTATGTCCAAAAGAATTATCACAACCTGGAAAAACAATAAATCAATCCTAAACAGCTCTCTATCTCAACTAACAGGATGAGGAATTATTTGAGGAGGTGGATATAGAATGTGAAACATGAGATAAAATCCTTAGGGTTATCAATTGGATATATTGCAAACATAGAATTATCTATGGCCACATCACAACATCCAACACATCTTTGGAAACCCACTAAGCATTACCCCAAAACTGATACACCACAAAGATCCCATCTCATGATGCAATAACAGTATGACTTCTAGATCATGAGGAAACATACTAAATAGAAAAAACATTTAAGACATAGGATAAACCATCCACATAACCTTCTGTTCAAAACAAACACCTCAATTTTTCAGATAAAATCACTTTTGAAAAAAATAAACTAACTAGGTGGATTTTCACATTCACTAATGGCGTTTCATCAAGTATCACTCAGATGAACATTTACGTGCCACCCCAGGAACTCAAATACCATTCCATTTAGAGAATAATTCTAAATAGCAGTAAAACCATGCATATGAGAACCCATGAAAACAAAAAAAAAGACTAAAACAAAACAACATCATTCAAAAAAAACCATGTACCTTCCAAAGGAACACTAACCACCTAGTTAAAAACAACTTTTCTGATTTCACAAAACAAACAACACTTCATCAAGAAACATTTCCATAAAAAATATGCATCTTTTCATTTTTAACAACTTTTAAAACAACCAAGATAATCCAAACAACTGATTCCCATTTTCTGAAATTCAACAAGGTATCTTTTAATAATCTGATGGCCATTGAGACCAAAACCCTTTCTAGGAAAACACCAAACTCTCAACACCAATTTCCAAATATAATTTATCTTATACATATAGTTTTCAACATCCCAAAACACCCCATTTAAAACAAATATTCATAATCACCTTAAAATTATCCACACTTTAAAACTATTTTATTTCAACAAACCACAACATTATATTAGGGAATATCTAATCCAGTTTAATCATTTCGACTTCCTCCCAAAACATTGTTTAACAAAGAGAAAAAAATTCCAAAACCATTATTACATTTAAAATTTTAAAAACCCCCTAATCCACATTTCATAAAAACAACCACTCTTTTAAAACCCATTTTTACAATTCCCATACAAGGATTTTCAAATCAAAAATTCAGAAATCAAGAAAGGACTAAGAGACCCAAAAAATGAACATGTGTCGGTGGGTGACATGACCATATGGTTGGAGTCCATATGTAAAACACAACACCAAAATAGAGAGACTTTTTAAGACCATTCCCTAGATCCACATGGCTAGAATAGCCCTGAGAGCCCATGGAGGACATTAGTCAGACTCTCTTTGTCATATTCCAACACCAAATAATCAACAATAAAAAAGACACTAATAATACAAAATTCTTCAAGAAACCCAAGGATCAGAATGAGAAAGGCTCCGCGATGCTCTTCCCACACATTCCCCTCAAGTACCAAAAATCCTACTCCATCTACCATGACATTTCCCAAATAACAAGTGGTCTCTAAAATAAAGTTCTGCTAAGAGACAACCTCCTCTGATACCATTTTTTCATGAACCATCCTAAGTCGACCCTGAACTGGTCACCCATGCCAGTCCAAGACAAGTCCTGAGAGGCGTTCTCGATCTTCCCAGGATGGTAACAAGAACCATGTGAATCATTACAATACACACAAGAATGATTTCTTCCATATATAAACAATAATACAAAGAACGGATAGAAAAGGACAGCCCAAAATACATTTATATAAAAATTGAACTGAAAATTATTTATACAAGAAACTGAAAGTAAAACTATACCAACAACTCTACTGACCAACCCTGATAAACAACTAACATCATTTGACCCATCTATTCAATCTAAACCACAATGATCATAAGTTTTCCAAGGTGAGCTAACTCAAGTTGAAACCTGCACAAGGGCTAAAAACAGAAGAAGACTATGACATGATTATTAAAACTTAGTAGGTTAGCCCAATATTCTATTCCCATCCAACATCCTTTAAAATAATAGAAACATAAATTTCAAGTTTTAAGTACAAATATAATGGCATGTTTTTTTAATTAGGTCTCGTTCTATAAAAACAATTTCCAAAAAAAACATGTATGTTTTATAAACAAAAATGCAAGTAACAATTTTCAAAGAGGCACAATTTCAAAATGAAAACAGTTTTCAGTATGGATGCTTTAAAGAATTTACGCTTTTAAATAAATCACACACACTACTGAATTTACCAACCAAACAAACCATATGCCAGCGGTGAGTACAAATAGCTAATGAGCACAACTCACAGGAATACCCCTAGGCACTAGTTAGTTGTGAGCCCTAGGTCTCTCGTATCTTAGAGAAAGTAACCATAATAAATATCTGTTCTCATGAACACGAGCCACTAGTAAGGATCATTCACAAAACCAAGTGGTCCCCTAACATCATCATCATCATAGTTTAGATATTTTTGTCATCGTCAAACTTGCTACGTGAAACAGGTGACAAACCCCATGGGATCCATGTCATACTAGTACATGTCCCCCCACCTAGATACCTGGGATTCCCTTTAGTGATCAATAAAGTTACAAATATTTTCAAATACATTTCCACATAAAACATCCATTACCAACCCATAAACACACAAACATCTAGCAAAAATGCTTCACATTTCTTACATGAATCAATAAACCAGAAAAATGTTTCGTAAAACAATTTCAAGGAGTATAACGAGGCCATGCACAAAGAATGCATTAAGAAAATTCTCTTTTATGGCCACAAAACCATAATTTACATAAAAAAGATTTTGAATTTCCAAGACCAATTAATAAATCAAATTTATGGACCATAAAATTTCCCAAAAAGATAGAACATAAAATACACATGGAAATAATTTTTTGAAAAGAAATGCCAAACGAGCTTTTAAGTGTAACGACCTAAAATTTTGAATAAATATCGTTTCCTAATTTTGTGTGTTATTTTATTTTATACTCAAAAAAACTATTTTATTTGATAACATGATTATAAATAAAATAATACTATTGGGTTTTTACTATTATATGACCGTTATTTAGTATGACATGTGGAAACTAAATGTTATGATTATTGTATCTAAATACAAATGATCTTGGTTAATTAATATAGAAAGAATATTCTATGGCCTCATCCAGTAGTCATGGACCGATCAAAGCCCATATAACAGAACTTGGGAAGGAGGTACACCAATGGGCTTTGCTCTCGACAAACCCCAAGCCGAACTTCATCGTGTGAAGCTAGAACGGAATCGCCATTGTGAGAAGTTCAAACTGATAGAAATTACTACTCGTGCAATGTTGGCCGAGCCTCCCCAAGATTATCTCACCTTAGAACACCTCACTCTTAGGTCCTATGCTGGTGTTATAAGGGGCTATGTAACGAGACTGTAATAGCCTTGTGTTAACCTTTTACTTAAATAAAAATTGTGATTTCTTCTCATGATTAAATTTGTGAATTTTCAAATGTCTGGATAAATATAGTATGCATATTTTTGATGAATTTTAGAGAAAGGTTGTTTTTAAAAATGTTTGTAAACCTTAAATAATTAAAATTTTAAAATGATTTTCAAAAATTGGTCCTCTAAAATTTTGTATAGTACGAAATTTATAGTCTAATAAGATCAACTTAATTTTTGATGAATTGTAAATTATGAATAGTGATTTTATGCCGAGGATTACTAATGTTACCAAATGGATTAGTAATATCATTTAAAGAAAGTATTAATATAATCAAGGCACCTTGATTAAGTAATGTGATTCGATAAAGTAGGTAAATAACTGTTTCAAAAATTATTAGTCAAGTATTAGTTTTTTTATGTGAATAGTGTTTTTTAATTAAAAATTAAATGAAAAATATTTAGAAAAATATTTTTATAAAATGGATTTCATTTTTTAACTCAAATATTCTATATTATGTGAAGGTATTTTTTGGGGCTTTTTCTGAAAAAAATGAATTTTCGGTGAATAATGTATTTATTTAAAAATTAAATTAAAAATATTTAGAAAATTATTTTTATAAAATGGAGCTCATTTTTGAAATCATAGCATCGATAAGGTGAAATTTTGGGATTTTTCTGAGAAATTTTACTTTTCGATGAATAGTGAAAAAACAGTTTTTAAGTTACGGGTGTTTAATGACATAATTAAATGTTTTATTAAGTATGTAATCAATATGGTCGACTTGTGAATAGTAAGATAAGGTATGAGGTGTCCCAAATGGCCAATACCATGGGAAAGCCCATGGTTTTGCCAACACCTCCAATGAGGTGTCCCTTGGCCTTTAATGCCATGCCCCCACACTTTCCCTATAAATACACACACTTTACTCCTATATTTTTCACTCCCAACTCTCCCCCAACGCAGCTATGGTCCCATTAACTCCCAAGAAGTCCTCCCAAGGTGCCCCGAAGCCATCAGGGTCCCAACCTTCGAGTTTTAAGTGTTATGTTTTAAGGTAAGGGATCCTACCTCTCTCTTTCATTCCAAGTACTCTCTTTTATGTAATTTCTTTTATGATCCATGTTCTTGTGTTGTTGGATGTTCTTTTATATTCATACTACTGCCCTTTTTCTGTTCATATAATGAGAGTCCCCCTGTTGCTATCATCAATTCATTTTACGAATGTTTAAGTGGCGTCGTTAGGCTGTCGAAGTTTTAAGGGATTCTTACACCCTTCTCATTTTCAAGTACTATTTTCTTGTCAAGTATTTCATGTTCCGTTTTATTATGTTGGGGTATGATCTATATATCTATGATACTGATATTTTATATTTATATTATGAGATACCCTATTTGATCTCTTCAATTCAGTATTTTGAAGCTTTATGTGGCGCCATTAGGCTGCCGAATTTTTAAGGGATTCTTTCACCCTTCTCGTTTTCAAGATCTATTTTCATGTCAAGTATTTCAAGTTCCTTTTTATTATGTTGGGGTATTATATCTATATCTATCATACTAATATTTTATGTTAATATGATGATAGACCCTATTTTATCTCTTCAATTCAGTATTTTGATGGTTTAAGTGTCGTCGTTAGGCTGCGGAATTTTTAAGGGACTCTTTCACCTTTCTCATTTTCAATATCTATTTTCATGTCATGTATTTCAAGTTCCTTTTTATTTTTTTGGAGTATGATCTATGTATCTATAATACTGATATTTTATTTTCATTTGATGAGAGACCCTATTTGATCACTTCAAATTTCTTTAATGTTTTAAGTGACACCATTATGCTGCCAAATTTTCATAAGAGAAATCTTATTTTTTCATCCTTTCAAGTTCTTAGTTTGATATGGTATATCATTAAAATTTCATTACCATGTTCTTAAATCCTTTATATTATGTTCCCATACTGTTTTATGTATCATTTATGAGTGGGTGACCCATGTCCCATCTCTTTTCAATGTTTTCTAAAACCCTGTATCATAGCCGTTATGCTGCAGAATTTTTCGTCTCAAAATGTCTTTCTCTTTTTCTCAAATTATTTATTTTATTAAGTGAATACTAAAATATATTTATTATACAAGGGTATTCACATATATATCAAAATGTTCTATTTTAATTCTTGGATTTACATACATGAGACCCACTTCCCCTTTTCTGTGGGTTTAAAGTGGCATAAAGATCACGTCTTTAATGCAGTTTTTAAAATGTAATGACTATGAAATGAAACCCATTTCTTTTATTCTATATGGGTTGTTTATGAAATTTTTGATGATTATATATGTGGATCACATGATAATAAAGAAAAATTTAATGGTGCTCCCTGATAGCGCTCTAGTGCATTGGGAAAAGACTTAATCTCTAGAGATGACCATTTTTAACAATGCCTTGTTGAATAACATTGGATATTTTTAATGACACCTTGGGGATGGACCTTGGTGAAATGGAAATGATTGTCTATGATAAATTTGGTAGCCACATCATCAAGTTATAAAATACATTATTTTTATTATGATATGCCTCATGATTTCCTTCTCATGCATTAAAGTTCTTTTTCATGACATTATTGATGTATCTCAGGTTTACATGTTAAATGTTTCCCTTGTTTCCCTTACTGGGCCTTTTGCTCATACTTTCTTTTGATGTATGTCCCCAGGTTATGAAATGAAATAATGAAACTAGGATGAACATAAGGATAATCCGTTCAAGTGTTTAAGAATAATGTTTTATGTTTTCATGTTTTTATTTCCTAGTTTTCAAAACACTAAACCTTAAAGATCCTCGGTTTTGTGTAATGTAATGAAAGTTTCTGTGATAAAAAGGTGGGATGTTATGTTAAGACTTTCTCAAAACTATAATTTAACCAAGGAATGAAATTAAATTTTCTTAAGAAGGTGTATAATCACCATTTATAGCATCAAAACGCATTCATAAATCCCTTAAATCATTCATGTTACATAATCAAAACACAACCATTTTCATAAAGATGTGAAACGGGCCATTTTTCGAAAACTCGGGCCTAAACATGTTGTATACGTTAACTCATTTGTTTATAAAAACAAATCCAAATTGGAAATCCATATGATTACCCAAAAACCCATTTATCATTATTACAATTCAATTATAAATCGAAACAAATATTTTTGTAAATCAAACATAACACATAAAAGCCAAATGGGCAATTTACCGAACACATGACATGCCCTTTTAAACCAAAAAACTAATTTTAAGCACTTGACAAAGAATAAAACTCCAATTTCATGAAATATTTTATTCAATATATTGTAACATATTAAAAATACCCTAATCCAGGTTCTATACCTTACAAAATAGTTTTGAAAGATAGTGGAATATTTAAACAAACACTTGGTGTGCACTTTTATGACAGAACAACACAACCGTTCACAAAACAAGGATTAAACAACCACCATTCAAACCCAAAAAAAATATCCAAATGATGAAAAATAATAATAAACATATATATCAAATAAAATTATTATGATAATGATGAATCTTAAAATATAAAGTCATGTGCATGGGATATCCTACTTCAAATCCTTCACGTAATTGAAACACACACCCAATATCACCATCTGATGGTTTATAAAAACTACACCTACGAAGACCAGACCCAAACAGAAAAAACCCATCAAAATCATAGGATAACATAACCACAGGCCTATCATAGCGAGAGGAGATTATAAAACCATGAAATAATAAAAGTTGGAAGAAGAGGGAGGATAAAGGAGAAGGAATCTCACCTTTTCACCTAGAAACATCTTCATCTGTCATTACATCTACACCCATATAGACAATGTAATGGGTTGGAACATCTTGGAGAGGCTCCTACGGTCTGGAAGAACTTGGGAAAGAATATTTGTGTGAAAAAGAGCATGAATGGAATGGGTTATATATAAAACAATTTTCCTTCTCAATTATGGACAATTTTAGGTAACATGAGAACTTTATCTCTAATACGTGACTCATATAAGCTCTAAAAAGGTAATATAGATAATGGGGGTGGGAATAGGGATATTGGATTCGATTTGGAGGTGGAATCATCGAAATATATTAAACATTGAATTAGATATAAAATAAACAAATTATTATTTTTTTAAACGGGAAATGGGCCCGTGGGCTGGTGTAATAATTAATTAAGTAAACCAAATTCACCATGATTATGAATTATTAAGGGGTAAAAAAGGATGTTTTGGTTTGAATTTGTTATGGGAGGAAATGTAAGAAGTGTAATTGGTAAAAAAATCATCATAAAATAGATTTATAAAATAACAAAATTTGGTTTGTAGAACTAAAAATGGGCTCACAGTTTTCCCAAATCATGAATTAACCACCTATTCACCAAAAACTCCTAAAAAAGAAATGGGGAAACCAATTGAGGGTTATTAGACAGATATGGTACTTCCAAACTCAAAATTAATATAAAAAAACAACCAATAAAAGAATCAGGTTTTTCAAAGAACCAGAACAAAACCATAACATGAAAAGAAAAAAAACAGGGTGTGAGAGGTCATAAATATGAATAACTGAATTATTTATATTCCTCGTTTAAATGTTTATAAAATTAATTAATTTTTAATAAATTGGTTAGAAAAAAATTGAAATCATTTTAAAGTAAAATAAGTGTCTTCAAATTACCTATTTTTATTCACAGTTTGATTTGTTGTCTCAATAAATTAAATTTAACTCTATTGGTGAATTATTTTAATACAATTTATATATTATATATTCAATATAATATTTTAAAATTCATATAATATTTTTTCATTCCATGGGATAATGATAAATCATATTTTATACTTAAAAACTATATTTTTCTAAATTTTTCTTTTCATTGGGTTTTACACACTTCATTAAAAATTAATTTCATCCTACATATAGGTATTTAATTTAATTAAATGTTTTCAAAAAATTGAAATTATTAGGCTCAAATTTACTAAATAGGTCCCTTTAGTTATGAATAGTAGTTGTGGTAAATTTTGTCACCTAGGTAAATGATAAATCAGGTTATCCTATATTATAACTAAAAAAAATGGACTTTGATTTTCATCCTAATTCTTATCAGGTGAATGAAATATGTCCCTTATCACCTAAATATAGAAATTAAATTGTTTAAAGGAAATGTGTCTATGAAAATGATGCTTGTAATATTTTTTGTAAATAATGTTACAAAATATCACTCTCTTAGTTTCAAATATAAATTATTTGTCCACATGGGGACAAAAAAAAGATATGAATAAAACTAAAAGTTAATTTTGAGATTAATTAAATTAATTTGATCATATAAATTTATTTAATGTTTTTAAAAATTATATAATTACCTTAAATGTTTGTGTACCACAAATTAAGTATTTATTAGATTAATACAAAAATAAAATAAATGATACTAAAAATATTACAAGTAATATTTTTTGAATGAAATTATGTTCTCCACAAATTTCATATATCTATGTGAAATATTTAGTCTATTCTATAGAATTATATTTTAATTACTCAATTTGAAAATTTATTCAAAGTCAAATTAAATGAATAGTGACAAAATATACATTAATGATAATTTATCAAAATAATATTTTAATAAATGTTTTAAAAATAAAGAAAATATTTAATGATTACAATGGGTAATATATGGTCTAAAATTTCTCATATTGTCCATTTATGTGTCAATATTTACATTATATATAAAATTATTACCCATTAAGAGTGAAAGATATATTACTATAGTTAATGTTCAAATATGTTAACTAAGAGATTAAATCAAATGATATGGTTTTTAATAACACAAAAACTTATAAAAATTATAATTTTTTAATCATATATCAACAATATATTTTCATAGGATTGAATATTTTTCCATTTTTATGCATTTTTCTTATTAATAACATATTATAATTTAATAGTTTAAGATATTTAAAAAGATCCCCTTACCTCAATATAAAACAGAACATCCTCTTTCACTTATTTACACAACATTGATCCATATAGCATAACCAAGACACACCTATTTCTCTTATGAACATCCTTGTAAATTTTCTATTTGTTTTGGTATCCATAAAAAGGGAAATCATAAGTTCCATAATGGATCTAATGAATTTCTCCTAACGAAGAGGTAATTTTCCAACCTAGAATATTTCAATTTATTTATTCACCTACTATTAAAAATATATTTAAATTATCATAAGATAATAAATTCAGTATCATAAATATTCAAAAATTATTATTATTATTAAACCATCGTTACTTATCCTCTTCACATCAAATGATAAGGGAAAATATAACTTGTGCATAGATATGGATTACCATCTCCACAAAGCAATACATTTCATTTTTTCATTACCATATTTTATGGATGGGTATTATGAGGTGTTTAATGTTTCTTATTATAGTATTATACCTCTATCATTATATTATCATGCCTACCTTATTACCTTCAAAGCCACTGGAAAATAATAGGGTCTCTCATGCATCTCTGTGGACTACCAACTCTACAAACCAATATGAATAAATTTTCATTTTTTTAACTTGGTTAGTAATAGAGATGAATATGAATAATATATATCATTTATATTTTTTAATAGTTTTAATATAAATATTAATTATTATTTACATTTATTTCATTCTGTCTATATAAGAATGAAAACAATGTTCATGAGTACGTATGGACTACCATCTCAATAAACAGTGTAATGTATTTTCATATCTCTGTCATTTATGGATTATTAGGTGTAAATATATAATAAATATATATTAAATATTTATCATTATTAAAAAAAATTAGATAATGGAATCATAGTGAATGTATAAGGACCAAAAATAAAAATACAAAAAATATAAGTAAAATTAACCCATTATCAACAAAAAAGTGATCTTAAAAACTAATTTTTAATAAATGGGTGATAGATTATTTTATCTATAATATATATGGAATAATACAAATGATTATGGTTTTTAAGGGATTAATAGGTAATCTATATTTATTATATAGGATGTTTTATGATATTTTAAGGAATTCTTATTTTATATAAAGGATTATTTTTCAATATAATCAATTTTTGAGATTTTTTATGCCTAAGTCTCCACTAGGGACCCATTTTATTCAATATAATTATTATTCTTCACAAAATTTAAATAATATTTATATTACTCTCCAATTTATATTAAATTTTTTTTTCCACCTTTTACTTTTTACACAATGTTTTTAATGGAATCTTCTTGTTGTTTTCCAAAACAAAACACTTTTATCATTTTTACAGTAGTGAAATGGGATTTTACAAATATATACAAAATTAATGGATTTTCCCATTGTCATGAATAATATTTTTTATAAATATGTTTTATCACTCTTACAATATCATTTTGAAATAAAATTGTCTCCTTCATACTTTAAATGTATAAAAAATAAGTGATTTCAACGTAAAAAAGGTAATTTCATTAAGAATTTTCTAATGATAATTTTAAAATTACATTCATCTATATCAATGTAATTTGATGAATTTTATTCTTTACAGGGATTAATATCTTCTGATACAATCTACAATATTTTTTTGGATACTTTATAGTGATTTTTACTAGGTATTTAGAATTTTTATAATATTCACCATATTAATATATATGTTTTATGATAATGTTTATTAACTGGTGTAATTATAATAATTTTATATTATTATTTCAATATAAATTTATATATTTATTATGTTTCACAAATTTTATATGAATGGTAAATTATTCATAGTAATTGATGAGTGGGGACCAATATATCCCCCAATGCATTGGTAGGAATCATTAGATACAGTAGTTTGGGTATTTTCAAAAGCCTTACCCATTTATGTAATATTTATTGGTTTGAGGACACGATTTTTTTATGATTTCTAGAATTATACATTTACTTGATGTCTATGAGATTATTTAATTATTTACATTTTCCAAGTATAAGTTTCAAGATCATGTGATTATTTATATGGAATTATTTTATTTTAATTTATTAATACCATATTAATTTTTATGATTATGTTATTTATTAAATGTTTTGTGTTGTTAGATATTTACTTTTGTACATTTTTCATACCTTATTTATTCACGATAGATTCTATCGTATGTATAAGGTTAATAATAATCATAGATCACCCCTTTCTTATTTTAATTCTTTCCTAGTATGCCATAATTGGTATTATGATTAATATACAAGGATATTCTAAAGATAAAAGTGGATTAAGAAAAGAAATTACTATGTTATGTAGTGTTTTAAAATGTAATTTAATATTAAACAATTTATCTAGTTTTCCATGAATACAAAACAATTATATCATTTGGGATGTGATTTATTATATCAGGTGCCAATATAATAAAGTAACCACAAACTATATACTACTTGACATAGGGGCTTTAACCTATACACCATTCACCATTTCAATAAAAGGTAGATTGTTCATCATTCCATGTAAATGAGGGAGATAATTTAAAAGTTCATTTATTTCAAAATAATTTAAATAACCATCTTGATATAGCTTTATTAATCACTTATGGGTTGCATGAAAAATTTAGTGTTTCTATAACTGAGTGTGATATGTGTCATCTGAATTTGATTCATTATCGATTTCCAACACTTGGTTTCCAAATTCCCATTCATATTTTTTTTAATTAAAATATTTAATTAAATAAAAAATTATATTTCTATAAAAGTAAAAACATTTATTCCCAAAACATTTTAAAAAACTACCCACGTTTAAAATGGACACAAAAATAATGCTCATTTCCACACTTGGCATGTCATTTTTTTAAAAATGGAATCATTATTTTGAAAATATAATGAGGTAGTATCATATATAGAAGAATCCATTATTATTCTAGTGGTATCTTAAATATCCACCTCACCTCTAGAAACATTCCTTGATATAATTAGTTCATCCATTTAGAATACGATTTGATCCCCAAAATCTATATCTAATAACCAACTATTAGATATATGACGATTTCACTTGATAATGAATAACCTAATTATTCCCATTAATTTTCAACATTGTGTAATTCTTCTACTAATGGCTTAAATTTCCACAAGACAAACACAATTCATCTTGTTCCATTCCATAACATTGGATCTTATTATTCCTAAAAGAAAGGGGCTTAAAATACATAGATTTATAGGTAGTTTGGAGGTTATTCCACTTTTTATTTCTCTCATTCACTATAAGGAGTCCATATTTGTTGCACCACATTCCCTTATCCACTTGGAAAATAAAGGAAATAATTTCTTAGAATTCTCATTAAAACCCTTATTATAAATAATATGTAATCTAGAAAATCTCTATGGTAGTGAAGATAAAATGAGATCTTTGTGAACCTTATCTAGTACAAAGAGCCCAATATTTTCTAGAGCTCTATATAGGATATAATAGTTACTTAATGAGCCCCATATAACACCACCACACTAATATTTAATATGAATAGATCTTTAGAGATCTCATAACACTGTAAAATCATATAATCTTAATAAATAACATAGAGATGAGACAATATGTTTTATGTATCCATATCCTCTTTTAGCTTATAGTGAACACTTGACATATAATATAACAAGATATATTGGAAATCTAGTGAATCATTTATATGATTCTATATGATTGTGAACTTCACCTTACTAACCTCTTTATAAGGATCGTTCTTTTGAATAGTGGATTCCATGAGTTAGAATTTATACACTTGTTTTAGTATAACTTTTAACCACCTATACCACACATATAAATTCATTTATGTGAGGATATTGTCTTTCTTCAATATTGATTAACTCGATAATTCTATGTTCATGTTATTTTTCATTATCAATAACATTTCACAATGAAATATTATAACATTATCCTGACTACCAAATATGTGATATAATAAATATTTTTTAGTAAACATGCACTATTTTATAAAATCCCAATACTCCTAACTATTATATTCAAAATATATTTTTTGTGGATATTCTAGGTTAAAGAATAAATATTTTTCTTCTCATAACCCATACATGGCCCTCTGAAGCTATTAATTTTTATTTAGTTAGGCATGACTTTCCAACAATATTAACTCTTGGATCATTGATAATTTGAGTAGACTCCCCAATCCCAAAATCCTTTACACAAATTTCTTTAACTATTTCCCCTAAGTTACACCAATTCCTGCATGCATGTTCAATCCTTGATGTGTCCCTCATTAAATCAACCAAAAACTCATGTTCAAAACTCTGTGACAATTGAAAGCACCCAGACTTAGGCCAGACAAACACATTGATCTAGGTTTTTTATTTAACACATGAAACAGAATGATATAACTACGTAATATTTCCTTAAGGGATATTTATACAATATAAAAATTGAACATAATTTTATTATTATAAATTATGGTTAATATTATATTGATTTCTTATAATCAATTATCCATCCCCAGATAAAAAATAACCATAATAAGTTTTTTTCTTAGGGATTGAAGTTTGGTTCTACATATCATGCTTCTTACTGTATGATTTTACTCAAATATTTGTGTATGAATAAAGAGAAACACTCATCACACATTATTCATATTTATTTTTGCATACTTGTTTACTATTTTACATGATTTTATAACAATCATGAATTAACATAATTAATAATGCAGGATAAAAAATTAATGACATGATCATGAGTTGATCAACTAAGACCATGGGTGAATTATTAAATTAGTTACCTAACTCAAATTTTAGAACATTCAACTCTAATTCATTTGACTATTTTAGATTCATGCTTTCTCTCAACTTAAACAACATTATGGTGTATACTTATAATCATTAAAAAGTATACTAACACATATTTTAAGGGATCATCGAATGTGAAAATTAAATTTTATTAATAAAATTATGATGGACAAGACATTAAAAATTTAAATATTGAGGAATGATTTGATGATCATCAAAACAATAATAAATTTGTATATTTGTAAATCCAAATTTAATAATTAAATAAAAATAATAAACACCAAACATTAATGGGTAAATCTAGGCCCATGATTAGTCAACATGAAATTAATGATTCATAACAAAATTTAAGATTTATAAATTTATTCTCAATGGTATTTAAATCCATTAAATTCACATTAAAAAAATTTAAAATATTATTGATGTCTCTCATGATGCCTGAATTAATTTTAATAAATATTAGTCCATTTTATAAATATTATGAAAATGTTTTATATTTTTTCCAGCCTGTTTGGATCTAAATTTTGTTCCCATATGATAAATAGTTTCTAGTATGGGCCATTCGGGATGAGTGGTTTGGATATGGATATACCTATCCTGGCCCAGTTCTAGGAGACCGATCATTTTGTTATAGTGGAGTATGGTTATATTCCCCCTTTTGGGCATAGGAGTGGAGAAATGGGTTCCCCTTTGGGATTCTAAATTAAGAAAAATAAAATACAATTTTTATTATTCTAATACATCCAAAACACCACATGGGAACTGATGATATTGAAAAAATATTCCCCCCTACAAAACTAATAAATGTGGTGAAATGTTTTAGTTTTTCCAGCTGGAGCCACCCACTATCTTATTTTTTATAATATAATTCAGTTTTTTTATTTATTTGAAGCTTATATTTATGAATTCAAGGATGCCCACCCACATGCTGATGAGTCCTTACCAGTGACATCCACCACTTCTCGGTGAACCCAAACTGTGATTCTCCCTTCCTTGACAAACAAATATATTAATGAATATATAATATATATATATATTTATATAAGTATCCATTATTTAAAATCCTACCAGTCCAGCACGAACTGCTTGGTGAGCATCAATGATAAGGTGAATCTTTTCATAATGTTTTTTTCTATGGAGGTGATTTCTTTTTTTGTCTCGATCTAGGATGGGCCTTGGGATTTAGAGACATAGAGGTTTGATTTATTTTAGTCTTTGATGTCTTGTTGGGTTCCCCTCAACCTTAATAGGGGCTTCTGTTTCAATAAAAAATTAATTTCTCTCTTAATCTACCATATCTTTTCCTTGAAAACACGGATCATTATGGTTTCCAAGGCATTGGGAATGTATCAAATTCCTATTTAAAAATATTAGTATATGAAATCCAAATCCAAAATTATTTATTTACATAACCACAATGATATCATTGAACGAAAAAAGAAAACAATATAAGCACGAAAGGATGTGGGATTTTTTTTTTTATCACAAAATCTATAATTATATACATGACTTCATAAATTGGTTCCAATTTGTATTGAGAAACTCATATGAATTAATTTAAGTATGAAAACAAAATCAAAATTTAAACAATGAAGAATTTTGTGATACTAGTGATATCCACTATTTTATTGTTCATCGTAGTATAAATTCATTAAAGTAGATGCCCTTAGTGTTTTATACACATGTAACATAATTCACATACGATATCTAAAATAAAATGTGATCGATCCTAGAACATATATCAACCCATTCCTATATTTTCTCTCTAAAAAATTGAGATCTTGGAGGAGTGTGGAGAAAAACTCTGATATTAATATAAATACTTTTAGACACTATTAATGGAAAAACATGAGCTCATTGTGTAAGGGTAAACTTTCCAAAATTGTACTGAATCCATTAGAAATGTTAACCTTCATAAAATATCCCAAAATTACATGAAAACATAGAAAACATTTCATACCTACCATATAATTTTACCACAAACTGCTGAAATTAATAAATTTCATGTGATGAATGAAAAGCTATTAACTATTCTAGATCGTATGTAAATTATATAATAAGTGTTGAACGGTGTAACATTTGTTTAAAAAATAATAATTTCACAACTTATTTTTTAAAAATATGATAAACTTGTGAATTTCTTGAGATATAAATTCATTTTCTATTATTCAAAAGAAAAATAATATAATTGAATTAATTTACTTATGGTTATTCACTTGGATGACTTTCGATCCATGCACACGGAGCCCACTTAACCAAAAACTCTAATTCATATTTATTGCCAGAGTCTCTTAATACACATTGAGTGTGACCCACTAGTCCCTCAATTTGATAGTAGTGATTCCAAATAATAGAAAAAATAGTGTTATCCAGTAACTCATTATGGACCCTAAATAGGGAATAAAAATTCAATGTTATGACTATCTCCTACAAGCTCTTACCGTGTAGTATAATGCCATTATCTCAATATCCCATTCAAGAAGGTTGAATTAATTATAAAATTAACTTATATGTTCATAATATATTTATTTTAATTTTAGGAAATGAACTCATAGATAAAACCATCATGACTATAGACTTATTATATAGCTACATTCCCATAAAAGGGATTTATATTTCAATGAATGATAAATAAAATAGAATCAAATCCTTCCTTGAATTATTCATTAATAAAATATCAATCATGACTCACCTAACATACCCAAAATCACAATGAACATAATTCATCATGGATTATATAAATACATGAAATTATTATACTCATTATATAAATTAATAATAATCTCTATATATATGGTTCATTGAATATATCCATAGATATAAAAATATAATAACACATAGAACATATGTATTTCCTACCAATCGGGTTGTTCTCACAATCCTCCTCTCATAGAGATTTACAAGGGTGAAAATCATGAAAAAATTTATCAATGTATTATGATACCCATACCCCTTATAACATACATATTTTATTTTCTATAAAATAATTTCACCCCATTATAGATATTTTTTTGAATACTGCCATTGAACATTTCATAATATATGGGAACAATTATGACCATTAAATGTGAAAAATAAACTATAGGAATTAAAAAATTAATGTAATATAGAATAATAATCATCATTTTATATGATATAAATTATATCCTCTTCCATGAATATATATTTAGTCATAACTTATATTTTTGGTGGTTCCATGGTGCCAACACCAACATGGATGTTAGGAATCTAATCAGTAGAAGAATCAGGATGGATACAGTACTGTAACAATTAGTTTAAAAGTGTTGTAATACAAAAGGATGATCATATGGAATAATTTTATTTGTATGAAAAAAATTGAAGGATGTATGTTATGGAGGAAGTGGTGAAGTCACTCAAAACAACATACAGATGAAGTGGAAAAGTAATGAGATACAAAATAATTACGTAGGATTTTTTAAAAGGATATTTAAGAGTAAAATCATAGAGTTTTTGGATAATTTAACTATTCACTATAATGAATAATTAAGGTGATTGATTAATTTGAAAAAGTGGAGGGATTACAATGAAAATTTAATGCAAGAGGTATTCTCCATATAGAGGTCGGAATGTGGTGAAACTGAATTCAACCAAATGGATGCCAAAAAGGTAACCTAAAAAACATGGGCTACGAAATCATTTTATTAGTTTGTTACATATGTTTTTATAGTGCATCTAATTGATTATTTATTTCATAGGATAAAATTTGGCAATTCTAATGGTTCATAAACTATATGGTAGAATATTATTAGATAGAACTTTTACTCATGAGGGGATTACTCAAGGAGTGTTAATAGTAAGAGTTCATCATGTTGAGGCATTCATATGGTTATTTGATAAGGGTCTCCAAAATGATCCCCTTGTAAATAAATTTGGGTTAGGTTTCTGGTTGGAGATTCCCTTATAACATATCTTTCTTTAACTTAATGATGAAGTGATATGTTCCCACATGGATTAGGACTTCAGTCTAAACCATGTAATTTATATGTATTATGTTTGTTCTGTTTATGGTTTCTTAGTTATTTATTGATAAATTAATTATAAAATATTTTTTTAAGTCCAAAATGTTACAAATATCAGTATAAGGGTAAATTTATATGGTTTCTAGGTTACCTGGTCTTCCGAAATTCGATCATTGACTCTATTGGCATGATTAGTGACGTCGTGGACCCTTCTGGGATCCATATTCCATAAGATTAGGCATAAAATATAACTTCGAATTAGAGGAATGTTAGTTGTCCTTGATTAACTAGTTATAGTGTTTAGAAGTTGTATGGGATGGTATGGTTTGGGTGGTTGAATGTAGTAGGGAAATTCTCTATGGGGTATCAGATACTGTCAAATGTTTAAGATCTGGTTCACTATTCCATAACACTTCTACCATGACATCCAAATATAGTTTAAGTGGGTATTCAATGTAAGGAATAAATAAAATTCTATAAAAGAAGATCCAATTTCAATTAAAATTGACAATTGGGTTTTTATCCCTACAATAAAAAAGAAAGAATATAATTTATACCCAGTATATATTTAGGAATAAATTGAATCTCAATAGTTAATTTGTATGGAAGAAGACAAATTTTTTATTCAAAGTCTATTATCAATATGAAAAGGATAAATTTATTGAAATATTTTTTCATTTTCTTATAGTTTAGGTTATAATAATATTTTTTTAAAATTATATCATAATGGAAATAGAATGTTTATGTAATGGATATTAAATCAATATTTCATAAATGATGAGAAACAAAATTTTACATTTGAAAAGAAAAGTTTTTTATCCTTGGGAAATGTATACCCAATGTTTAGAAGTTAAATTTGGTTTATATATATTAACGTAACCACCAAGGGAAATTTATTATAATTTAGATTACTATTTGAAAAGTTAAATTTCATTTGAGATAATGTAGAAAACAATATATATGTGATATGTATGATATAATGTTCTATCACTATAATTAATTTTTAGGTTGTAATAATTTTTATAGGATATAAAGATTAAATATATGAGATTTATGAATTATTAGAAAAAATAAACAATAATGAAACAATTTTAAAAAAATAATAATTGAAGAATAATAAAATTATTAATAAAATTGGGGAGAAATAAAATACAATTATTAACAATGTTAGGGAAGAAAAACCACATAAACAATGATTTAGAATATTTTCACTATTTTTATAAGAAAAAATTACATAATAAATGAATAATAGTGAAACTATTAGAATCTAGGACACCATGAGTGGAGTGTTTGATCTAGATGTTAGTAGAATAATTTTTTCGCATTCTAATCCTTTCTTATGAATCATGCTACCTTATTTAATGGAACAAAATTCAATCTATTTATTTCAAAAATTCTTCTAGACCAAACATCATGTACATTTAAGAAAAATAAATTTTAAGGTGAATGCATATTTTTATATGGTTCACCTTTAAAATGATACTCCAAGGAGTATACACTCATCATTGTTCCACATAACTAGAATCTACTATAAACAAATATTTGGTGGATATAAGATTTAGGTCAGGTCACTCCGCCCCAAATCTCATTACCAGTAAATGTTTTTATGGATAACTTCACTACCTACAAAGTCTAAATTCCTTTTTATGGTTTAGGGATACATAACTTCTTCCCAAGTGTAACACTCTCTACTTCCCCCTCGACACATTGCTTCAGTTACTGCATCAGTTTATAGATGTTTAGGTATCTTATCAATTGAATGACATGTAGTTTAGTCTAAGTTTGGTATATGAAATTTTCATCATTATTCAAGATATTGATGATATAGGTAATTTCAAATTCTACTCCAAATATAACATCCTGATATGAACAACTCCTTGCAAGATGAGTAGTAGCATTGATTTTAAATAAATCTCCACACTACAGAAATACAACATATTGAATAATTTAAAAAAAAAATTCACTAAATATATTTTTTACAACTCACATCAATGATCGAGATATATCTTAGATAATCCACTACAATTACTATTACTTCAAAAAAAAATACATTTTCCAATGTATTATCTTTTCATTTTCCAATTTATCAAAATTATATTTACAGAATCCTTTGCATCAAATCTAATTTTCAGTGATCATTGTATTCTTTAGGAAAACATCCTTTCAAAATCTGAAATTCAATTAAATCCCATGTCGTTTTCACATAAAACATATTGGAAGACACACTTCATTTCCTATCCCTTATATATGTTTATTGATGTTTCCATTATTCTATATCTTTTTATTTTAATTCATTATATTATAATATAACGTGGAAATATTTGAATTGAATATTTTAAATTCAAATCTAAAGAAAACTACTAACTTGTCGTACATCAAATTCATTCATTGTATATTCTTACTTAATAACCCCGCTATATAATTAGAATGGGATGTTAATAATAATTCCAAAACTATAAAACCTCTATGTAATTGACATGTTATAAAAAAAATTTAATTCTATAAGATACTATAGTCCTAACAGGAAAATGTGTTTTATGGAATAAAAAAGAAGTTTCATAATTAGTTATGTCTAAATACATAACATATCAAGTCATGTATCATGTGTTGCATCATGAGGGTATCAATATTTCTAGAACAATAGAAACTCATGCATCTTTTCTTTTGAACATGGTATCCTATCTTGCGATGTGAGTATCCTTATCCTGACTTGTTTTTGTGCACCAATTTATTTAGAGTTTGTATGAACATAATTTTTTTAGTTAATATATAAATTCACTCAAACATCCTCTATGACCTTGTCCCCCCTTTTTACCATAATAACATTTCCCATAGAAATAAAAAATTCTTCTTGAGTATTAATTATTACATGGTTTAACCTTCAATGGGGTGAGATTCCATTCTCTAGTATTATCAAATCTTCTCAGAACATCTTCATAGAGAAATAATCTGTATTTTTTGAAGGACATATAAAATTAATATCTTCACAATTTTGGTCAAACACTCATTAAAACCTGAAAAATTGAATCATGGAATGATGGAATCTTACATTTATCCCTATATATACTTAAAATGTAGTTCGTCAACATTTTTATGGTGTCACATTAAAAATTATTCTATTAAAACATTTTCTAGAAACACTTCTTCACCACTATGAATGATTAAATATTTTACAACCAAAAATTTAGAAAATAATGTGAATTTTTTAAATTGTTCCTACTAAAAGACTATATTGTAAGATCACCATATTCACACTTAGAATAATAAACTATTCCATAAGATAAGGCTTCTCACAACTACACATTGTTGGACATCCAATATTCACCAAAACTGCTCATAATTTATGCAAAATCTGTAAATTTTCTTTAATACTACTCAAAAAACATTTCTGAACATCATTCATCGATTAAAATAATCAAAATAAAACTTCCTTTTGTTTTATCTTTTATTCTAAATCAAGCATTAAATTACATAATTATATTATGGTTATCTTTCACATCCCATAACTATTCTACAAATACAGTCTTCTACTAGTGATTTACATCATACCCGTCTTTTTTAATTTTATCACACATATAGATAAAGATCATCATACTCTAGGTTATTTTCAATAAATATGACATTAAACTCTTGTTTCTAATAGAGACTCTATATCGAACTAATATCAAAAATAAAAATTATCATTATCATGGACCATATTTATAATTTTCTTGGATCTACAATGCAGCCTACGATTCAACATTACACCCAGATTTGTTAATTTAGTAATCATTATTATAATAGTCAGACATAACAATGTTAACTAAAACCCATAAAAAATCTATGTACTAGACAATCCAACAGTGGAACCAATCCAATGTTTAGTATGATTATATAATAATGAATATAGATCTATCTAAAATATCGGGCATAGAAATTCTAGAAACAACCCACATGGATATTTGTCTAGCATTTATATCCCTATATAATCCCAATAGTATACAAAACAAAATGTTCTACCTTTAAATATTCACTCATCATTGAAGACCAGTTTAGGTATAATATTTCTTTCACTTCTTAATAACCATTATCTTTTTCAAAATATCTATCAGATTATTTATTCCATATATTTTTTTATATTTGAAAGTCATCCAATATCAAACAAATGATGAAGTGTGTGTTTTGATAAATATATTACATTCATTATACTGGGACTTATTTGAATGTTATAACCAATATAGGGTGGTGAATCTGGGAGAAATATGAATTAATACTTTTCTACATCGATATCCATTCCATGTACTAATCATATACTCTCTATGGAAGAAACATGTTTAATCACAATGACTCTAAATATAATCCTCACTAAATCATTCAAAACAAATATAGAAATGTAAAAAAACCAAAAATAAAAACTAATAATAGTTATTAAATTTTATAACCAATATATGTTAATTGAGTTAGATAAGGTATATGAAAACATCATTTTTAATTTTAGAACCCTTATTTTACTTTTTTTAACATAATTTATATTTTCATCAAATTAAAAAACTTTTTTCATTATTTTCATTTAATGGAATTTTTTAAGGTTTAATTAGGTTATTTCACCAAAAAAGTATAAAAATAATATTTTGTTAACTATTTAACCAGAAATTTGAGGAATCCAACTTATTACATGATTTTAAAGTGAAATGATTATTACACATAAATCATGTATTTTCCAAAAAAACAGTTTTTCGTATATTTTATCTGAATATGTTAAAAGTAATTTCTGTCACCTATAGAAATTGAATCTAATAAAATTGATTCCAAAAAGGGAATATTAATTTACATAAAAAATATGCACCTTTTTATTTTTTCCTTATTATTAAATTATCATAGTAAAAAAGTTATGTTATCACAGTTAAGGTTAAAATAGTTTTTAAGTGTTTAACTATGATATATTGTTTAGAATTTAAAAAAAAACTAGTCAAAATGTGATTTTTTTAGATTATTTATACTGTATAATAACATATATTAAAATTTTGATTTCCTTAGTTCTAATTTACATTATTAAGATATATATTTATATTTATATTGTATAAAATTTATGTAATTTAATGTGTGGAACTTCCCTTGATTATAAAAGAGAACCTCATATACTCCCTTATAAATAACTTTTTAACCTTATAAATCATCTAATACAAAATACAATATTATAATTCATAACCACATCCAAAAGATTATTTTATTTCTAAAATACCATCATTATAAGGCTTTCTATGTAATCCTGAAGATGTCTCACAATAAAGTGGAATAACTCTTAACTAAGTGCTTTCACTTTTCTTTCTTCTTCTACATCCATAAATATTTGGAATTAATTAAAAAATATTGGATTAAGTATCTTAAATATAATTAATTTTATTAATGGTTATTTAACAACCATTATACACCTTCTTCCAAACTATGGGAAATGGAAACAACCCTCGTTTGTACATGTGGAATTCCACCTCCATGAAGAATTGCATTTCATTTTTCATCACCACATAAAATTGAGTGTAATAATTATGGAGTTACAAATAAATAAAATATTTATGATATTTTTATAGTTATGAAAATTTAAATTATTAATTTAATTTCTTTTCATTCTTCCATCAAAAATAGGAAGAATCACTCGTGTGTGTATGCGGGCCCCGATCTCTATGAAGCGATGTTATTAATTTTCCATTATAACGTTATATAATTAGTTATAAAAGAGAATATAATAATTACATATTATAATCAGGACATTATTAAAAAACATTTAGTGATGTAACCATGTTCAAATTACTATGATTGGGACATCCAAACTGAAACTGGCATGAAAAACAAAGCAGTTATCACCCTGAATAGTGATTTTAATATTTAATTTTTAATAAATGAGTAATAATATTTTAAAAGTAAAAATTATATAGTTTAATTTATGTGTTTAATTTTATATAATATATTTAATATATATATATATATATAGTTAATATACTAGAGTTCTGAATGTGTACGATGTAAGAAGGGACATGAGGTAAAGTTTTATGTTACAATCTCACTTTCTTTTGGGATTGTTTACACTAAATTCTGATTGAGAGAAACGTTATAGATAATATATTTTATGAATCCTATACTTTATTATATTATGTTTATTCCTAAAATAGTTTTTATTACAATGAATTTACACACTTTGGTACTTCAACTGATCAAGATAATGTGTTTAAATAAAATTAGTCTTAATTGCCTCTTTGGTTGATGAACGTTTTAATCCATGTTCATACTCCTTGAAAATGTCTTATAAATGCTATTATCTATACATTATATATTTTATAATTTTTATTTTTAGTACTATTTATGTGATTGAAAAAAGTATTAAGAATGATTTTTTTAATGAAACATTTCAATAAACAAGTCAATTTTTTATTTTTACAAAGGTATGAAAGGAATGTTTTATTATAACATATATGACCTGTAAGGATTTTCCTACCATAATCACAATTTATTTGAAGATTAATTTTTCAATATCCAAGATTATTTTCAAATAAATTTATTTTATCAGTATTCAACAGATTTTTAGTAAAAATCATATTAAAAGAAAAAGTATATTTTCTCATATTTCCAATGAAATATTTGAATAAACGTTTTATGGTATTATTTCTCTATGAAATAATCCTTTAATATATTTTATTCTCCCCATGTGTTATGATATTATGATGACATCCACATTGTTCAAATTCATTACAATGATGATGATGAATCTATGAAAATAGATTCTTTCCCACTGGTAGATTAAGCTATGATGAGGTCTTTATAAAACTCAAAATTTCAATGGGTAATGATTTGCTGATTTAATGAATAGATTGTGATATTGTGGAAAAAAATATGCATGGTTTTAATTTGGAGAGTTGTGGGTATATTATAGCCCCCCAAATACATTATTTAAATCCAATTATCTTATTAGATATTTATACTAAATGAGTTTCTGTGCTCAATTTATTATGGGAAATAGGTGGTGATGCATAATATACTGTAATATGGGAATAATGTTGTGATTCATGATTATCTATGATATTGGAACATGTTTTGACCTTTAATACACTATTATATGATGGTATTTGTAGTTAATGTTGAAATATGATATGGTTAATATGAATATTATGGTTTCACACTCTTTTGATACGTTTTTATATATATGATTTGATCATATTGATCATGATTGATTTATGATGATTCATCACTCTTCTAATTCAAGTTTATTGAGATGATAATTTTTTATACCATGAATCATTTTTTTGATCTCTAACAGATTGGGTGTGAACATTGTAAGTTATATTCACTATATCATTCTTGTATCCTCAACTTATTAACGAGTATGATCGTCAATATATATCTATCATGTTTACCTTTACTAATCATCTGAACTCATGATTTGTTATGTTTTCTTTACATAGGTTATAAATAATTGATTTAAGTACTGTATAATCAAATATGGTTTTAATTTTAGAATACAATTATAGGAGATATTTAATATCATTCATCAAATTTATATTTTTATGTATCTTGTATCAATTTATAGTAAACCTTTTTTGTTTTGAGGGTGTGTTATTTTAGTATATGTATTTAATATTCATATAAATGAATGCAATGTTTATATAATAAAGTCTTGGGATTCCATTGATGGTAACAGAATAAGGTACTGTTATTTTTTGAGATAAGTATAATATAAAATTCGTGAAAACCTTGGAGATAATTCTATATATTGGATAAAATAATAATTTAGTGGAAAAGTATATAATATGTAGTTTTCTAATAAAATAAATCCCTATCTAGTCACATTAATGTGGATAAATATGGTGACAATATTTCCTTATCATTAGAAACTCTTAAAGTGAAGATTGGTTATTAACTCAATCTTCACCGGTGCACAATGAGTGGGCCTAAGACAAGACCCTTGGATAGACACTCCTTGCAGATATTATTGGGATAGTTAATATTTCATTTATAAACTATTATGAATTATTTTAATAGATAATGATCATAGATGGCATATTATAAACTTGAAATGTCATAGATCAAAAAGATGGTATCATGATTTAGACATCCTATGAAGTATTTTTATTAATTGTATGAATTCTCAATCTTAGTATGGTATCTTTATGCTTACACTCTTTTTTTAGTTATAGTCAATGGTTGGAACAAGAAGGAATCATTATAACAAAAAAATTGTAAAATGAAATTATTTTCCTCCTAATATACCAAATTCAATGTCAGCTATAATGTATAATCTTATTTCTTGTCTCACTCAAATTTTTCAAGCCATGAATCGTACAATTATTTTGAATGGTAACTGCAGAAAACAAGATAATTTTGAAACATTCTTGATGATGAATCCACCTAATTTTAGTGTGTCTTATGATCCACTGGTGGCTGAGTGGTGGATCAGTACTACTGAGAAAATATTTTCCCCCCAATTCTTGGAGCATGAAAATATTTTCTTAATTTTTTATCATTTGGAATGTGAATCATGTCTTGGTTTAATATTATTATGAATATGAGGTAACATAAGTAATATAATTTATATAATTGGGTGAGTTTATATGGATATTTTATATTATGTACATCCATGTGGTTCTATGTAAAAAATAGATATATAATTACTCAAGCTTATGAAGATGACTGATGAATCCATTGGAACTTATGAGGAAATATTTACATGACTTATAATGTATTATTTTGATTTAATCATCATCCTATAAATAAAATGTGATCAATTCTTTGGTGTCTTTATACCAAGACTCTAAAAGTTGTTATATATTAGATTCATCTTTACCAATGAATAAATCATCCAATGTGATCTTATCCTAGAAGTCATAATTTGTGATTCCCAAAATTATGATGTTTTTTATTAGAAAAATATGGTGGAAAATCTAGAAAGCATGAATAACGCATGGTGGGAATACATTTATGTCACCTTATCAAGGGATTTATTAAATTAAACTAGAAATATATTTAACTTTGTAAGTTCTTCTCATAAATCCAATGAGTATTAAAGATTGATTAAGAGATTGGATAAATAAATAGAGGAAAGGAAGATTCCAAGTAATTAACCACTCACATTCTAATGATTCAAATATTTGGAATTTATAAAATATTATAAATAGTACACAAATTTGATGGATTATAATGATGATCGACATAAGCAACCTATTAAAACCATAGATATGGGAAATATCATGCAATCATGACTTCCAAAGTGGGTTACAAGAATGACCTGGTGAAAGTTAATCTTATCATCCACTCAAGAATAACTAATTTCTTATTTGATTTCGGATGTAACCATTATTTGATATATAAATAATTTTCTAATATTCTCACATTACCACCTTACGGATTAGTTATTGAGTTAGTTGTAAAAACATCTAATCGTGTGTTGATCATGTTTCAAGTTTATAGTTCCCCTCTAATTAGAGTTTTTGGGAAGTTTATTCCTTTAAATCATGAGACTCCACCTCTAATTGAATGTGATGTGATACAAGGAATGGAATGGATTTATTTATAATGAGACTATATCTAATGGTGAGGAATAAATTCCACATTTCATATTCAAAATAATCCTTTGTCATTAATCATTGTGAGGATGAATACAAAATTATAATTGTAATTACTTATATCTTATGGTTATGTGTTCAAATCCATTACATCTATTTATCTTATATATTTAGGGACAAAATGAACATTGTAGATATGCCTATTGTTTTGGAGTTTTTATATTTCATTCCTGAAGAGTTTCCTAGTCTTCCTTTAAATTGTGATGATAATTTTTAAATAGAACTCATACCTAGTGCCACACCTATTTAAAATAATCCACATAGAATAGTCCTGATTTAGTTGTTTGAATTAATGAAAAATAACATGAGAATATAGAAAACATATTTCTATGTCCAAGTGTGTCACATTGAGGTGCACCATTTATTTTTTTACGATGAAATATGGGTCAATGTTTCTTTTAATTGATATTCATGAACAAAAAAATACGAATATCAGTAACAAGTATCTTCTACCCCATATAAATAATTTTTTTGATCAAATATGAGGAGATCAATACTTTTCCACATTTAAACGTCATTCTGGATATCGTCAACTAAGTGTGAAGTAGTAGGATATATCCAATGATTCCTTTGTATAAGGTATCAGTATTATGAATTTATATTGATGTCATTGGGACATACAAATTCCCCTTAAATCTTCATAGAGTTAATGAATTTATTATTTAGATATTAACTTGATTCATTTTTGTTTTTCTTTATAGATAATAATATTAAACATTAAATGATCCAAGAAGAGCATGAAGATAATTTCATAAATGTGATGTAACATCATTTTACAATTTTAAGGTACTCATAAACCCCGCTTTTGATCATCCATTTTTTGGGTATCATCTAAAGATGTTTTCAGAAGAAATTTTAAAATTTTGGAAGGCACTTGGGCCATGCAAAGTTGGCTTATGGTTTTCCCATACCCTGTTCCCTTCTAGTGAAAACTAAGGAAACCAAGGCTGTGAGGGTTTTAACGGTTGGTACATGTTTTCACAAACAGTGCACCCACCTACTAAAAACTAATAACCTTATCAAAAAGTGGAAAACAGTTATAGAGCATAGTTTTTTTAACCATGTGGCCCATCCCAGCTAACCGTTCATCCGGTTTTTTTTGATTTGTAATTTTTTTTAAAAAAATCATAAAACCCTTGAATAACATATCGAATGAGGCCATTTGACTCTAACACAATATCGTCCCCATTAGAAGCTCCATATAGGTGATTTTGGATCTTCTAAAACGATTATATGTTGGATAATTTTTTCAACAAACGTATATGATCACTTCTTATTATTGTTTCTTCTCCTATTTCTTCTATCGTACATTGTCACTATTCCTCTCTATTTCCTCCTTAGATTTATTAAATCTCTCTATTTCTGGAGGATCTAACCTCCCATTTTTATCTTTATTCTAGGGTTAATTTTATTATATTCTTTATTTATGTTTTCCATGGGAGGATCCCTTTGTGAATGTTGTGTTATGTGGTCTATAGTATGTGGTTCCATTTAAACATTTCTATTTGATTAAACCAAAAATTATTTATTTAAATTAATTTTTTTATTGAAATTTAATTTATTTCAATCGTTTTATTAAAAACTCAATTTAATTGAATCAGGAATTTGAATGGAATCTGTCATAAAATTTGGGAACCCCCCCCCCCCTCCCCAATACCAATGAATTTGGGTGTGCTTTTGGATTTGATATAATGTTGTAAAATGAATTTTTGGAATTTAAATTTTGAAATTGATTTCAAGAATTGATTTCAAAATTCTATTTGAGAAAAATAATTTAAGTTGTTTTTATGTAAACTCATTGGTTTTATCCTAGAAAATGGAATGATTTTATTAATAATGGTTTGAGTTTTTAAACGGAAGATATAATATTGAAATGGAAATATTGGTTGAATATTATTTAAAATATTTTTGAGATAAATTTCCCATTATTGATTATTTTTTAATAACATGAAATCCTATGTAATATGTGAGTTATTAGGGAGAAACACATAACGATGATAATTCCCTAGTAGTGTATTGATGGTTTACAACTATAACATAAATTTTTAGGAATCACCTATCCTCAATGGGATGTTAGTTACTATTACTTGGCTATTATTAGAGAGACATGTGTTCACATTTGCATTTTCATTATATAATTGCGTGAGGATACCATAGCCTAGAACTATCCTTCCCCTTGTAGGATAACCATGTTTGTCATTATTAACTAATTGGTATATATTCCATTTCTTATAAATGTTTTTAAATATTCCTTATGAATTTATATAAACTGTTTTTCCTAATATGTTTATTAATCCATTGTATGAAATATTTCCATCATTTGAAATGTAGAGAATGATTTTTTACATATGATTTTTAAATTCCATGACTATTTATTGAAAATCGAAAGGATCATTTGGTTAATTAATTGTGGAATATTATTTTTTAATCCTTGGTGATAACCTACCGAGAGTTTTTCTCCCACACTACAAGTGCCTTTGTGAATTTGTATATTTCCTCTTATTAGGATCGAGCAATGGGAAAGCACCACATGGTGGTGGAATTTTATGTTGATATTTGGGCATGGGGATTTGTGTCCTTTGGGATGTGGGTTGTTTACCTTTGTATTTTATGGTACATTGATATTGTACTTTGGATTGCTTTTAACTATTTTAATTCTAGCATAGTTCTCCATGTGGATTTTTTTTGTGCATATTGACTTGTATATGTTTCATTCATTTTGTTTTTGGAAATTCTTTCCAAGCATTATATTGATTGATTTCAGGTGCTAGGTGTCCACCCACAGGGATCGGTAATTTCCTTTGGGCAATGTTAGTTCCATATCAGGTATTTGGGTACTATGGTATTCAGACATGTTCATGAAAAACTGGTATCGATGGTTCTGGTTAAGCATTGTTCATTGATATTAGTGTATAGTTGTATAATCTTGTTATGACTTAGAATATAGTTGTGATTGAGTGTCTATCCATCTCTCATCACAATGATCCTTCATCCACCATGGGTTGTTTGGGAAGGAAATCATGAGGATTAGTTATAGTAATTTTTGTAATTTATTTTTGGTATATTGAAATCCAAATATTGTTTACCTACCTATTGAAATTAATTTCCCTTCATGAACTGTTTGAATGTTAATTTTATGTCTTCAATGTTATTTTATTATGATTTGTATAATCGTGCATTCTATAAGTCATGTCAATCAGATATAGCATAATGATTTTGATGAAACACATCGAACAAATCCCCATGCGGGCCCAAATCTGGTTAATGTTACCATGCATGTTTTCTATGCCCTAGGACATGCATCTCCACCAATTCCCATTTTCGATCCATAACTATCTTTTTAAACTCAAAGGGATGTTTTATGTATCATGCTCAAGAGTTCCTTCTAAAAAATCCACCAGTGTTCCATGTCACTAATAATCCTAAACTGGACTATGACTAGTGGAGAGATATCTATATTATATTTGTTTTCCTATAATTTCCCAATTAAATCAATGTGAAATGTTCCACCGTCAAGCTAATGGGACATAGAATAAGGTTGTGGGAGATAATGGTGATGATGAAGAGGCATGAAGTATTATATTAGAAATACATCGAAGTAATTTTAACTGATTAGTTCTATACATTTTAAATTGTGTTCACTAATTCCCATGATTTTTTCAAAAAGGAGATGGCTAAAAGGACTGTGAAATTGTATGAATTGTTTTTCTTTAGATTGTGTATTTCTCACATGAGATAGTATGGACTAAGAATATAAATATTTAAAGTTATAGATGGTAATTTTTATATGAAATTCACTCTCAATTTTTCATACAGATGCCTCCCTTTTATCCTGATGTGCTAGATAGAGTGTTGATGGTTGAGAAGGATGTTATGGTGAGTGAGGGATGATGGGAGTTCCTTCTTCGACAAGGATTATTCCTTGAGATCAGATAAATGGAGTATGAAGTGTGATTATTCTCATGATTTTTCTCAGAATAAGGTTTTCATAGGCCGCTTGTAGTCCCTACAAGGGGCCCTTTTATATTTTACCATAGTGGAATGTTGGGGCTCTCAATGTTGGTTTGAACTGAGGAACCCAGGATATGTGGTTCATGTGGATTCTCATGTCACTTTTAGATGTTATTCCATGTCTATAATTTTTTTTATTGGCATGGGATCATTAGAAAATAATTATAATATATTGTATTTAGATGGTTCAAGAAAAATGGGGTTTCACACACAGGGAATATAATATAATGCTTATTTCTATAATTAAAATGTCTATAGAGGAAGAATATATTGGTCCATAGACCATGATAGGTACCATCACCATCACTTAATTAATAGTTACTACTTTATGTGATATTGGTTCATATAAATGATTTATTTCAACCATTAATATCAATCTTCTAAATATTCTAATGCAGATTTTACTTTATGTGATGGATATTACTAAACCCCTTGAAATAATGATAGAGAAGGGTCTTCGTAGTCCTTCCTGTGTTTTATCATTATTAGATAGCAATATTTCTTGGGAATTATTGTTCTTGACATAAAAATAATTTATTTCTTTTTAATGATGGATTGGATCCCATCCAATAAATCTTATATTGTTTGTTAGCTTCAGTGGGTCTTATTTACTGCACCTAAAAGTTATGATGTATCTTTCAAGGAGAATGATACACGAGGTTGAGTAGAGCCATACTATATTATATAGAGTTGGGGAAAATAATATCAGTGTTCGGTTTTTACCTCTAGTGAAAATACTTGAGAAGTGGTCACCCTCGAATTGTCAACATGTTTTCAGATGTGTTCCCTTCTGGCTTCCCTAGTCTTCCACCAGTATGGGAGGTAGAGTTTTCAATTTAATTTGATTTTGGTATTAAAAAAATTATTTATTCCTTATTAATTCAAGGATCCATATAAAATGAATGTGTTGAAGTCTAGGCTAGATGATCATATATAGAATGGCTTTATATACCTATGTGTATCACCTTGGGAGGAGCATGTTCTATTTTTTAAGAATATTGATGGGTAACTTTACCTTTGGGTTGGTTATAAAAAACACAATGGTATTAAGGAAAATAACAACTATCTATTACCTGGTATTCATGATCTATTTTACCATTTGAAATGGGGGAAGTGTTTTTCCAAGATAGATAATTGTTCTAGTTATTAACGTCTGATAATAAAAGAATATTACACTCATAAAACTGCCTTTTAGAGTAGGTATGGCGATTATTAGTACCTTGTCCTTCTATTTAGTATAACCAATTCCCTTTTAGTCATTATGGATTTGATGAAAATGATTTTTATTGAGTATCATGACACTTTTTTGGTGGTATTTGTGGGTTTCATCCTTGTATAATCTACATCCATGGATGATCATGTCCATCATCAAAGAGTAGTTCTAGAATCATTAATAAATCACCCATATTATTACCCAATTTATAAATTTGATTTATGGATTCTGGAATTGATGTTCTTGGGGAAACTTTTATCAGAACATGGTATCTTTATTGTTCCTAATAAGGCAAAATTGGTTATGACATGGGAGAAACCACAAAATGTTTTTAATATTCAGAGCGTCCTGGATTTAGTTATGTATTATCGTGCAGTTGTGAAAGAGTTATCAAATATGGATTCTCCAATGACTTCTCTAACATATAAGGAATACATATTTCTTAGAAAGAAATAGGTCATAGTTATTTTGTTGAGTTGAAACATATTTTAACTATTGCACGATTTTTGACTCTCCCACAGGCTGTTCAAGGATATTTGTTCTTCTATGATGCATCATGTTCTAGTTTTGGTAGTGTTCTTCTGGTTGGTTATCATGTCATTACTTATGCCTCTTAGTATCATATGCCACTAGGGAAGAATTATCCAACCCATTAACTGGAACTTGTTGTTGTCATCAATGCACATATGAGTCAGTGGCATTACCTTAAAGTACAAATTTTTACCTTGTTTTGAGACTAAAAGATCATGAATGATATTTTATCTAAAAATATCTGAATCTCTACTAGAGGAATTAGGAGGAATACCTTGAATCACTGAAATTTGAAAATATCTTATAACCTGAGAAAATATAAAGCCATCACACATGATTTGAGCTAGAAACTTCTGACCAATTGCATTAAAAAATGTTCAAAAGAGTGGAACATGATGGGTGTTGTTTGATAGTTTCATATTAGAGTCTGAGAATCTAGGAATGGGGTCTCCTTGGATAGTTTTTAGTTTAAGTACTCTCTTATAGATTTTATTCTTCTAGAATAGCTTTATGATGAGTTCCATAGCAATAGATACACATTTATGGTGGAGAGATCATTGATAACCTTTTAGTCTCTACGTAAGTAATTCAATGTTTTCAAAATTGTTATATGGTATCACTAGTGATCAGGAAAGATTTGATGGGGGATTTTCATAACTCCTAGTGGCCTATGCACTAAATAAATACAAATATGTTCTATTGGATGTAGTTTCAATTCTTGTTTCTAGGTAGGAGACAGAGCATTAATGATTTTTTTTCTCATTTGTTAGACATTTCAATAGCTCTAGGACGAGCAACTGAAACCTTAATGTTTTCTATAACCACTTCTAGTGCAATCTTGAGAGGGGGGATGAGATCTCAAAGGTTTTTTTTGGGTTTTGACATTCCCATAGAATGAATAATGTTATTTGGGATGTGATCAATAGGTTGAAAATTTTGTCTCACATTATAACCACTAATGATATAACAAATGATGAAGAGTTGGGGAATCTCTATGTGAGAGAGATAGTTTAGTTTCACAGCGGTACATCTACAATAGTTTTTTATAGAAATACCATTTTTACTTCTCACTTTTGGATATTCCATTAGGAGGAAATAGGATCTTAGTTTTGATTTAGTATGGTATACAATCAGTAGTAAGAAGGCCCGATAGAAAAATATATATAGATATTTGAGGATATGTTTTTGCCTGAATCATTAACTTTAGTAAGGATTGGAATGAACATATATGGATAGCTGATTTCCCTATAAAAATAGTTACCTATCTATGATCAAAATATCCCTTTTTGAGGCATGTTAAGGTCACCCTTGTGAATCTCCAATGTGTTGGTCAGATACTGGGGATTTTATGTGCGTGATCATTTGTACTTCATGTTTTTAACTTAGTTTGGTCATTAATTTCTTGGGTGGAAAAGGAATATTGATTCAAATTTTATGGAAATTTTTGTGGTCATTGAGAAGGTTTTGAATGTGTTATACCATTTAGCACTACTACTACATTTGACTTTGAAACATAATGTTCCCAATATATCACACCTCTAAATTTATCTTTCTAATACATATCACATTCTATGATGGATTCATCTTGATGTGAAGCCTATTTTTTCTATGAATGACCATCTAGTCAGGATATTTGATTCTGAAACAATTGTTTTTAATGGGTGTATGATACCCTTAATTCATGCTCTATAAAAGAATAGTTAAAATACTCATTATTCATGTGATAGTGAGGCACTAATGGCAGATCATTGTCCATTTCTTTTGACATGAATGATTCATAATAGGATTTATGGGGACATAAATTTTCTAGGGTGGAGAGGTTATAAAAGCACATTACTATATTCATGTGCTCATAAACCCCAATTTTGAACATGATTTTTTATGTCACAATTAATTGTGATTCATCATGAGATTTCAATTTTTTAAATCTTATGGGTTGTGCACGGTTGGTCGATGATTTTCCTAAAACATGGACCACACTAGTGAAGACCATGAAAACCAAGGTAGTGAGGGGTTACATGGTTGGTGCAGTATTTGAAAAAAAATGTGCCAACCAAATATGAACATTGATCTATAGAAAAATGGAACAACATGATCAGGGTGAATGATTGTTCTAAACATGTGGTCCTACCAACCTAACCATGTGCACATTATTTATTCATTTATAAATTTAAAAAAAATCCAAAAACCCTTAGTTTATGTTCCCAAATAGCCAATTCAACCCTAAAAAGAATTTCTATTCCTTATATTCTCACTAGATTTGATTTGTGTTCCCCTTAACCTATTCTATGGCAGATCAAAGCTCAGTAATCCTCATCGATCTCTTATCGGTAAGGTATATTCTCTCATTTCGTCCATCCTTCCCTCTCTCTATCTTTCCTCCATACGATTTGATATATCAATGTGTTGTTGGAGGACCCAATATCTTTTTTTATCATTAAAATAAGGTTGATTTATTGATCTTTTTAATCAACATTATTTATTGGAAAATGTAGTTGTGGATGTTTTGATACATGATCTATAGTTGGTGGTTCCATTTATGTTCTTTCATTTTATTAACCCTAAATTTCTTGATTTAAAATAAATATGTTTGATTTAAATTTAATTTCATGCAATTAATTTTTTAAATACCCAACACCATTAAATTGGGAATATCAACTATATTTAGAATGAAATTTGGGAAAACAAAAATTCCCTTGAATTGGGGTGTGTTTATGGATTTGATGAATAGTTGTGATTTTAAATTGTGGAATTTTAATTATGAAATTGAATTACAATATTTATTTGTGGAATTGATATGCAATATTATTTGAGAAAATGGATTATTTTTTTTTAAGAAAATGTTGGTTTTATCCTGGAAAAAGGAATGATTTGATTAAAAACACATTTTGGTATATAAAATGGAAATTGGAATATTGAAATGGAAAAAACAACTTAATTGTATTTTAAACAGTTGTGAATCGAATTTCCCCTTAACAATTATTCCTTGAGCAAATTAAATCCATTGTACTAGTGAGTTATTTTAGAAAAACCCTCTAGGATCCAAATTCCCTAGAAACAGATTGATGTCTTACAACTCTAACATATATTTATATGTAGATATTATCCACAATGAGATGTTAGTTAATCTACTTTGTCTGGTGTCAGAGACACATGTGTCCACATTTTCATGTTCAATAAATAAGTGTGCGAGGATCCAATAACCTATAGCAATATTTCCTGTAAAAAGATGAAAATGTTTCTTACTGTTAATGGTTTTATATATATTAAATTCCTTATAAATTATTTTACACATGTCTCAAGAATATTTATAAAAAAATTATATAAAATGTTTATTAATCCATTGTTTGAAATATTTCCATCATTTGAAATGTAAATAATGGTTTAATTTAAATATTATTCTGATATGCCATTCCTATTTATTTTAAGTTGACATATTTATATGGTTAATTATTTAGTTCATCATATTACTGAATCCTTATTGATACCCCACAAGGATTTTATCTCACAACCTACTTTTTCCTTTAATAGTTTTATATATTACCTCCTATTAGGTTAAAAAAAATTGGAATACACCACAGGGATATGGAAGTTACCATCAACATTTAGTCTTGGAGAGTTATGTCCTATTAGACATTCATTGTTGGGATTCATGTTTACTAGTGTAACATCCCAAGTAAGTAATGAATAATAGATATTTTTATCTATTCTTATTAATGAATTAGATAGTGTTTTAGAGGCTTAAAATGAAAATAAATCCAATCTTAAGCATGGAATACACTAATATTTTTCAAAAGAATTTTTTGCTGCCTTTTGATGGAAAACAATTTTTAAATCTATATTTTGACAATTTTATAAACTATGTTTGTCAAAATAAAGTTATTCTTTATGATTGGGACATTAAAATTTACTTTTTGTGAATTTTTGGTATTTTTCTAACAATGTTCTTTTTCAATGAATAGTGAAAAATACTGCATTTTACATCAAAGCTGCTTTTTAATATAATTTATTTATATGATTAGATTACGTTTTGAATTGGTTTTGAAGTGAAATTAGAATATATTTTTACCATTTAATCCAATGGTGGTCATTGGAATCAATTTCACTTTGAAATTGGACATAAACTGGTATCAATCTTTTGATACTTATTGTTTCATAAACCACGCTATTTGCTCTGACAGCGGGAATTAATTATTAAATTAATTAATGTGACTTATATGTTTTGAATTTTGTAAAATAGACTTCATTTTTGAATTCAGAATATCAAATATATCTTAGGGTGATGTTTTGGTATTTTTATGAAAAACTTCAATTTTTGATGAATAGTTCAATCACTAAGTGGTAGTTAAAGAAACTGATTTTTCGTTTAAATGAAATTTTCCCACCTTTGTGTTTTTAATTTCAAAAATCCGACATACATGGTTGTCATTAAGAAGTAAAATGTGGTTCAATGAGATTAAAATATGTTTTTGGTGAATAGTAACTTATTAAGTTTTTAATCAGGATTAGTGGTAATTAGTGTAGTTTAAGGTAAAAATAATGCTTTAATAAAATGAAATGACCTAGAAACATGTCCTACCCTTATTTATTGTGACATGGAAGACCATGACAAGCCATGGGTCAACTTGGGGACCCCATGGAGCCACTTTGGTTGGGAAATGACATTAATAACTTGTTATTTAATGTTAAAGTAAACCTGACAGAAACATAATATGTTTTACGAAAACAATTTTTAAATGTGGTTATACAAGTCCAATTTTTGACTATAAATATTCATTGGAAAGTTAAAACGATTTCCTACATCATAGAATTTTTTTTATAATTTTTTGACATTATATAAATAAATGTATTTATGACATCATAATGATGTAGCGATTACCTCATTAATAAAGGATTTAAATAAAATGAAAAGATAATGTAAAATCTATTCCCTACACATGTCCAAAACCTATTGGATGGGTGGATTTCGAACCCGTATCACCTTATCCTCGAAGTATATCAATGTGAGACCATTTTAATCCGAAACGCATTTTAAAATAAAGTAACTTATCTTTACGTTCCAAGAGTGCCCCTCCTCTCCTCTTATAAAAGGCCCCCACCTCTACCTATTTACCCACACCCCCAAAGCCTTTGGCTCGGCCAAACCCTACCCATTTTGTCTCTCCAATTCCCTCTCTTACTACTTGAGGCCTCATGTTGGGAAGAAGTCTTCCCAAGGATGCCTTTGAGCTCAAACCAAAGGGAGTTACCCGATTTTAAGGTAATGTCTTCTTTTGAGTCCTTTGGTTTTATGTTGATTCTCCAACCCACTAAACTCTTTTTATTCTTTTATTTTGTAACAAATACAGTATCCTCAATATACTAGGATGTTGTTATAAGAAGGATTCGAGCTACACTTACACACACCTATATCTAATGGTTAATGAACATACTGTTTTCGTGGATGGTGAATTTATGCCTCTCGAAACGATGATTGTTCAACATTCTTTTAACACCTTCAAAGGTGTCCATTAAGATGTCACTATATTTATATATGATATATTATATTTTTATGTTTTCCTTAAGGTTCTGTATTTTTCTTTTTGGTCATACCTTTATGGTTTCCATTATGGGTAAACGCGATATCTTCATTTAAGGAAGTGCGGACTACCGCCCCCTCAAAGTGATTTGATTCGTTAAATACCATATGTGGGACGTATAAAGGATGGAACTATGATATTATATATGATATTATACTGGAATTATAATATACCTTTATATCATTATGATCCCATTCTATAAATACGAAATAGAAATGAAAGTAGCGTTCATGCGTACGTACGGCTTACCGTCTCCATGAACGGTGTATTTCATTTCTTACCTCTAAATGATTATGTACTATTATAAATGCACGTATATAATGAATATATATGATATATATGATATATAAATCATGATTATAATCCTGGATATAATGGATACATTAACAACTTGTAATTATAAAGGGATTATTTTTTACTCAATTACCAATGATCGTTAAAACGACCGTTATTAACGTAAATAATTACATAGTGTTCATGACATGGAAATAAGTGATATAAAAGGAATAATGAACTTGAAAAAGTTTCTTAAACTAGTATAAATTAACTCAAGTTTATTATTTAGGACATTAAATAATGATCGAGTCAAGTCGGACCCGAGGTATGGGACTTCGTCTCAATCTCCTTTCATTGAGGCATATTTTGTTTTATACACAACCATCTTTTATACGGTGTATAAACCCCTTTGACTTTTACGTTTATTCAAAAGGAATCTTTTTTATATGAAGCGTTTACTAAATGACAAAAGGGAATGTTTTTGTCGTACGTATGCGGTGACAACGACTTCTCCACCGCTGTGACCATTATTTGAGTTTAGGCTTCCTCTACAAGCCATACCTTTAAAAAAATACCATGTTTTACCTTTCTTTTATTTTGGTATTGAAAATTGTTTTCATAATGTTTTTATATCAATGTGTTGTATTGATATCTTGTGAATGAAAGGTGGAAATGTTATGTTTCCTTTATACATGTTTTATGTGATACGATTATGTTGAGGTTCTTGGGAATTATTATAAAGATGGGTGGTTCTGTGATAAACTAAGGGTGGGTGAGCCCGATATAGCTCTCCAATGCATTGGGTAATGCAAATGAGTGAAACGTTAAGGTTTATCCGAAGAGATTTAGGGAATATACTTTGATGGGTATTCCAAACATAACCAAGAGGGTTACTCCCTACGTAAGAATGTTATAAATGCTTCAAGTTACCTTTATGTCTTATGATTTCTATGATTTAAGGGTTACTCCCTACGTAAGAATGTTATAAATGCCTCAAGTTAACTTTATGTCTTATGATTTCTATGATTTATTCATGTTTTGATGAGATGTGTTAAATTTCTTATGTTTTATGGGTAAAGTATGATCTCATTCTTATGTATATATGTACCCATGTTTCCTTTCCATATTTTTATATCCCTTACTGAACTTTTTATGCACATCCCAAGTTTTTTGAAATGTTTTTCACAGGTCAAGGGAAAGGTACATGATATGATGATAGTGTCAAGGAAGTGTCAAGAAAGAATCCATGTTTTATTTTAAATATGTTTCTATTGATGGGAATGAATAATACTATCTTTATGTAACCACTTTGTTTATATGTGGAATGTAATGAAAGTTTTATGATCTAATTCTCTAAAACTCTAAACCCGAAATGATCCTCAATGTTTAATATTGTAATAACTCAAGATTAAGTAAGGTTTAAGGCTGGGGCCTTATAACTAGTACATTTCATTGTAATTTGGGAGGTTTTTACATGTTGGAATTTGGGTAAAATTCTCCATGGGGAGTTTTCTTTTGTGAATCTTGACTTTTTTCTCTATCATTCATTTTATTTGTGGAAAATATGTTCCTAGATTAATATTGTATGATACAAGGTTCTATTCTCTAACCCATGGGGATCAGTAATTCCCTTCATGATATTTCACGGTTGGCTCGCGTATCACAGTAACAAGACATCTATGCTGGTTATTAATGTGTGATGAATATCCTAAGGAATGTTTTTTTTTAATTTTCCATGTTTGAATTTTGGTTTCATAATGTTTCATTCGTGGGTTATATAATCCCAAGTGAGGCTATATTAGTGGATCCTTAAATGATGTATGTTATTTAGTAATGGACTAGTCCAACCATAGTAACAAAGATGTGTAGTATTTTTAGGTTGATTGGATACTACTAACAACTTGTGATCGATTTCTCATGGCTTAATAATCAAGTTACCATGTTGACTCTGAAGGTTGTTAAGCTCTTGGAGATAGATTAATGTGAAGTTAATTCCATGGAGATGAAGAGAAGGTTTACCATTGAACATATTCTTACACTATCCTATATTGTAGAAGTTTTTGTGATATATAATGATATATCATTTAAGGTACTAGTTTGTGTCCTTATGTATAATGACATGGTGATCACATATTCATATCACAAATTTAAAATTCATGACTAAAATATCATGATTTTTCATTTGGGGATGGTCACGATATCTTTTTCAGTACCGATATAGAGAGATTATATTTATGGTGAAAATTTTGGTATATATATCAATCATAAAACATTTAATTATACATTCAAAAAGAAAGAGTTACATATGCATTAGATAATATGGTTGGAGCATATTAAATATTATGATTGGTCAATACATTACCACCATGAGTGGGAGAATAAGGTGGACAATTTTGTAATTTGAATGGGCCATGAAATATTATCCATGGTGTGGATTGAAAGAGATCTAATACCAAAGGATTTATAGAAGCTGGAACATAAAATAATTAGTAAATGAATCATATATGATATTCCTCATATGAATATTCAACCATCCATCTTTGTGAGATATAAAAATGTTAAAATGTAAGATGTAGAATATTTGAAGGATTGTAGGGAATTTTCGTGAGTGTAACCATGATTCTGATGGAAATATAATTTTTTATAATAGAGTATTTTTTTCCCTAAAAACTATAATTAAATAAGGAACCATTAGAATAATCTCATAGTTCATCACTCTCTATTCAACTTGTGAGTACAAAAATGTATATAGATAAGAAAATATTTATGGTGGGAAAACATGGAAAGAGTTATTGTAGATTATGTATCTTAATGCATAGAATATAATCATGTTAAGGATAAGATATCAAAGTACAATGGGATGTTACAAAAACTACACTTATAAGAATGGAAATGAGATACCATTGATTTCATCATTAAACTCCCCAAAACATATATGGGGAAGAGTGTTATTTGGAATTTATTTTATCTCCTTATAAGATCAGTGAATTTTATTTTTATTATTGGATAATTCCCTAATGATAATCATTCAAGGATATATATTAAATAATTTTGAAAATTTTATGTATTTTCACTCTAAATTGTATATGATTGGTATCCTAGGATTAACTTGATGTTATGGAGAAGTATCTAATTGGATCTAGATAAAGAGTTAAGCATTTTTACTAAATACCGTCTTTATATAAATGGACAGTCTGAGAGAATAATTCTAAATCTATAATAATTATTCTATGTTTTCTCTATGAATTTAAATGGTGTTTGGGAACAACTCCTTCCTTTTATATGATTTTCAAAAAATAATAGATTTCACATGATCATTCAGTTGGATCCTTATTAATCCCTCCATGGTAGGGGTGTATAACTCTAATATTCTATGATAATGTTAGGGAAATTGTTGTGATAAGACTTTGTAAACCTAAGGAAATGGAAAAAAAGTTAATAATTATTCAGAGCACATAAGAGATACTCGATTTCAACAGAAATGTTATACTGGAAATCATTGTAAAGATCTAGAGTTTGAATTTTATAGAAAATGTATTCATGTAAATATCAACATAAATAAGGTTGTGATATTAGGAAATATGGTAATTCATAACCCATGATATATATATATCTCTCTCCCTTTTAAATTCATGATCTTATCAGATAGTTGCTTGTCACTTTGTACGTTCACTAAATGTCTCCCAAGTTTTTGATGTGTTCCATGTATCTATCATCATGTAGTACATACACAATAATTCACATATCCTAAACTCAAAGGTTATATCATTGGATCTATATATATATATATATATATATTGAGGAACAAATAATAAAGATTATATACATAGAGATAAATTTGCAATAAAACACAACCACACACCTAGTCAATGTTTTGTGGTGAAACTATAAATTTGAGGAAGGAATATGGGAACCTGAGGATATGATAAGGAATAAGTTATAAGTAAATGGACATAATAATTATACGTTAAATGTACTATGAAATATAATTCAATTTATTAAAATCCTCATGATCTATTTTTTCAGTTTTAGATAATTAAGAATTAACGCATAAAAAACAACTCAAATATTATAATGAAAAAACGTCTACTCAATATCCTATTTTTTAACATGAAACTATTAAAAAAATAACTTATTTTAAATAAAAATATTCATGAATTAAATCATGAAATGTTATTTTCCTTTACACATCAATAAAACCAACTAAAAAAAGATTAAAATGTGGGAGGAGCCCAAAATATCTCAATAATGGACTTATAAATAATAAATCTATTATTTTAGTGAAAAGCATTTAAATTCATCTATTGGTCACATTTATCATCCATGATATTTGAGTAAATGTAATAATAATTTTACACTACAAAAACAAATACTATTTTTTCTCAATTAATACACTTTTTGAAAATCATAAAGCATCACATTCATAACCCATTTTAAAGTCGTGTCAGAAATTACTGGAGCCCCATTAAATCCCTCTGAGAAACGATTCAGTAACTCCCTCATTTTACCTCTAAATAAAATGTACATTAAATAATTCAATATATCACTATATAGGTGAACCTAAATATATAAATGGCTCACATAGAGATATCTAGGCACACCCAATGTATAAGATATAATGGGATCACCCACCGCTATATAGGCATACACAATATATAAGATATAATAGGCTCTCCCTAAGCTATATGGTTTCACCCAATATATAACCTATAATGGGATCACTTGTGTTCTATAATATGGATCAACCCTTTATATAATTTTTTTAGTCTCACCCATTTCAAAAATAATTCTCAAGTACAATAAAATTATGACAACATTTTATGCTTCCACTTTACCTCATAAAACCCCAAAAAGATATTTTAAAAAATGAATGAAAAGAAATTTTGGATAAAAAATACACTTTTTAATACATTTCAATTACCATAATACCCATAACAAGGTATAAAAGGTTTTCACTATGAATACATGATTATAGAAAACATTCGGGAGGAAAATAACATTTCAATTTTTAACACACTACTATTTTTTTATGTTGATCACATATTAATAAAATAAATTTGTTTTCAAATGAACTTATAACTATAAGAAAAAAACATTATTTATTTTCTTGGAAATATTGACGACATTAAACACGAAAAATTATTTTCCATTTCCCATCCATAAGACCTATGAAAAACATTTTAAAATCATGGTGTGAGTAGAAAAATTTCATTAATAGACTTTAAATGGAGGAATCCAATAGTCCAGTGAAAAACATTAAAATCTATGTAATGTTTTCAATTTACATCAATGTTCTTTGATTATATGAAATAAAACATTTACACATGAAAAAACACTTTTTTCTTAATACAAATCATTGAAACCTATAGAAATAAAATAAAAACCCTTTTGTAAATAATAGAGCGTCACATTCATAACCCATTTTCAAACCATGTCAAAAATAACTGAGGCATAGTCAAATCCATAAGTGAAACTAATCAATGACTCCCTCATTCTTAACCACAAATATAAGGCACATTAACAAATGAATTAGAGATCTATCTATTCACACCCATAGCTCTAATGGGGTCACACAATGCATTATGGGTACACCGAATGTATAAGTTATAATGGGATGACCTAGTGCTATATGTGCACACACAATATATAATATATAATAGGATCAACTGATCCTATCTAGGTGCACCCAATGTATAATCTATAATAGGGTCACCCATGAGATATAATAGGAATAAAACCTTTTTATAAGCTACATCAGGCTCACCCATTTCTCATATAATTATCAAGTTCTGTATCATGAATAAAGAATTTTATTCATTCATGTTTCATCATAAAACCGATGAAAAAACATTAAACCTATATGGAAAAATCATTAGGATAGTGAAATAATCTTTTTAAACACATTTCCAAAACAAATAAACCTATAAAAACATAATGTATGTTTTTATTTTAATAAAATAATATTAAAAACATTCATTATGAGGATAACATTTCCATTTTGAAAACACATATACATTTTTTCTAATGTTGATCACTTATACATGAGAATTTTTTTTGAAATTAAAATAGAAAACATATAAAGGTAGGTGAAATCATTAAGGCTTCATGATAGTGGGAAAATATGATCATGATTTATAAGTTAAAAATCATTCCTTTTTTACTTTTGTAAAATGAGTTGAAAGAGTAACTTAAAAAGATTATTTTTAAAAAAAGTCTCTTTCCCTGAGTTTGAATTATAACATACTATCTTTATATTCATAAATAAAAAACATTGGTAATTTATAATTTCATAATAACTATTTTAAATTTCATTATTCATTTTATATCACTTATTTCATTGTCATATAAAATTAATTAATTAATTAAGATCACTTTCGATATTTGGATAATACTTGGTTCAGAGGTCTAAAATGACATTGGTAAATTGAATAGGGTCATAGAGGTCATTATTCCACCATATAAATAATAATAATAATTTTCTATTTATCATTTTTATATATCAATTTTATTTTCAAACCCATATATTAAATATGGTTATGAAAATGATCGATGATTCAATCATGGATATGGTAGGTCATATATACGCATGAGTGAAATTTCAATTTTTCAGAGATTATTATGAATAAAAGGTAAGTATTATTTTGTCATTAGATAATGATAATTATGAAATATATATAATATTAATTATTTATATATTCTTATATATATCATCTATGTAATGTGTTGATGAAAAAAAAATCACACCATTTTTTGGAGCTGTTAGTCCACATATACTCACAAATAATGTAAAACTTCTTCGATGTGTGGAATGATAAGAAGTAATATTGTATATTATATTTAATTATTGATAAATATTAAACTAATATAATACATAAATAATAATTCCTTAATTATAATCCACCCATTAGAGATGGTGTTTGAAAATTAATTACATCAGTTCGTGGGGCGATTGTCTAAGGTACACATGAATAATGAATTCTTTTACAATTAATGGAATTAAGGTTGGATATAGGTAATAAAATAACATAATAACACATTATTATATTTAGGGTATTGGATTAATGATTTTATTATGGTTAATCATGGTTTAAGGGAAATGTATGAAAAAACAAAATATAAATTCTTTGATAGAAATGATATATCTTCTTCAGACAAAATCTTTTTTATAAAACCATTAGCCCGCTAAGGTTGGTTTTATGCATAAAACGGACCAATATAATTATTATAGAGATTATATTTTGGTATTTTGGTAGTAATTTTTTAATCTAAATGGTTTTTTAAGTGTGAATTACTAAGAAGAAGATATGACCTTCTCTAAGAGATGAGAGGGAACTCTTTGAATTTCTCAATATATATAAATATAATAAGACTATTCTTGATAAAAATGATTTAAAACTGAATATAAATTCCTAGGGGGTGATATTTATACTATATATTTTTATATTTTTGGTCATTTAAAATTTTCCTGATTTTAAAATATTTTAGTGAAATATTATACCCATAAAATATCATTATATTAAATTATGATATTTTTCATTACATTGACATTAAAAACATAAAAAAAGTAAAATTAGTACCAAATATGTTATTATATAACAATAAAATCTTGTTAAACTATAAAATTCATATTTTATAGAAAATATATCATTTAATATTTAATTTAATAATTACAATTTCATTTATTTTATTTTTCCTTTAACTGAATAATTACTCAATCTGCGACGTGCAAGAACATAAGGTAATTATTTCAACACTAAAAATTGAAAATAAATTATAATGAATAATATATATATCATTTTTGATTAAAAATAATATTTATAGTGGACCGTAGAATCAAGATTATAGAATATGAAAATATTACACTTATTAAAAAAATAGTGTGACATTTTTTACTTTTGTTTAAATAAAATATCATAAAGGTACTAAACTCATCCATGTGGCCCAAAAAGTTCATAAATTAAAAAATTGGATAATTATGGTGGAGATATAATTAAACTATAAAATTAATTTACTTTTTTGGATCATTTATTGGTTCTTATCTTTTTAATTTTAGAGTTTTTAAAATTATTTTACTAATTTTCTTTTACTTGAACAGGCATTATGTCAGTGTTGTATTAAAATTTAAGGAGACTAATTCATATATAAAAATAAAAAAATACTATAAAAAAGAAATTAATTTTTCATATTATAATCAACAATAATTATGAATTATTTATATTTACTCATATACATGTCAATACAACTTATTTAATTTTTTTTTTACTTTTATATCCATGAAAAAGCATTGAAAAATAATTTGGATAATATTCCTGTTATATAAATGAAAATTATAAATTAGAATAATAAATAATAATTTATAATTAAATTTCATTAAATAGTCAATATAATACTTTTTACCTCTTAATTATTATCTATAAGACATCAAATGTATCTTTTATAATTTTGCACAATCACTGCATCAGCACTGAAAATGAATATTATATTTCTCATAAAATATATTATAGTATATATGTTATGAATTCTTTTTGTATCATACTTATATTATAATTCATAAATGAGTTATTTCATTGTTTGAATAAATTATTATATCTTAATAATGGCTTCATGATATCACAAAAGATACTATATTTTATAAAAAACAATATTTCTTATTATGCACCAACAAATAATATATTTTTAGAATGTTCTCAAAATTTCATCAAATAATTACTTTGATATTATGATTTTATAAATGAATTTATTTCTTTAAAATAAATTTTTTAATACTTAATGAAATTAATTATATTTCCACCCGTCAAAATTAAGGAAAACCAATTGTTTAAGAAAATTTATTTCATATAATTAAAATGCATTTACTAAAAAAGTTGAACTTTTTCTAAACACTTACCAATACATTCATATTTATTTGGACCATTTTATTTATTTCAAAAATAAATTTTTTATAATAATACCCACTTTCTGAAATACTATTTTATAACTTCCAATTTTAAATAATAATATTTCTCACTTCGTTTAATCTCGGTGTTTCTTAACTTGTCTGTAGTCGAACATAATATTTCCTTTTAAAAATATAATGATGTTATAGAAGTATCATAATTTTTTTATTATAGTGATGGGATTTTGAGAGATAAATGGATATAAAAATAATAAAATGTGACACCATGAGTTTTTTTTATTTTTTTCTATTTAAATAAATTTAATTCCTTGATATCATTCTTAATATCCAACATCGAGTTTAAACAAACTATAACATGATAGTCAAATGTAATTATTTAATGTGATAGTTATAAACTTATTTTTTTATTAGTGTTTATTAATATTACAAAATAAATTAGTTAAAAGTATTTTTCACACATGTACATAATAATTTCATTGGATATTAGTCGATTAGAAACCAAAATAAAATCATTTCAAAGTATAAGAGGTATTTTTCTGAAATTTTTTTTAATGTGTGAAATGTCTTTTTATATAAAAAATAAAATTGAACTCCTTTATTTAATTATTTTAATTAAATGTACATATTATAAATCTAATCAAATGTTTTAACGTTCATTTATCATACTTGGAGTGAAACAAGAATAGTTCCAATTTTGGGCCCAAATGGGCATTTTTTAAACAGATTTGTTATATTTTGGGCTGTTATTTAAAAATAAAATTATGGTGAATTTAAAATTTACAATTAAAAAAATATATCATTTTTGGATAGATAATATAATATTTATCTTAGTGTTAAGTTTGGATATTTTTCGAAAATAGTTACTTTTTGGTGAATAATGAAAATATTGATTTCTCAATTATTATACCTTTTATGACATTGTTATGATGTAGTAATGAATTAATATATTATTACGACCATTTTATAGACTAAATTTATGATTAATGATTGAAAATTATATTTTAATGCATTACTTGTTATTTTTTAACAGCATATTCAATTTTGTTAACATGAGTCGAATTTTACTAAAATTAAAAACTGTTTTTGGATCATTGAATTTAATGCGATGATTGGGAGATTTAATTTGGTTTTGTATTCAAATGAAATCATAAATTATTAATTTTTTATTTAATAAGAAAAAATTATGGAAACTAACTTATTACTTGATTTCAAGGTGAATTTTGTTTTTACATTTAAATCGGGTATTTTCCTAAAAACTATTTTCAATGTGTTTTTTGTTCTTATATTAAAAGAGATTTTTGTAATCTATATAATTTGAATATGATAAAATGGATACCATATATTTTGTAATAATTAATAAATTTGTTGTAATTACCCTTTTATTTTAGGTCATATAATTATGTTATCATGGTAAGAATTTAAGTTATCACAATTATGGATAAAATATGTTTTAATTTATATAACTTGGTTATAAATATCAAAATTCATATAGTACATGGATAATTGTTTTTGGGTGAGTTCGACTAGACCATGTAACATCGCATCATTTTTTTGGGTGCCTAGGTTCCATATGACATGATTATGATAAATATTTATGTAATTTAATATTTTATGTGTTTCAAAGTGTGTCATTTCCCTCACTTTTCAATGTGGAACTCCAATCCTCACTCAATCACAATTTTTGAGCCATCTAGATCTGTGAAATCCTTAACAAATAAAATTATCACTTCTTTAACCACATCCTTGATCTTATATTTTCCATAAAGGATAATATTTTCATGTCTTAATGTTTCTGCTAAAATAAATTTCTCAATGAATATGTATAACTCATAATTGAGTACAATGAAATTTATTTCACCTTCTACAAAAACAATATGTGGAATCCATTATAAAATAATTAATTGATAATAATAAATACAAGGAATTTTTATTATTATGATGGAACAACCATTATTATCTTCTTTCCCATCTTATGGGAAAAGAAAATATTGCACGTGCGTACGTGTGGACTACCACCTCTAGAGAAAGATTTGCATTATTTTTCACCAAAAATTCACATTGATGTTTATAATGATGAAATTAATGAATATATATGATATATATTATATTATAATAATTATTATTTATTAATTATTATTTACTTATCTTTCATCTCATACACTTAAATATGGAAACATCCCTCTTTTGTAAATACAGACTATCATCTCCACAAAGTGATGCAATTCATTTCTTCTCACTAATTTATATGAATAATTAAAAATGTTTATATAATGAATAAATTTTATTCTTGTTAAATGTTTAAAATTTATGACTTGATATAACCCTAAACACTGTATAAGTATAAGGATAACAAATACTAAACATTCATGAAAAATGAAGCAGTTATCATCTAAAAAGTGATTTGAAAATATAATTATTAAAAATGGTGGATAATATATTATAACCAAATAATATATGGTATTATATGTTTTATTAGGGTTCCAGAATACATGCATATTAAATATATATTTATTATAAAGTATTTTTTAATGAAAACTGAGAAAGATGAGACTTTATATAAGGGGTAATGTTACAATCTCATTTCTTTTTGGGGTTTTCCATAGTACAATTTCATTGATGGAAATTATATACATATTATCATTTAATCCCATATATTTTCTTCTCCTATAGTTATTCCATGAATTTTTATGTATTATTGACTTTTTATAATATTTGGTAATAAAATTTATTTATAACATATCTTTAAAGATAAGAAGATTATATTTCCTCTTTGGTAAAAACTCTTTCATTCATGGAAATAATCTTCAATTGTCTTTATAAAAGTTAAATAATATAATTGAAATGTTTTAAAAATATCATTTTATGAACCTTTGTATTTATTTATCAAGGTTTTAAAAATAATATTTTTAATGAAAAAGTTTTCAGAAGAAGTCTTTTTGATTTTTTACAAAGGTGTGAAACAACTATTTAATTTTAATGTATAGGACATGAACATATTTTCCTAGTATCATTATCATTATTATTTTTTATTTTATCCTTTTGTAGCTTCTATTATAATCCAAAAAATGAATTTCTTGATCTTATGAGAGTTTTTAGTTTAATATTTATCAATGAAAAATAATATTTTCACAGGTTTTCATGGATATTTTTTAATGAAATTATAAAGGTATTGTACATATATGAAATCATATTATAAGGATTAGTATGCTTAACAAGGTTTTTGATCTTATAATACCATACGCTTTCCTTGGATTTCCTATGATGATGATGGTTCTATGAAACCTTTTTCTTTCTGACATATAAATTAATTTATGGGATGATGTTTCTAAACCCACTTATTCTAAATGTGATATGATATGTTGAAATGGTGAATAGTTTATGATCATGTGGGATAAATATTTATTGTTTTAATTATGTCATGGATTTTAGGTTATATACATAGAATTCATTGACTAAAGCCTTATATCTTCTGATATAATTATTGGAAACTAGTTGATGTGCTCGATCCACTATGGGAATAATATGGTGATTCCGAATCCATATTGGAATGCGAAGAATGTGATAATTCCTGATTAATTTTCATATGAGAAACATATTTTTATACACGATCCACTATAATATTATGGTCTCAGTGGTTAACATTGAAATATGATATGTTTTATATTCCTATTATAGTTCCAAACACTTTTAAAATTTTTTTAGGCTTATGATTTGACCTCATAAATAAATATTGATTTAGAATGATTTATCACTCTTTTTAATTCAGGTTTTTATTAAAAAACATTAGGTGACGAATCATGTTTAGGATCAATGAAATATTTTGTATGGGAATTGTATGTTACGATCATAATCTCATACACTTCTTCATTGTTTACACTTGAATATGTACATCGGTTTATATCTCCCATATATACCCTTACTAATCATTTTAGCTTAACCATTATTATGTTTCTGATCCACATGTTTTGATGAATGTTATTAAAGATGGTATGATTAAATAAAGGTACAATTTGAGATGAAAATTATGGTATATGTTGAATAAGATTTATTAAATATGTTTTTTATGTATCTATAATCATAGTTCACAAACATATTTATGGTTTTTTGTCATGTAATGTTATTAGATGTATTGAATATATATCTAGAAGAATGTAATATTTAAATCTAAAATTCATGGGTCACGTTCGTTGAAATAAAAATAGTTTTTAGTTATTTTTTTATATTTATATTAGTGAAATTTTGTGAAAACAATAGGCATATTTCTAAGTATAGAAAAATATATTATACTTTTTTTTATGTATATATTGTGTGGTTTTCCAATAAAATAAATCCATTTTTAGATACGGGAATGTGGATTAGGCTGTATAAAAAATACACTAAGGGGTAAAATCTCTAAAATGGGTGGATTAAGTGTTATCCAAATCATCACCAGGTCATGATTGATTGGATTTAGAAATCACAGATATCTAGTCACTTTTGAGGGTTATACAAGGGTTAATACAAAATATCTTTATAAACCATTATTAATGGTTTTAAAGATAATGTCCATATGTATCCTATGTTAAATCTTGGTTGTCATATATTGATAAGAAGGTGACATGGTTTTTACATCCATTGAATTATATCTCATGAATATATGATTTGTCATGATTATTATAATATATTTATATTTATAGTATGATCTAAGGATTTCATAAATGGATATAACTAAAAGGAATCATTATAACAATCAATGTGATGGAAAATCAAATGATTGTCTTCATGAGAAACTGAATGCAATTGAATATAGAATATATATCTTTATTGTTATACTCACACAAGTTTCTTACCCTATGAATCATATTAGTATTATAAATTGTAATGGGTTGGAAATTGTATTATTTAGTAATTCATAAAGAAATAACCACCTTATTTTATGGATTCTTCCAATTCAGTAGTGGATGTTTGATGGTTCAATGCAACTGAAAAAATATTTTTTATTCTCCAATGCTCAAAAAATGGAATGATTTTTCAATCTATTAATCATATGGAAGGAAAATCATATCAATATTGGTATGTTATTAATAATATATAAAATATGAATGAATTGACTCCATGAAATGGGGTGAGTTTAAGAAGATATTTTTCATAACATATTTCCCTAATATTCTATATGAAAATATATAAAATTGATTGCATAAAATTAAGTATGGTGATGATTAATAACTTGGTACCTAAAGATAAACTTTTACCAGACATTCATGGTATGCTTATGTCTTCATTTTCATCCCTCATTAAAAATAGATCGATTCTTTAGGGGATTCAAACCAAATATTGGAAAAGTATTAGAAATAAGATACCTTTTATCAATGAAAAAATCATTTCATGTGCTCTCATGGTTGAAATGTGAACTGGATTTTCCGATCATTACTATATTTGTTTATAATAAAAATAAATGTGATACTAATGACAATATGAATAAATAACATGGTTGAAAGAAATTTATGTCCCCTAAGGGATATAAATGTGGAAAAAACATAAAGGTAATTTTATGAATGGAATTGAGAGGTGATAAAAATGTGTAAGGTATAGCCATTATTCCCATGAATGTCAAAAGGTGATAATGTTTTTGGTTGATATAATAAGGCAGATAAAGATTCTAATTAAATAATAACTCACACTCTAATGATTAAAATGAATGGAGTATGGTAATTGGTCTTACTAATTCATGAATCAAAAGGTTTTTTATGATGGTCATAATCAAAAACATATTAAGACCAATGAAAAAGAGAAAAAATCATGTGATCATGACTAATAAAGTGGGTTAGGAGAAAAAAATGGTGAATGATATACTTATCATCCACTGTAGAACATCAAATATATTATTTTAATCTAGATATACCCACATCTCTATATCAATGGAATTTTATAATGAAATCAAATTATCACCTAAATTATTAGATGTTGAGTTCACAGTGAAAATTATTAGTGGTATGATGATTGAACGTCATGTTAATAGTTCCTATATGATTAATTTTTTGGGAATATGCTTCCTAAAAAACGTGTGATTCTCCCTCTAGTTAATGTTGATGTGATTCTATGAGTGTCTTGGATTTCATTAACTAGATATCATATTAATTTTAATGTAAGGAAAATTTTATTTCTTATTCCAAATAAACTTATGATCCTTTATCAGTGTGAGGGTAAATAGAAACATCAAAAGGAAATGACCTCTATTATATATGGGTATATATCTCTGATTTTTTTTGGAGAAAATATATATATAAAATATTGCTATTGTAATATAGTTTATTATGTATTTATAGAATAATTTCCTTGACCTCGTAATCATAAAGTTATGTTTTAAATATCCATACCTAGTTTTACACATATTTCAAATACATCATATATTAAATCCCGGATTGAGTTATAGAAATTAAAGAAGAAACTCCCGAACAATATAGAAAATGGATTCATAGGTTTGAGTTTGTTACAATGGAGTTCACATATTCTTTTTGTAAATTAACATTATGGTTTAGTTCATCTGTTCTTTTATTATCATGAATATGACCACTATCAATATCATGTATCCCATACCCTGTATCAATGATTTTCTATTGAATTATGATGATCTAAATAAATTTTCAAAATTGAGATTCATGATAGATATCATAAATGGAGAGTTAAAAAGGAGTATATACCAACTCATTCATTTTGTAAAAGGTATGTGACTTATTAATTTATAGTGATGTTATTTGTACTTACTAATACCCCAACTATCCTCCGGGATTTAATGAGTAGATTCTGTAGAGATTATCATGATCAAATTTTAGTAGTCCTTATTGATGATGTTATTATATATTCAAACATTATAGAAGTGAGTAAAGATCATTTGAGAATTTTAATGAATACCCAAATTAAAGATAATTTGTATGATAAATTTACCAAGTGTGAATTTTTATTCATAAAGATTTATTAATGGGTCATATAATCTCAAATGATGGTATATCGATTGATCATTAAAAGAGGTAGTTATTGAAAATTTTCCAAGACCCACCACAATAACCAAGATATAATGTTTTCTTAGGATTGATAGATACAACATATTCTACGTGATAGGTTTAGGGAATCTATATAATCCACTCACAAAGTTGACATGTAAGGTGGTTAATTTCCTGTAAATAGATGAATATAAAGAAAATTTCAAGGAGCTAAAGAGAGGGTTGGTTATTGAAACTATTATCACACTACCCTATGATGTAGAAATATTTTTGGTCTATAATTATTCTTCAAATAAGTTATTAAAATGTTTTTTATGTAGAATTGTTGGGTTATATCATATGCCTCTTACCATGTGAAAATACATGAGAAATTTACATGAGTCATGATTCATAGTTGGCCTCAGTAATTTTCATGTTAAAGATATGGAGGTATTATAATTATGATTACAGGTTTGAAATTTATATGGATCATTAAAACATGAATTATATACTCACATAGAAATAATTTCATATTTTCTAGTGAATATAGTTCAAGATGATTAATGATTACGACTAATCAATATATTACCACCCTGGAAAGTAGAATAAGGTGGATGAGGCTCTAGGTCAAAAATAGTATACTAGATTTTCCATGATGATTATTAAAATAAGAACAATAATTTTTATTTTCATAATATATAACATCATGTTCAAATAAAAGGTACATATGATATCTTTCTCAGATGATTTTTAAACTATCTATCTATGTGAGTATTAAAGATGCCCTAAAGTAAGATATAGAACTATAAGAGAAATTGAGTAATGTACTTGAGTCCAATTAGTATTGTGATGGAATTATAATGTTCATGAAAAGATTATGTGTAAAATAAATATCATAATTAAAGAAGGAACTATTAGATAAATATCATAGTCCATCATTTATTATTTATCATGGAAGTATTTAGAAGTATAAATATCTAAAATAATATTTCTAGTGGTAAAACATAAAAATATAAATTGAAGAGTATTTATATAGATTAAAAGTTGATCAATAAGTTAATTCGAAGAGAAATATTTCTAAGTGTATGTTTCAACCATTACCCATACCTGAATGAAAATGGTAATCCATTTCCATGGATTTCATCATTTCACTCTCCAAAACATTTTAATGGAAGAATGATATTTGGTTTGTAATTGATCTCCTTATGAATTCAGCAGATTTTATTATTATTAGAGAATATTTCTCTCTTAATTATCATTACATGATATGAATTAAGTAATTTTTTAGTTTTCAGGGAGTACCACACTCAATCAAGTCTGATAGTGATCTATGGTTTACCATGATTTTATGGAGAATTCCTCTATAGGATCTATATATAGAGTTGAGTTTCCATATTATACATCACCCTTAGATAGATTTTCAATTCAATAGGACCATTAAAATTCTTGAATACTTGTTCAGAGAATATTATTTTGATTTCAAAGGATTTTGGGATTAACACCTACCTTTGGTGTAATTTTCATATAATAATATCATTCACTTTATCATTTACATGTATCCTTATGAAGCCATATATGGATGTAAGTTTAGAACATCAATGTACTTGGATTTAGTTAAAGAAACAGAGCTATTATGACCTTTTCTAGATAAATAAATTGAATTGACTTTTTGAACCTTTGGATATCTCATAAAGTAAACTCATAGCCAACATAAAATTTATAGTGAAACTCGTAATTGTGATATAGAGATTGAGGCCGAGGTAAAGGTAATCCTATTAATATTTATTTTGAATAAGGTTATTATATTTGTACTAAAGGGGAATATCATCCCTCTATATTTTTATCCATTTAAAATTATTGATTATGTTGGGATGGTAGCTAAACATTGGATACTTCCACCAAATCTCTCTCAATATCACAATGAGTCCCATGTATATATCCTACCGAATTACACACTTAATCCTTTACATTTATAGAACTCAGATGTTTTTCTATTGGTGAATGATAAATATTTTTATGAATAAGTAGTGGATATTATATTTCATATAGAGAAATTTCTATAAAATAAAACCACTCATATTTTTATTATATTCTTAATGGATAGATATGGGTTAGTATCCCTATCGATGTCCCTATAGAATTTATTAAAAATGAAATAGTTACATGGAAATCTTGAGATGCAATTAGATTACAAAAAAAATTTGAGTATGGACATTAATAACTAAAGATGATTAATAAGTTGTTAAATGAAAAATAAATGTACTATTTTTCTTCATGAAAGACTATCCTTCAGCCATTAGAAATTAAAAATTGGACAATCTTCTTAGGAACAACATCCGAGAATGAAAGCACTATTATATCTTCCTTAAATAAAATTCATAAAATCATCTACAGGTTGTTATAATAGAAGTCCAAGTGTTTTAATAGAAAAAAATAAATGAAATATGTATATTCTGAAGTAGATTATTGATTCAAGAGTTAGGACCAGTGATAGATCTACCAAAAATCATTTAATTTTTTATGATAATTCTATATAAAATCTAGTTTAATTAATAAAGAAGGAGAATATTTTCTTCCATCCACCAAACTAGAATATACATGATTTTTTTCATAGAAAACATAGCAGTATAACACACTGAAAAAAAAATCATAACAAAGTCCATAAGTAACCAGAATAATGATATACAAAAATCATAACTACGGATAAGTCAAAAAATAGAAAAACATGACGTCAGATATGGAGAAGGAGATAGATCCAATATCTCTATTAATACCATCCCAAAATCAAACCAAACAACCACAAAGAAAATATAAACTCTAAATAGTCCCAACACTTGTAGATCATCTTCCAATGAAATATATATTCAAACAATAATTATATATTGATATGTCACATTTATAGAAGAGAAAAAGGAGAAGTCATTTCTATGTGATTGAGTTGAAATCGAAGTTTGGATTTTTCTTAAAATTATCCACATCATTTCTTAACATTCTTTTTTTAAGATGAAAATAGGTCTCAGCTAACACATCACCATTTTTATATTGAAAAAAATCCTACATATCATTTTCATCTATCCAAGGGTCCATATATTTCAAGAATTCCAATTTCTCCTCAATTTGATAAGCATCCCTCACCATGGGGTCATTATCATAAACACTATTGTAGTTATTAGAATCAAATTCATTAGAGGATGCTGATAAATATTTTGCAATCACAGATTGAGGGGGTGTGATGAGCATAACATTCCTAGTGGAATCTAAAGATATCGTGAAGATTGATCTCTCTATATAATAGTTATCTATTTATTTTATGAACATTTAGTGATTTTGAGTCATGAAACCATATGCATTAATCATTTTTTAAATATTTCTTCGCCATTTATTTCAAGAAGTTATCCTCAATCAGATTTGGTTTTTTTCATAGTCATCATTTGGAGACCTAAAAAGTCAATGTGATCGAACTTTTCCTCTCATGGTGAGGTGTGCTTCATTTTCATGGTCTCAAGAGTACGTGGCTCATAATTATTAGGAGGTAACTAATTCTCAGCATTCCGTAGGTCATTTTCCATGACAACATCAAAATCTAAGAGATTATAATAGGGGATTTTATTAGTAGACTAGAGGTATTCTTACTAACCATATTATTAGAAGGAACCCCCTGTTGACCAAAAAATTAAGATCTATACATTTTGTTTCTAATTTTTGGACCCAAATTAAGATAAAATTTCAAAGGGGGAATGTGCTATGAGTATTACCAAAACATTATTTTGTTTAATACTCAATTGAATATAAGTAATCTCATTAAGTAGGAATGTTTTCAATGAATAAACTAGAATAGAACCATATTCTCCATTTTGACTAAAACATTTGACGTAAATGATTTTGATACTTCTACATCAGCATTGACTCTACAGACATAAGGCCATAAAATTTTCTTAGTTATTGAATCTAAATTAATGGCCTACCTAGATTAACTAGCAATCAAAATCAAAACATCCTTATTATTGAGATGAGGAGGCATACTAGGAAATATGAGCAAAATAAGGACAACTAGAGTTCATAATCAGTGAAAAAATCTAGGGAATACTTCACAAGCATTATTAATTTACCACTGAAAGACCAAGAACCTCTAATACATAATCTATACTATAAATGTTTAACCATAAATCAGAAATTGACATGTGAGGAGTTTCTCAGACATATATAATAGATCATTAATCTAATATTTTGTAGGGTATTTTAAGAAATATAAGTGTTGGTATTCATTTTATGAACATTACAACAAGAAGAAAAATAATATTGAATGAGATATCGAGTACCAATTCATTGAAAATGAGATCGCTAAGATACCTTTATTCCATAATATCTTTGGATTGACTGTCAAAGCCTTTGGAACCTCTTGAGCCAGTAGATTTTACCCTGTGATTATGTATGTGAAGGATAGAAGCTCATAAAAGGATTTTCTTCCTTTTTCATATAAATGTGTGTTTACTATCATGGAATCTATCATTTTCCTTCATTAAGAAAATGTTTTGTGGGGAAACTATATATTTTAGGATGTTGAGTGGGTGGTCGGGGATGTGTTGAGGTAGAGGTATCCTAATTTTTTTAATTAGAGTGATCTAATTTGAAGGTATAAAATTTGATATGTGGTAAAATATAACATCCTAATGTTTAATTATTTTTTCCTCTGTAAATAAATTTATGTTTTTTGACATCTATTTTATAGACAACATCATGTTTAAATAAATCATGATATAATATTGAGATGTGATTATTTGATGTGATAGATATTTTAGATCTATTTAACTAGTGCATTTTAATATGACTAAATAAATTATGATAACATATTTTTTACACATATTCAAAATGAATTCTTTTGTTATCAATTAATTATAAATAAAAATAAAATCATTTCAAAGATATGTAGATTTTTTCTAAAAACAATTTTTATGCACACAATATATTTTTATCATAGTATTTTAAATTAATATCTATGAGTGAATTAATTTAATAAAATTTATATATTATATATTCATTAAATTTTTTATCATTCATGTAATGGTTTCATTAAATCATATATTAATAATAATTCCTGTTTTATGCACTAATATACATTTATTAAAATATGGTTGTATTGTGTTTTTCACTCTTTTTATGAAATGAATCGAAACAAATTTAATATATTATATTTTATAAAATGGATAAATTTTTTTATTTAATATATTATATTTATCATATATTGAATTTTCGAAATTATTTGTAAATACTGTCTCTTTTATATCATTATTATGATGTAAGGAGGACATCATAAATTTTTATAAAATTTTTATAGAACAAATATATATAAAAGGAGTAAAATAATAAATTTTAAATCAATATTTTCAATTTGTTAACTGATGCTTGTATTTTGTGAATATAATTTCTATTTTATTCAAATAAAATTTTATTTTTTGGTATTTTTCATTTTAATGTAAATTTAGGATGCTTCAATTCGATTTTAGATTCATAAAGTGGTTAAAATGTTTTAATTTTTTATTATTTAAAAAAATCACGTAAACAAAATAATTACATTATTTCTAGGTGAAATTATATTTATTTTTAGATTGGGTATTTTCCTAAAATCGTTTTTTCATGCATTATGTGTTCTTATATTGAAAATAATTTCATTCACCTATATAAATTGTATCTGATAAAATGTATTCAAAATTTGGAATCCAAAATTTTGGAAAAATAATTCCACTTTTCTTTTTTCATATAATTATTTTATCATGGTAAAATAATTATGTTATAATTGTTAAGGTTAAAATAGATTTAACGTGGTTTAACTAGAAGATAAGGATTATATTGTATACAAAAAAATGGAAGTATGAATAAGTGAATTGATTATGATGATAAAAATTTTATATTCTAATTTTGGTGACTTGTTTCAACATTAAATGATTATGATATATTTATTATTTAATCTTTTATGTAATTCAAATTGTGTCATATCCATCACTTATAAAAGGGAACCACCTCACCTACCTTATTCACAATGTCTGATCCTTTTATCTCAAAAATTATATATCATAATACCATTCTAGCTTCATTACACACTTTCTATAAATTATTTCAATTCGAAAATACCATTTTTAGAGGCTTATGGTGAAAGCCAAAAGGGATTTCTCAACAAAGATGTGTAACTCTTAACTGAGTACATTGAATTTTATTTCTTCTTATACTACCCCAAATATGTGGTATCCATTAAAAATTAATTAATTTAGTATCTAAAATATTCTAAATTTTAATTATTATCATTTAACAACAATTATCCACATATTTTTCATCCTATGGGAATAGAAATCATCCTTCATGTGTACGTGTGGACTACCACCTCCACGAAGTGATGCATTTCATTTTTCATCATCACTTGAAATTTATTGTTATAATAATGAAATTAATTAATATATATGGTGTTTAGAATATTATAATAGTTTTTAATGATTTATTATTATTTAATATTCTTTTCTCCATCAATTGGAATGTAGAAACATCTCTCCTGCGTACGTACAGACTACCACCTCCACAAAGTGATATAATTAATTTTTATTAATTAATTATATGAATAATTAAATTAGTGAATATAATATTAAAATATTGTTCTAGTTAAAATACACCCATTTTAAAAATAATTGATCCATGATCAATGTTCAAGTATAGGGACTATAGAATTGAAACAGTCATGAAAAATGAAGCAGTTATCACCCAAAACGATGATTTTAATTTATAATTTTTTTTGTGAATAAATGACAATATATTATTAATAAATCATATTTAGTATTATATATGTGGTAATTATTTTATATTATATTAATTTGAAATTTTTATTTATTATATATGAGTTTTTAACTCGAATGAGGCAAGAAGTGACTTAAGGAATGGGTTTTTGTTACAAACTTAGTTATTTTTGGGATTCACTATGTTAAATTTAAATTACAAATTGTTTTATAGATAATATACTTTAAAATAAATAAATTTTATTATCTTATATTTATTCCTATAATATTTCTATATTATTACCTTTTTTCTATAATTGCTACTAAAAATGATCTAGAAAATGTATTTAAGGAAAAGTCGATCTTATTTCCTCTCTAGTCAACGATATTTTTCCTCTATGTCCGTACTCTTAAAAATTGTTTTATGAAAGTTATAACCTATGATATCAGTGTCGTAATGAGTTAATTTTCACTAATACTCACTTTACATACAATGTATTTAAATTTAATCTTTTTAATGATTCCGTTATAAAAAAATGTTTTTATGATGTTTTTCATATGTGTAAAAAAAATTCTTTTTAGGTATATTGAATGAATGATTTTTTCAGATATCATGACTGTTATTTTTTTGAATATTACTTTAAATATTTCCGTGAATATCTTATAAAAATTATTTTCTCAATATTCATGTAATATTTAGAAAAATTCTTATCAATGTAATGAGATATTTTCTCATGTTATCAAATAAATGTTAGAATGATTTTTTAAAGGTATTTTTTCATCTATGTAATCAACCATTAAAAATTAATATGATTCAATAGGGTAATTATATTTTGAATTAATACACATTTATCAATTTCTATTATGGTGATAATTATTATATGAAACATATTTCATTCACATTGGTTTATTATGTTATGGTGAGATCTTATTGAAACATGTTCCTTTTCCATGGGGTATGTATGTTGAAGTAATGAATGGTTTATGATCATATGGAACATATATGTATGGTTTTCATTATGTTATGGTTGGGTCTATAATATACATCCAATGAGATAGGTAATCAATTACATCCCATAAGACAATAATGGGAAATGTTTTTCTATTCATGGTCCACTATGGAAGATAAGTGGTGGTGTATAACCCACTATGATATTGGAATCATTTAGTTATTCGTGATATGATATGATATGGGAAATAGGTTTTTATGCGTAATACACTATGATATAATGGTGTTAGTAGTTGACCTTGTCATATGATATGGTTTCTATTCCTGTTATGGTGCCACACTCTTTTTTAAATGTTTTTATTCTATAAGAAATAATTGATATTTTCATGATATTATCACTCTACAGTACAAAATTCAATATATAAAGATTTTTTTCTAATGAAATGTGTTGTATAAACATGACGTAGCTCTATATAATAGTAACATCCATCAAATATTTTATGGAAATCGTGTTATAGTGTATCACAATGTATTCTTTAATACAAAGAGTTCTTGAATGTTAATTTTTCCATTTCTCATATACTCCCTGACTTTTTCTCTATTCAAATTCATTACAGGTTACCCACTCACCCAATATTTAGAGGAAATTAATGAATAAGTTCTATCCTCAATACTATAAATTTAAAATGTGGCTCTTAATATTTCCTATCTCTAAAAAATACATCACCTCATGTTTGAAAATGTATTTTTATTTTCATTGATAATTCTTGTGATATCCATATTTCCCATTCATCTATACTTAAAACTACATAAGTGATTCTACATTTGTAAATTCAACAAGCTATCACATACTTCCATGGATGTTTCTTCCAGCTTTAAATTTTATATATAATTCCTTCACACTGGCAGTATCATAATGTAAGGTTACACTATAAAACTACACCATGCACATACATATTTCTTCTCACTTTTGTAAAACATCCATTCATATGAGATGTATCTTCTACTTTTTTACCTCTTTTTCCATTGAATTCATTTGGATCAAGAATTTTCATTTAGTAAGTGACCATCCATATAAAACATGATTTGAACTGAGAATGTATCCTAATTGAATTATAATCATCATGATATTCATATGATAAATATCATCAATTAATTTTCACATTCTACTGTCCATGTTATCTTCCAAATAATATTACATCTCTATCTTTAGATATTTATACACAATGGTGTCTTCTGATTAAATCAAAACCACCTAATCACTATTAGAGATTAATGTTGGAATATTTTCTAATATTGAACCAATATCATTTATTTGTCAAAAATATATATATAATATAACACCCCATTATACTAAATTTAATTCCTATTTAATACAAGGGAATCTTTTATAAAATAACCAATAATTATAATTATAAAAAAAATTCTTAAGCAATTTTGTTCACCAAATATATTCTGACGATTCTATCGAGTGCACATTGTATGTACATGAAGGATCCACATATTTGGACTTAACACAATTCTGTGATGCCATGTACTCTTGATTTAGAAAGGATGGGGGATTGTATAATTATGTTTCATGATGTCAGCTCCTTGATTGAAAGGGATGATTGGATATCGTCTCTTATTCCCTTGATTACCTCTTGTGAGTTCGTTGCCTAGTCCAAGACCCCCTCACAGATCTAAGATGTGTTTGTGAATCTCATTCCTAGTTCCATATTCTAGTGGAAAAAAGTTTATTACCCAATTTCTACATATGGAAGGTTAGATACCATTGGTTTGGATCATACGAGGAAGTACTTTATATAGGGAAATCTAAATTATGGTTTCCCATTTGGGATTTTATAGAATTTTATGTTTGTGACACAAGACATCTTAAGTACAAAACTTGATTCATCCCACGATCACTATGAGGAAACATGTGTTGGATACTTACAAAAACCAAGGATCTCCTCCTTGGAAATCTTGTTTTTATTACACATAGGGACTCAAATATCTTATGTGAGGAATCTGGTGATCTTCATTCTAGAAAACGTATACATATTGAAAAAATATTCAGAGGCTCATCACCTAGGGAATCCATTGCTCATCATGTCGGTTAAAGAATATATTCTTGTTACTTGAGTGTATAAAAGAGAGCATATTCCGACCACATATGCATCCAAAGATGATAACCTAAGTCAATCGGGGTTAGTTTCTGAGGGACTAGTTACATATGAAATAGGATAGGTATGAATTTTAATTTTGGGTGAGGGATCATCACATATTTAGACTCAAGTGAGAATGGTCCCACTTTGCATAATGCATGTCTTGACCATATGATTAAATTCTTGTGAGTATGCTTACCATATAAAATCATCATGAACTATGACACATGTAGTTTATAGTCTCATAGAGATTCCAAAGTCTAGTGGGGACCTAGGATTTGTGTGGTGGGAGGTTTGGGATACTCCTAAAAGATCGAAGTTAATGCCTCCAAAGTGGAAGATGGATTTTTAATAATTTTGGGATATCGGGTTTGACAGTCAAAGGGTCCTGATAAAATATATGGATCCAAACCCAAATAGTTTGATTACATGGTGTACATTCATATTCTAGTACCTCACCATGTGGTAAAACATCGTATGTTAAGGATGTTTTTTTCATGGAAGAAGTGATTCTAAGGGTTGGTTTGGGGATTATTCGGGACGATTATCCAAGTTTTGGGGAATCATCTCAGGAATGGTATACTATTCTCATTCACTTGGTTCTTCCTAGCCTCATCACCTAGGTAATCATATTATTTTGATTTATTTTCTGGTTATACATTAGTGTAATGAAATAACGAATTCATCATAATGTTTAGTGTTTTATAAATATGATGTTGTCATATAGTGAAACATCATATAAATTGGTTGTTCTAATATACAGTTTAATGGAATGTTTCTATGTTATTTTGTTATATTGTTTAATGAATTATATCTTAGACATTTTTAATGTAGTTCAATGTCTTTTTTCTCAAACATTTCCTTGATACATACACGTGGAGTTTTTATTTTCCATTTAGTATGGGAGGATAGAATTCCATGGGATCCTTCCAATAGTCACTATGTTAAATGATATTCTACTTCCCTTGATGATATCATTGTTGATTATTATGTTCCCACTATGTAGATTCCATTGGAATGTCAATGGATTGGTTACTTCCTACTTTATGAATAAATCTAGGGTCCCGAGGTGGGGTTTCACATGCTTAGGAGCTTAAGGCGATGAGTTTTTTCAGCCCGTTCTTGGAGGGAAGGGATTTGGAATGAGCATCCATGATACCAGTCATGATGATGGTTTTAGTATGAGTAGATCTAATTTTACTATGCATGGAAGTAATAATCCCGCATCATTCATGAGTATTTGTTTTCTAAAAGGAAAAAATCTGACACGAGATTGTGAAATCAATTTTGTTAATTTTGTAGGGTTAATAAAGTTGAGACCGTCACAAGACAAGATTTTTCTGCATAAGGATGATGTATAGACATCCATGGGAGGTATTTTGTGAATGATGGAGGTCCATTAGAACTTTAGTGGTGTGATTCATATTCCACTAGGATAGTGGGTGTGGTATTTTGAAAAATACATCTCTCTAGTGAGCCTATTCAATAAGAGAATTCATGATAGTTAGTTCATAAAGGGTCAAAACCTATAGGAATGAAGGTTTCTGAGGGGTGTGATGGTTGGAGTTTAGTGAGTCAGGAGATTCAACTAGAAGTATAATGGTTAGGATTCTCTATAAAAATACGTGAATGGGTACTTATATGTATCACAATGTCCCAAATATAAGTCTTGTAAAGGATTATAATCTTTATTGATGTTGTATTATTATGGAAACTTGATGATATTTTATAGAACTCTGGAGTTTCATGATTTTCTAGACCTTCATAAATCCAGTGCACCTAGTGATTTTTATTCATGTGTTGGCTAGGATTTCCCTTGATTGGCCATTTTATCCACAAATCCTTCTGTAATGCATATTTTTTGGAGTCAAAAAATCCCCTCCTTTGAATGGGATGTGAATCAGGAGAGTAGGATTTGATTCTAAGGCCTAGATTTCAAAATTAAGTAACGTGGGCTACCTGGTTCATGAAACATAGAACCACCCTTGTCCTATAAGTAAGGGAAAGGACCTTATATGGGAGAATGAGTTTTTAAGAAATATCAGTTTATTCTTCTTTTTTTTTTTGAAAAATTGACATTAATGAGGGTTTCATTATCTAGATCATTAGTGCTCGAGATACTTATTCCTTCCATAAACAATAATTCAAAAATTACACTTGATTATTTGAGGTTTTTATATAGGGAGGAACTTCAATTATGACTAAAGAATCATGATCCAAATATTCATGAAAAATACTAAAGGAAATTCCAAAATGTTTATGAAATTGATTTTGATGGTGTCAGGGATACAATAGCATGAAGGTGGGAGATGGAAGATAACATCCACATTATAGAGAGATTTTCAACAACATCTAATCATGACACTCTCTCTGAGACTATTGATCCGAGGGATTATCCACTCTTTAAGTGGTTTTTTTCTATATTCGGACTGAGGGATGGTTTTACCATCCCCCAGTGATGCGTCATATAACATTGGTTTTTGTGTCATGATTTCTCCAAGGATATATAAGTGGAATAGGGAACCCTTTGGTTATCTATTCAAGGACCATTCCGGCATCACATATCACTCTCTCTAGAATGCAATCAATACGAATTCTGATTAGGATCTAGTTGTGAAAATGTATCCTTTGAAGAGTGATGTCATTTCCAAGGATGATTTTTCTCAAAATCATCTGGGTTAAATAGAAGGATGGGATATGTTCTTGTGAATAGTCTTTATGATTGAGTGGGAATGGAAAATTGGGTATTCCATTAATGTAATGACATCAAGGAATAATTCAATGGGGTTGGTCTTTAGAAAGTATTGTGGACATCTCAATTTCATATTTATCATAACCCCGACATTAGGTTGTTTTTTGTTTGAGTAGTTGTTCTCTATATACCATATAATTGTATAATCACCATGGGGAGATCGAAATCATCATGTGGGGCCTCTATAACATTGGTAGAATCCCTATTTATGGGGATATGTATTATGAATTTATTCTAGTAGATAATTTTAGGGAAGAAAATGGTAAGTGTCAGTTCATTCCAAGGAACTATTGAATGGTGTGTAGGGGGTGGAAAAACAAAATTGGCACTAAGAATGTTTCATTGAAGAAGTGATTTAGAATTTTACTAAATGAGCTTGAATATTGGATAACGGGGAGGCCCCAACCGTGCCCATGGGCGATTTAGTGTTGGAAGGAAGGACCGTAAAGGGTAATCTTAGAGGGGACCCAACACTGTCTATGGCATTATAGTTTGAATTCGAATACCTAAAATGTTAGATTGGATTGTTTTATTGTATGTTTCCTCTATGGGTGGTTGCTTCCCATTCTTGATTCTTATATTGGGGTGTTGTTAAGCATTTTTTTCCTGGTAGAGAGGATATAAATATGGTGTCATATGAATATAGTTACTTGAGTATTGAGGAATCTCATTAATATGATGAGGAATATCTGTAAAAGGAATATTCCTATATCAATTGTCACAAAATTTAACTTTCTACATGGAGGGATAATCAGATGCATTGGGGGTTAAAAATACCCTAACTCTACCCTCCCTCCTAGTATATAATTTTAGACATCCTATCAGAAAATTTATATTTGTATCTCCATTTAGTTGGAATAATTTGGAGTCCTATTAAGGTTAAAGATTCCAAAGACGGTGGTATTTCACTCATTACCTCTTCTAATAGGGATGATTGTGGATGATGGGCTAGGAAAAAATGAGTAGTGTTCATACCTCATTGTGTTCTGATATTACCTACATGGGGAATGTATTGACATGAGGTTGTTTGTGTGATATATAATCCATGTAGGTTTTCCTATAAATTATATTTCCTCCAATGAAATACACTGACAGTGTATATGGGGGTACTCTATGTGATACACAGTGTATATGGGGGTACTCTATGTGATACACCCCAGATTTCGTTGGATAATCTAGTGAATGTTAAAATGTGAATGTAATGGGAGCAAGATTGAGCATCTTACAATCTATTGTACCTTTAGTTTGTTCCAAAACTACACACAGAGTTGGGAAAACATATCCCAAAGAAATGTTGAGAAGGCCTATAATTTAGCATGATTATGAATATGAGGTCATGTGGTAGCACACCTGGAGGTGTGCCATGATTGGAGGAGAACTCCATGAAGGAAGATATGAACATTCAAGGGGAGTGTTGGGGATGGATCCCATGGCCCACACTCCCTCTTAGAGTGCATATCTTGAGGGAGGTGAGATAAGAGGCTAGGATATTCTGAACAAATGTCCCAGGGGAAGGATGAATCCATCAAAGTATCCCCGAGACATCTTGGTGTGAATACATGGTATAAAATACACAATGAAATGGATGTACCATATGATGTGGTCTTCCCCGATTCATGGATGAATTGGGACCTCTTTTGATGATTCAACTCATATAGGATATAATAGAAATAGCTTTATAGTCACAGATTATGTCTTCTCCAGAAAGGTCGTACTAGGGATAGCTTATTGGATCTCTAGATGGAGACTATGAGTAGATAGAGAATGTGATCCATTCACAAAGTGTGGCACAATCCTTGACATATAGAATAAAGGTGTAGTTTGACATTCCATCTCCTAGAGATCTCCTAGGCAGTGGATCATCCATAGGATTAGAATGAGATAATTTGACGATGTGGTGTCCTACATATGTAACACCAATTTGGACTCCCCTGAGTGATAAGAACGTATTTTTGAAATGGTATTTCCCTTATTTGGGTGGCATGAGGCGATTAACATCCCTTTGGATTTGTTACAATATCTCCTTTTAACTTTTATAGGGATCAAAAATATATAATAGAGGTAGATTCATGATGACTCTTTATGGGAGGATGATAAGTATCATAGCCTCCTAGGGGAATGAGTAGTAGTTTCCCTCAATGTCATTTTCATAGGTGGTTGGCCTTCCATTTATGATGTGTTTCATGTGGTCAATGTGATGGATCAGTTTCTTGAAGGACCAAATGATCACTCATGTTCCTTCTCCTAATTTTTAGCACATAATTTCATGGAATCCTATACCAAAAGGATTTCTTCCTCATAGTAGTACAGGATCATCGAACAATTAGGAACCCTCCAGTGGCTATTAAATTAGGGATTGATTCCCAGATTCCATCACTAACAAAGCTCTCATCATGTCCCCTAAAGGTAGATTTACTAGATTGCATGGTGAAAAAATCTATCCAAATACCAATTATTATGGTTGACCTCTATAGCATGCTTGTTGAAATTATTCTTGATTGCACAAGGCAATTCATCCTTGTTTCTCATTACATTTTATGTTTGTTTATTACACTAGTTTCTATTTATCTATGACGACATGAATTTCAATGAACATAAGAATCTTGTAGAAGTGATTTCTATGTCATGGAACTAACCTCATGAGGTGATGTCTGAGTACATAGATCCCAATGTTGTGTTAGTGACCTCCCGAGATACCTTCACTAGGGTGGATTTTTAGGTTGTGATGTCCAAGCCAACACCTAAGGTTTCATAAACATATGAGACCATTAATATTCCTTGGTTGGGCCCATTGTGTGGCGAAGAGTAGGAGACAAGACGCCGTCATCAAGGCTAGGAGATGAAATTGTTATATATACTGAATATGTTCCCTTAAGATTGTAACCTATTGCAGGAAAAGATGAGCTGACACCCCATGTGTAAATCAAGGATTGTATGCCTCCAATAGTGAGTGAACTAGGATATAGAGCCTCCGTGAAGGAGGTAGAATATTTTCTCCATTGGTAATTGAACATTGGACCTTTATTTCATGATGGTGACTCTACACTACCGAAAATATGGGCTTTTGCGATGGGTCATTTGTGACAAGTTAGTGTATTGTAACAAATAGTCCATTTGGAGGACTTATTTGTGATTGGAGCATCAACCCATCACAAATAATTACATTTTTACAATGGAGGGATGGTTCCTGGAATAAAAATGTGGCACGACATGCATTCCAAATGGTATGAATGGTATTTGCGATGAGATCATATACCCATCGCTTAATCCTAGTTGCCTTTTTTATTATTTTCAACTGGAATTATCTCTTGTCGTAAATACTATGTCAACATGTTGTCTTTTCTGATAGGGCCCCTCGCAAATAATACCATAGAAACTAGTCTAACCTATATATACCCCAACCCATTTTCCTCTCAGGTCACCTATTTCTCTACTCCTCTCTCTCTCTGTAATGAAATATTTTCTTTCCAAAATTTGCGTTCTAAAAAATTTTAAATCGGGGCATTATTCACAGCTTATATCTTTCTAAAGCATCAGTTTTAAGGTCTTTATCTATTTCTTTTTTTAGTTCATTTTTTATTTTATTTTAGTTAAATTATAGTTAATTAGCTACAGTTAAATAAAATTTAATATTAAATAGATTTGTTTATCACGGTTTATTTTTACAAATAATTACATGTGATTGGTATGAATTATATTAATTAACAGTTGTTAAATTTATTATTATTAATTATTAATAAATTTTAATAAATTTTAATATTTAATATTAAATTATAATAATTAGTAATAAATTGTAATAATTAGTAATACATTGTAATAGTTAGTAATAAGTTGTAATATTTAGAAATAAACCTGAATTATTAATAATAAATTGCAACAATTAGTAATAAATTGAATCAATTACAAAGAAATTTCATTAATAGGAAATAATTAGTAATAATTATCAATAATTAGCAATAAATTGCAACAATTATTAATAAATTGCAACAATTAAGAATAATTTTCTATAATTAGGAATAATTTGCAATAAATTGTAATAATTAGTAATAAATTGTAATAATTAGTAATAAATTATAATAATGTGTAATAATTAGTAATAATTATAATTAATTAGTAATAAATTGTGACTGTTAGTAATAAATTGCAGCAATTAGTAATAATTGGCAATAATTAGAAATAAATACTACTAAATTCTAACAATTGGTAATAAATTGCAACAAATTGCAATAAATGGAAATAATTAGAAATAAATCGCAAAAATTAGTATTAAATTTAAAAAATTAGTAACAAATTTCAATCATTAGTAATAAATCACAATAATTAGTATTAAATTTAAATAGAAATAACTAGCAATAATTAGAAACAATTAGTAATAAATTTCAATAATTAGTAACAATTAGCAATAATTAGCAACAATTAGTAATAAATTGTAAAAATTACTATTATATTGCATAAATTCAAAATATTTATAAATTATTAGGAATAATTAGTAATAATTAGCAATAATTAGTAAAAATTGCAACAATTAGTTATCAATTGCAATAATTAGTAACAAATTGAAACATTATTAATAAATTGCATCAATTAGTATTAATTAGTATACAATTAAAACAATTAGTAATAAATTGCCACAATAAGTAATAAATAGATACTATTAGTAATAAATTAAAACAATTAGTACTAATTTTCAAAAATTAGTAATTAATTAAAATAATATGAAATAAATTGCATTAATTAGAAATAATTACTAATAATTACTATTAAATTGCACTAATAAGTAATAATTAGTAATATTTAGAAATAATTAGTAATTATAAGAAATAATTACCAAAAATTTATAATAAATTGTAACAATTAGTAATAAGTTAATTCAATTAGTAATAAATATTATTAATTAGAAATAATTAATAATAATTACTAATAATTACTAATAATTAGAAATAATTAACAATAATTAGCAATAATTAGTAATAATTAACAATAATTAGAAATAATTAGAAAAACATAGATGTAAATTGTAGAAATTAGTAGTAAATTGAAACAATTTGTACTAATTAGTAATAATTAGTACAAATTCTCAATAAATTAAAACAATAAGTAAATAATTGAAATAATTTGTAATAAATTACAATAATTAGTAATAAATTGAAATAATTAGCAATAATTAGAAATAATTAGAAATATTTACTAATAATTATTAATTATTAGTAATATTTAGACATTATTAGTAACAATTAGAAATAATTAGAAACAATTAATAATACATTACAAAAATTAGTAATAAATTGCAAAAATTAGAAGTAATAATCATTAATTATCAAAAATTACTTATAATTACTATAAATTACTAATAATTTCTTAAAATTACTAATAATTAGCCACAATTACTAACGATTAGCTATATTAATATTATTTTATTTTTTTATTATTTATTTTATTTTTTTCCTATTAATATTATTATTTCATTAATTTCAATTAGTTATTGTTAGTATTATTATTGTATTCTGATTTTTTATTTTTTACACATTGAAACGGGGCCCATTGCAAATAGTTTGCGACAGGCCATTGCAAAAAGGGTTTTAAAAACATGATAATCATATTTATGAGGGGTCATTCCCTCTATCCCAAATAGTATTTAAAATATTTCATCACAATAATTCTTTTAAAAAACCCTGAGGAATCAATTTTTGATAGGTCTATGTCTCAACGTAAATAGATCCTTTCTGCAACAGGCCATCTTAAAACACTATATTTGCAACACCCTTTTCTACAATGAGTAATTTTCGATGTGTCCCCATTGAAAAAATGTTTTTTTCAGAGAGACCCCATCATGAATTACTTGTTGTAAATGTACCCATTTCTAGTAGTGCTTCCATGGAGGTTCTCAAGGACATACCATAATATGAGCCTGCCCTAAAAAATGGATGATATGTGCACGGATTTAGCTAAGTAAAATAATGTTAGATTTATTAGGTAATAGAGGAATTTCTGAATAATCATCATTCTCACACAATCAAGTGAGTTATTCGATCATATGGGATCAATTTTCCACAACTTTCTAAACCCAGGTATTGGAGTAGTGGATTACTATACACTCCACATCATGGATCGATACTTTTTTGTTGAATTTTTGTGGGTATAGTGGAAGATGTTCTGAATTTAGTAGTAATAGTCTTCATCTGTGGGTGTTGCTTCTCTTGGGGTGGATATGTATGAGTTCACCCATTTGGAATAGCTTTTATTCTAGCAAGAGGCATCCACTCCACCAGGGAGGAGAGGGTTCAATTCCTGGAGGAGAAACTCGAAATTGATCAAGTTGAGCTTTCATAGACAATGTCCTAACTAATGGAATGTTAATATGGATATAGAAGGTGTCACGTATAGATGGAAGAAGTGTGATATTGGGTATAATAAGATCTTATGGTACGGGCCAAGTGGTGTGGCATCATGTAAATGACTCGGCATAGATTAATTGATCATGAGAAATCTATAAAACTTAATGATCAAAAGATTTGTTTATTTAAGGGAGAGGTTTTGATATGTGGATGACCCTCCTCATTTTCTTTTTTTTTTTTTGAAAAACTTGGTTATTTTTTCCATAATTCCCTTTGTTTTTTTTCTATTATATCTCTACCATATTATGGAGAAAACCAATTATAAGTTTCTAAGCCCATGTGGGTCTTCACCAATATGATAAATAAGAGAACAATAGAAAACTTCTTATTTATATGAGACTATTTAGCAGGGAATTAAGTGTTATGAATATAATGTTTCATTGATTTTCAATGAGACCCACTGATTTGGGAACTGGGACTGTGTAATTCCACGTGTTTGATATTCCCAAATGATGTACAGTGTTCATAAGGTTGCAACACTAGCAGTTTTATAATTATCTATTATCAAAATGGAATGTTTAGAAAGGAAATTGTGACCGTAAGTGGATGTATCCGTGAATCGAGGAAGGTAGGTTATGAAAAACCATTGGCCATGTTCGAAACATTGGTTCCACAACCATTTTTCTAGAAATGTCTCATACAGTACTTGTACCCTCGAAGGGAGGAAAGCCTATTTTTTCAATGTTCTATTGTTGTAGGGGATTATGTTTACAGATGATGGATGATGATCCTCTAAGGGTGTCTACAATGTATTAGAGGTGACACTAATTTGGTCTTACATCCTCATCATAGGGGATCTTATTTGGACATTAAAGATGTATTTTTATCATGATCAAGGGGACAAAAAGTGTGTCGATAAAGGAATAAGAAACTCAAGATGAGTTCAATAATTCTTCAATCTCCACTATAATTCCTCAAGAATATCAATAGAAGGGTATAAAAAAACAATGGAATGTGTGTAGGCCTAATGGGACAAAAAAACTGTTGACCTAGTAAAATACATAAGTGAATATCTCAATCATTCTCCAAGGTGGATTGTAGTGGTCTTTAAAGTCACTTGTTTTTTCTTCATATAAATTTGACTAAGTGGTGTTCATTTTAGGGTCATACATACATGACCGTGGGGAATATATAGTGTAAGGTAATGAGGAAATGACCATAAGGAATTCATGTCTAACATCATGTAGTTAGGACCAATATGGGTGAAGGGATTGCAATAACATATTCCTAAACAATTGATCTATATGAGTAAAACAATTTTTTTAGTCCCATTAGTGAGTCCCATAGGCTATGTACGTTTCCCTTCGGATGCCTTACTTTTTTCCAAGTCGTAGGGGAAACTTGGAGAGTGAAATTTTGACTTTTGACGAGGTTTCCATTTGTGAGTTTTCGACCGGATGGGAATTTGTTTCTCTTACCTATGGAAGTTTTGGGGCATGATAGTTGGACCACAACTTTAATGGGGAAGAATGTGTTTTAAGAAATGTGATATAAACTCAAAGTGAATTGATGATGTGATATGCCTAATTCTACATTGACATCCCATTAGATTGGGTGAAAACAATTTATAACCATGATGCATAGACCACTTCTTTATGAGTTTCACCCTAAATAAATGTACAAAGAGACACCAATTTTCAATAATTGAATTATAATTTTTAGTAAAAAAGTCCTAATATGGGATGAATTTATAGCTGGGTCTAACATAATATATCCATGAGTCACTACATATCCTGTTAGGGTGATCATGCTACTACTAGTTATAAAAGGCAATGTAGTATGAGACTAGCACCGCAATGGGGGAGTATCCTATAATGTAAAGGTGTAATGTGAAATGTTTTTTCATTAATACAATAGTGACTCTACCAATCAATTTAATGATCATATCATTAGGATGAAAAGGGGAACATTTTTCTACATAGTTCCGAAGCTAACATGGATCTAACATGAATGAGAAGGTTATGTGGTCCAAAAAATCATTCTACTAGGATTGATGATACCTTGGGGAGACAATAAACATTTTTAGGTCATCTGTGTGTATTATTACCCATAGTTTAATTTCATGGGGTTAGGACAATAGGATGTTTCTTCCAATTTGAATTCTTGGAGCTGAGACCAGGGGAATTTCTTTCACTTAAAGGTTTTGGGTCATATACCCAATATGTACTTCTATAAAGTTTATGTGGCATGATAATGGGTGAAGCCATAACATTTATTGGATGATAATGAAGCCTTATGTTACATAAGAACCTTCGGAATTGGATACACATAGTTTATGGTCTTAATGATTCGACCAAAAATGGTTTTCCTTCATGAGAATATCCATGAACTTTGATCATGTTGGGGATGAACCACCTATATTTTCTAAGATCATGTGATTCATGAATGATGTGGGAAATAAATAGTGGTTGGAGACCTCCCATGTCACTTAATATTACATGAATGGTGAAATGGATTCATATTAGGGTGGTTCCTACAACACTGACATGCATGACCAACACATGAAGAAAAAAAGCTAACACTAAGAGTGTTATAACTCCACTAGATGAGAGGGAGATAAAAAAGAAGTAAATCATGATATCTGGGATAAAAACCACCAATGGGGGCAAAAAATAGGTGACTGATTACTATGGGAAAGGTATTAAATATATCCACATTGTTGTATTTTCAAGTATGGGGCAAGGAAATTCAACATCAACTACTGTCCATGTTCAAAAAATAAGGATCGTCACAATTCCTAAGAATTCCTACAATGCATGTACCCTAGATGGAGGTGAACCTTTTTTTGAAATTCACTATAGTGTATCCATTTTCGATATAGATGAGAATGAGAATTAAAATAGATGACGGTTAACTTCATGTAGGTGAACATAAGTGGATGTTTAATGACAGTTAAACACTCTAGGACCTATGTAATCAATCCATTCAAAAGAATTAATGGGTCCATCTATAAGTCAGAGTTGAACCAGTTCTCAAGGTAAAGGAAATAAAATATGCTATTAATCTAGTTGAAAATTTTATGTGATATCGATTCATGCCATTATATACCATTGGGTGGTAATCAAGTTCTAAAATATTGAAATTGTTGGGGACCATCAATGGAAGGGGTGGTCCTCTCTTGAGGGGCCTTGAAAATCAATTCATTTTACATCAATAAATTGGTATTTGAACCACATAGTTTAGTTTCTTGGGGAGATTTCATTGGATACAAAATCAAAAATCATATATCAAGGATTAGGAGTCCTATTGTTTGATTTCATATGAAAAATTTGTTGTCTTGTTGATCAACAGCATGTGACTAGGATGTTGTCCAATAGTTTAACATCAAATACATGATATGTTATATAATTTAGAATAATGTATTATTACCCGGATATTTTCCATAAAATATACATAATGTGATCTTTAAATTTTCATATAGTTTTCTATCATGTTATTGGGAAATTAGTGAATGTTTGTGAATTTTTCTATCTAAGGATGTTTGAATTGGTGGGAGGTGTAACACTCTCCCCATCCATAGTGATAAATGTGTATACACAATTTGAGTGTAACTTATAAATATAAAAAGTTACATTCCACTTTCTATCGTGAATTGATGGATTAATTCCAAGTATCATTGGAATCCTTAGTTTTAATATCAAGTCTCCCTAATAGAAGAAGTATAGGATAACCTTTTTGTTGAATTCTAGAACTACCCAGTTTGGATGGACTTTGATGTTGTGTAGATCATGGGGTGTGCTCACATTAATAGCTTCTAATTAAACCAAATGTAACTACACATGTTTATCTAGTGTTTTCTGTTCATAAAATCCTATATGGAGAGAGTGAAACTAAATCGATATGGGTAATATTGCCTCTATCTCATACACCAGGGTGTACAAGGTCTTTTGGTTATAATTTCATGACAAATTCCAATATTACCATATAGAAATGGGAATCATGTTAGGATATCCCCTCTTTTTTTTATCCCACCATCTTATATAGAATTTTATAGATGGTCTTATTGAATGAATTAGTCTTACCATTCACCTACACCTATATGTGGGAATAATAATTACACAACATGTTGTATATTGCATATAGTTTCTTCATTTTTGTATCATGAATGTTTTTTTCATTATCTGTGAGAATGTTTTGAGGAATCCTAAATTGAAGAATTTTGTGGGATTTCAAAAATGTTATCATAGATTAAGAATTGAAATCACTGATGGTGATGGAATCCACCCACATTGATACTGATTTGATAAAAGTAAGGATGAACCTATGATGTCATGGTTTTTCTTGAGAATTCGGGACCAAAACATCAATTCCCCATGTATTAATGGTATATGAGTAGTTGGTGTACTAGAGATGATCTGGTGGCTAATGAATGAATCTAAGATGGTTCTAGAATGAATGACATGTCATGGAGAATTTTATTCATCCATTAACCATGGTAGGCCAAAATTACAGAAACATTTAGATATTTTTGGATAGGTTTAACCCAAAATTATGTTCCCCCCATGATATAACAATGAGTTCTTTAAAAATTTTAGGGAACTCATTCCATTGGATGAAACAGAGAATGATTCTTTCAAATCCATGTATATATAAAACCTTATCTATATTTATGTCATCCCATATGGTAATTATAACTATGTGTTGATAGATCTTTTCACGATCAACTCAATATAGAAATTGGGTCTCATGTTAGAGTCACTCTTTGATGGGAGGCATCCAGTTAGGTTTTTCCTCTACTACATGGTCATTTTAATTCCCTGGTAAGGATATTTGAGCATCTAATTAGTTCACCTACTAGTCCTCTCTGTTAAAATTGATGGGGGGTAATGAATCTATGATGTACCAGAAGGATGAGAAAATAAATTTTTTTATTGCTCTGTAAGGGAGGGGTATAATATTTCCACAATGTCTACTTGGAAATTCTGGGACTATGGATCATGATTCACCTATAGGATAAAAATAAACTAGTCCATCTCATGGTCATGATCAAAAAAGGATATGATATATTATTTTCTAATAATATACTCATCATTGATCCTCTTGATGACCAAATATGAATCAACCTTAACATATTTTAGTGTATCAAATATCTTGATGGTGGCTTGAAGCTGATGATAAATTCCTGGTACTGAACCTTCATTGTTGGTAAACCCCTCCTACAATAAGAATGATTATTGTAAGAGAGAATATAAGGGAGTGGATAAAATATTCTAAAGTAAACGTTTTTGATTTTTAGGTTATTTATTTCTCTTCCAGTTAGACTCTAGGAGGCATCTTCAAGATTAATCATCCAATATAAAATACCATGATTTATGGATAGTAGGTATTCATTGAAGAAGTCGACATCAAAGCATATCACTTCAATAGTTGGTTGCATAGATTGAAAATTTTCTACTGCATGTCCTTTGAAATATTTTTATGGAATAGACCTAGTGTAAAATGGATACTAGATTACCACCCACCACAAAAATCAATGAGTCAATATTAGGCGGTAGAGGATGTATCATAATGGGTCAACATGGGATGCCATTTATACCTCGGAATGGTTTAGGTAGTTCCACAATTTATGGAATGTGATGACATGCCATGATAACTCTTTATAATGGGAGAATATATGATATCAACATGGATTAGAATATAACTACTGTAGTATATACTATTCTCATTGCCCCAATTTTGTTTTTGTATTAGTGTTCCTCAAGGAATCATTCCATTTCGGAATCATAAAATATCATAGTCTTTCCTATGATCGGTTTTTTCAGGACCAGAGGATATAGAATATACTTATTTATTTCCTCAATTGTGGTCTGGAATTACTCATCCTGTTTATTAGTTTTTCCCTTCTTCAAGATCATGGATAATGTCAATCATTTTATAGATGGGTTAGTGATGAAACAAAAAATGTAGTCATGGTGTCCTTGATTCCCTCAACACTCCCTAGTATTTTTTTGTGGAGGTATTTGGATAATAACCATGATATTCTTTGGGTTGAACCCAATTCAATTATACAAAAAAATTAAAATGTTGAACATCTTGAATGTAACCCTGGATGTAAACATCTATGGTTTTTTCATTAGGTGATTGGATTTGAGAATCCAACACAATTTATAATGATCCTTTAGACGGTCCGGGCATTAGTGGGATATGACCACCAAGTCATTCATGTAGAATATAACAATTCCCAACGGATCGGTTTTAAAATGTGATCCATGGAAAAATGATAAGTCGATCCATAATTCTCTAATCCGAAATCACTCAGTAAAATAGGCTTCTATGAGGTGATAATAAATTCGTGTATTCTTCATCATTGAGATCTATCTGGGTTTGATTAAACCAATAATAGTTTTACTGGGTTCACCCTCACTGGTCTACATTTATAGAGAATAAAATGATGATTGGCTGATGTATGAAATCCACTATGTCTCACTACCATATTACTTGGTTTGGGCGATATTTCATTCATGTCCAAGATCACTGCCTTTGCATGATTTTGGGTCTCCTCACTACATTCCCAAGGTTCACTCCCTATGTATCATTCTCAAGCTCACTAGTTGTAGAAAGGATCACAATCTTTCTCTTACATTACTCACTAATCATGTAATGAATTCATTCATAGTTTATGGACTTGTATGTCCCTTTATTTTTATGAAATCACTCATCCTCAACTATAGGTATATGCTCTATTGAAGTCTCATTTTCAACCATAGATTATATCCACTATGTTTTGAACTATTACTTTACAAAAATTAATTTCATGATCTGTTTTAGTGCCTTTTCAATCCTCCATTAATCATCCATTATCAACCTTTCTTTCTCCACAAAAATCACTACATTGTGTGGACTTAGTGCTTCAATGATGACCTATTACTCCTCTATCTGCATCTGCTTCCACGAACCTTGTTCCTTCCACTGACCACTTCTACCTATATGGTCCAACAATCCTTGTGCAGACCTTACCTGATTATTAGAAAAGTTCATCTTTCAAAGAGAACATTTTCTACGTGTACTATTTTCCTTTTTGGGAAATAGTATGCTACAAAATCCCTTCATGAACCATTCTCGTGAACTGCATATTCTTTTTCAGAATTCTCCTCACAAACCTCTTCTCATTTGTAGACTCCACCATGAACTCATATGGACATAACAAAATTTCATCCTGTAGTGAATATTTTTTCTATTAAAAATATCTCTATGTAATGATGGTATAAGCAGTCCTTATATAGGAAAATTTATCTACAAAATTACTAATCCATTTCACTCAAATATTCAATGTATTAAATTATTTAACACGTATAATGCTCCAACCACAAATTGTTTTCCCTCTATTGTCCACGTAAATTTTTTATCCTATGAAATAGTATATCTCTTCCATTAATAAAACCCTTTTTATCTTCTCAACCAACTATATCATTTCTATAGGCAATGATTCATCCAGGGAATGAAACACCACCTCTAAACCACAAGCGATGACCTTCTGTGAACTGTTTGACTCTAGTAAACCACAAACCATCCCATGAATTATGATCATCCTGTAATGTTTTTTTTTTCAACGCGATTTGTGTACTGTGCTTCATGGTATTCATATTGGTGTGATGTGGAAATAAAAACTTTTTCTATTTCCTTCTTCGATCTGTGAACATTCTATACGGTTCATGAACTGTACAGCGTAGTCCCCATACTATTAAATACTTTGAGAAAATAATCCTTTACCAAAATAAAAATTCTGATTTCTAGGCCCAAAAATTTGGAAAACACTAGGAAACTGATCCATCTTATACACCTACATTTTAAAACACCAACCATACTCATTTTGAACCATCTCGATTTATTAATAAACACAATCATCCCAAAAACACAGAGAGATTTCCATGATGGCTTTTTCCCAGCACATCCCATTCAATGATTAGAGTTACCCATAGGTATTCCTAAGTACAATGACTCAGTTAATTAATATCCTTGATAGTAATATAGACCCCTTCCTTGAATGAATGATGACAGTCTTCCAGATCTTTGTCATCAATAACGATAAGAGGATTGGAGGAGGAATAAAATTCTACAAGATCTAGAGATCATGAAGTGGTTCTGTCATCTCTTTTGAAAGCGGTGGAATTATTTGGGATGTATACATTATCTATAGAGACCATGGTATAAAATGATGTTTGTCAAATATTTTGTTCTTTTCAACAGTGATATCCAACCTTGATGTGGAAACAATGAGGTTGGGTCGACTTCCATCGAGATAACCCTACTCTACGAAACAAATGATTGTGGCATGGATTGGTGGATAGGTTTTCAACCTCCTTGTTTTCAATGGGAGTAGGTTAAAGCCTTAACAAGGGCTTACAATGTAGACATATGAGTTTCTACATGTGTAGCCATTTTTTATTTTGGATAATGAATTGGTTCCCATGCTTCAGGGCTATTACATCCTAGAGTTGGATCAGTAGGATGAGTTTATCTTTTAAATCCTCCCATGGATCAGTAGAGGTAACTATTAGGTTATTAGGGTAATTAATTTCATCAATTCTCTTTATCTAGAGCATTTTTGTCTCTCGTTTGTAATAGTTTGAATCCATGTAGGGATATTCCAATGAGTTATATGTGGAGGTTTCCTATAGAGTACTCCTAAATGGATATTGAAGGATTAATTGAGGCACACATGACATGAATATGAAACATCCATATTTCGATGAAGATAGGTCCTTCCTAGAATGAAATTTTAGGCGGTGTCTTATGATAATACCAAGAACATGGAGTTTTTTTACCAAATAACCAAATTGTTTCTTCACAAAAAAAAATTCATGTGGCTACTACTCACTCTTTTCACAAACCTATATTTTCATATCATATAGTTTCACATCGGCCTCATTAAATACTAGATTGTGTATTTTTATGGTTGGGGTATGCTTAATGTATGATCCAATGAATACCAAACAATGATGAGTTTCTATTATATTGAACTAGCCTGGGACATTGAGTGTACATATGTCCCCATAAATGGATGCACCGCATCCTCCTTGGAGAAAGTGATGTTGGTCTAAAACACTTCTTCATTACCATCCTCTCCAAAAAATAACTCAGTCTAAGTTACCTCAGTTTTAATATAGAGAGGGGTCTTTAGGACCTCAATGATAGCCTTGTATAACTGCTTGAAGAGGTAGAGTGATTGTAGGATAAAGAGTCACACTAGTATATTAGTGAGGTGATTCAATATATTATTATTTAGAATAAGTTAAAAATTACTACCACTAAGAGGTCCCTCAATGATAGGAAGAGTTGTTGGTAGAGTTGGCTAATGCGTTGGAGCTCGAATGGGGATTTTCAGGATCTTCTGTTATTTAGAAGGGGTATGATGAGCACCATCAGGTAGAGATCAGGCCTTCACTATCCATTGATGATCCCCAGGTCATTGTGATGATCCAAATGATCATCCAACCTGATAATTTCCCAAGGTATTCTAGATGGTGCATCCTATGAGGAGTACATTCTGTGATCCCTAAGTGACACTCATTGTCTAGTTTTAGGAACATGGTCAATAATTTATATAGTGTAGGGTAAATCATTTTTCTCTATATCATTGAACCTTCCATTCCCTCAATGACATAAGCCAGGTGTGCCTAAAGTGGATGAGTGGTGTTCTACACTACTGGATGACATGAAATAATCTATTAACCCTAAAGAATTTACATAAACATACTCTTTATCTTCATTGGTGGAATATTTTAATAATGGATGAATTCTAGTGTCTTATCAAAATTTTGGGGGAAAGAAATCACTAAGAGTGAACACCTTCCTCAACACTGATGGTGGATCTTGTTTGTATTGGTGTTGTCAATTCTTATTCTTCTGAGACATAAGATACTATGATTTTGATTGGGTAACTGGAGGATATGTGGTGACTATGGTAGTGTTGATTTATTTAACCATGCATGGATAATTACATGGATATGAGAAATTACCTTACATGATATCCAATCATCAAAGATCTACGATCCTTATCTAGGGGCCCGCCACCACTCATCAGAGTCTCCATTATCACCAATAGGGGTGGAAGACACATATGTCACAACGTTCAAGACATCAACCAAGTCAATCGAACCACAATATACCTAGTCTTAATTCTAATATTTTAAGATGAATCACTCTTTAATGTTGTTCCTAATGAAAATATTATAGGGTAAATATTTAGTACAATTTTATTACCTATCCCCCTAGGCTCTGGTAACTTCAAGTGGTTCTTTTCCATGAAAATGATAATGTGACATGGGACCTATCCATCATTAAATGATTATGAATTGTTATTTCTTTCTATTAATTGAACCCTTATAAATTGGACCTCTTTTGGGGATTTAAGAGAGTTCTCACATCAAGGCTTCACTTGGTGGGGAATATTTTGAAGAGATTCCTTAATTCAAACCAACCGAGGGGCCTTGGTTTTCATAGCTTTGTTCATATATTCTATTATAGTATTTTTCATGAGATATGGAAGAGGTGAAGGGAATTAACATTCCTTATTATGCTATAAACCTTCTTCCAAATGTCTAGACCTCATAGATAATTCATGAATTTTACATGGATACCTCTATGAAATGAGGGTACCAAACATATTTCCTCATACATTCTCCATGAATATCAATAATAATTGTCCATAGGAAAGTGAAAAACTAAGGGAATAAGTCAGACTATTCCCTTAAACGATGAAGTAAAAAACACACTCATCATTCCTCTACTTACATATAGAGGGGTCATCAATGATGGTTCTATGTAAGGTGGATTTGAAAAAGTTGAGGTACTACATGAAAAGATCCTCCAAACTAGAAATGAATCCCAAGGGAAGATTAAATTACCAAAAATAAGTAGGTCCCTAAAAGTTCTAGATGAAACACTAAATTTATGGGACTTTATGTTACTCAATAGATTCAATAATTGGGCCATAATGAGATGTGAAGTGGGTCAGATATTTCAAAAGGACACATGTAGAATTGAATAGGGTGAATATAATATTAATAAACTTTATGGGTGGATGAGTTTAATCAACCCATGTAATATATAGCTTCCCTCAAGGTGTTATTGAGACTTTTTGCCTCTCGGAGGCCTCAATATGGATTGTGGGAGAAGCTATCACATCATCCGAGTGAGGGTTGGTATTGATCAGTGCTTTTACAAGCCTACTTTCTTAAGACGAAAAGAGATCATGGTCCAAATATAGAAAGTTGGCATGGTCAGTAGGGTGATGAGACATGAGGTACATTGGTTCACACCTCTATCGAGTGGTACCATTAGTATCCACCCTAATTTTACTTTTGAAACCACCATCCTATGTCGTGAATGATTATATAAGTAGGAATATATGTTTGGTTGGAGGAAAGGTAATGTATTGCCGAATGTTTTCCCACTCTGGGAACTTATCACTAGGAATCTTAGGGGAAATCCACTTATAACTCTCAAAATCATGAAGTAATGTATCCATTCTAGAAACTTTCTCTCCCAAGGGTATGTGCTTAGATGGGAAGAGGGGTTTATCTAGTCTTTTTCCCTTATCGATGTGACAAGGTGTAGGAGCTAGCATCAATGTTAGAGTCCCAACACCCATGTTCTTCCACTATTGATGAATGAAATAAACTATCAAATGGTTTATTTATCCTTTCATCATACATTAAAGTTTAACTCCTTCATCATTCTCCACACCTTATTCCTTTTTTCTTGGATCATCTAAAGGGTTAATCCTTACAACATACACAATGGGTGTGGTCAGATAGGGACCCTCACCAGAAATGAGTGGATCGGTCTAATGCAATTTCTATCTTCACATGAGAGGTATAAATCTGAGGCCGGTGTACCCCAGCAATCCATGAATCAACATGTGAGGATAATCCTCTATCATATTATTTTTGAAGCATAGTTAGGCTCTTGAAATTTGTCCACTAGAAGCTTTGGGGATACCCATGTGAGTTAAGGCATTGAGCCAGAGTGAGTTATAAACTGTCAACCTTCCAAAATTGCCGATAGAAAACATAATGTTTTTCATGGATGACTAAATAGGTCTTCTAGTGATCTCTAAGTTAGTGAATTACTTCACAGAGGTTTTTGTGGAAGAAATTTGTGTTTTCCTCAATAGGAAACTCCAAGAATGAAAAGAATGGGGTTATAAGTGGATAGAACATAAATTATAACTGGTTAGTGGAATGGATTTACCAAAAACAATCCACTTCATGATCATATTATGGATTGTTTTCCAACTCATTATCACTCCATGATCTTATCAGTGATGATTGGGATGCTAGTGGAGGAAGCGATAAAAACCTGATCAAATGTTTATGTTTTGGTATATTAGGGTTATCATGGGTCAATCTCTGTTGGAATAACGGAGTCTCATTTGGAGGTGAGGATAGATTAATTACCATGTCTCTTTATTATGGGGATCTCATAGCTTCTTACTAGCTATTTCTGTTTTCCTACTGCATTTTTTGGTGTTCCCCTTAATTAGTGGGTTCAAATCCAGACCTTGACATCTCCCCAACTTCCATAGATGACGTGGATCATTGGGAATATGTTATTGGAGAGGAGGAAAAAACTGAGAGTCTCTAAACATAATCCATAACATCTTCCATGTGTAGGTACATTCATAATGATATCTGGACCGTAAGTATTTTAGTCTCAACTACATTCATCATTAACTGATGGGTTTCTTCCCCCCATCTATTGTTGTGGAGGAGGAGGCATCTTCCTCAATCCATTGGTTTCCTCATAATATGAATGGGAAATAGTAATAAATAACTTCCCATGATCCTTTATCTAATGATGACGGGGGAGCACCAAAATCATGAGATTCTGGGTGGGTCATGGGGATTTCTTTCGAGTGATTTACGACTAACACTACATGAAGGTCCCCCATGATGGTTAACATTCCTTCTAAAATATTAAGGATCAATTATGAATGAGAATAGTTTGAATGGGTAGGGAATTAATGTATATTCATGATTTCATGGTGAGTTCCTCTATATTAGAACACATCATTATGAGGTGGAACATTGTGAAGGTTTCCAGTGGATCAATTGGTTGGGAGAGTCAACCATACATTCCTAGTGGGTGGATGGGGTCTTAATTCCAACATGGTTAAAATAAGCTCTCACATAGTTGTAGGGATAGTAGGTGGTACATCAGAGGTGACAAGGTAAATTGGATCCATCTATGTATAATGATATTGGGAAATTATGGATTAATTACCTCATCAAGTGTGTAATTTATTCATGACTGGGGTTAGTATAGTAGAGATGTAATTAACCCTCCCATCAAACTATATGGTCTACTTTAATTGTCGGTGGAGTTGGGTGGTGGGATCCCTCTTCAGAACCCCTGGATGGTGGTTACAGGAGGAGAATACAATGAATCCCTTTCCTACTTGTCATAGGGGAAGGATATATAAAATCATTTAGAGGAGAGACACATTAAATGGTTTTCCATTGTTATAGGGAGGTTTCCCCCCCACACGGACCCAATTAGTGTTAGCATCATGGCAGTGTTCATCTTTGAAGTCTTGTCTATACATGTACCTAGATAAGATGAACATTTCCTATTCATAGTGGTGAAATAGGTAATAGATCACCCACATTTAGATAATATGAGATGGGTAAATAGTGTGAGGGAATCCATGAGTTTTGGGAGTAGTCTCCCTCATGATTGCTTCATAGTTCTATAGGATGGATAAACTATTTATCTAGTTTCCCCCATACCTATTTGTAGTGGGCTATAGAGTCTAGGAAACTACTGATGTCCTGGGTGTAATATTAATTCAACCATTAGTAAACTTCTAGTTAATGTATTATCCAACATTAAAAGTGTTACATATCCTCTATTGAGTAAAGGAAAATGGATTCACATCAATGATGTGTAGAACTGGAGATACCCAATATTCATCATCTACTCCCAGTTATAGGAGAAGAGATTCACATCGTGCCCACCATTCTATTTTTCAATGTTGTCTTTAGAGTGGGAGTTTTCATGTGTTTTAACATATCTATATCCTTGAATTGGTCAAGGCTCCTCAGTTCCCTGCAAACCTGATTACCAAAGGCAGGAAACCCTTTTCATATTGTTTGATGAATTCGACTCCTTGATTAGAAAGGGATGATGGGATGTTGTCTTGTAGTAACCCCAACTCCAATAACCTCGAGATTATGGTCACATTATTACATTGGAATTAATATATGGGGTATAATCTTCATGGAATGATCATTTTTTAGTCTTCTAGATCCGTATATATATATATATATAAGATAATAATTTTACATTGGGAATAATATATAGATCTATCAAAATAAAGTGTTGGACATCCTTGAGACTCCTTCAAATATTTCTTCTTCATATCATTGTAAATTGAATGAAAATAAGTGTTGTATAAAATGATCATTAAGGGGTAAATAAAAGTGAATATATAATGAGTAAATAAATAATAATCAATATTGAATGTTTAATTACTAAAAACACATTCCATTTAATCAATAACTTGACAATGAAATCCATTCCTAGATAAATTAATACAGTAATATCAAGGGTAAAAACAAATGTCTTCAAAATGAAGGAACATATTCATATCGGATATCATAATATCATTAATCATTATATCATTATCATATTTTTCCATGGATGATTAAAATTATTGGTAAAGACCCATTTAATTTGGCCAAAAGATTGGTCTCAAGAGACGTATTGATGCATCGAGGGTCTATCTATAACTGGGACACACCCATCACTACATGTCCAAATCATTCCATATATATATTTAATGATAAATTTTATACATGAATTAATTTTCTTATCATCATATGTTTTATTGATTAAAGAATATGGATTATCACTATTTTCCCCAATCAATCAAATTACTTTCATAGCAATACAACTTATGTAAAAGTGGTACATGGTTTTGTAAAAAATTATATCCATGGTAAAAATAATATGGATATTAAATGGAAATGAACTTTACAACAATTATATGAAATTGAAAGTTTCAATGGAATGTAAACAATTAAAATAATTAATAATGAGTTGAGATATGACAATCAATTCATCAAAAAAGTAGATCATTTTTAAAAAATGATTCATTTTAATGAAAATAACAAAAATTGAATTGAAAAATTAATACAATGTTTTTAAAAAGAGTATTTATTGTAAACCCATTTGACATAAATATAATAATCTCTTTATCAATCAATAGTTAGATTTACTTGGAAATCAGTTAACGCCTTTTACATTAAAAAATAACCCTTTTGACATTTTGTAATGAAAATTGAAAATGACCCCTTTTGGGAGTATATTGTAAATATTACTTTTGTACCATGTAAAAAATCAAGGATAACATAAAATTTCATTAATAAACTATTTGAGTAATAAAAAGTAATTTTGTATGATAATCTTGTAAAATATGTTATTAGAAGAAAAATAAACCTGATCAAAAAGAGAAATTAGTTCGGATCTTCTTTTTAAGATTTATCATGAAATAATAACATCGAATAAATAATAATTCATTAAGAATTAATATTTATTTATGTTAAATAACTCAAATGGGTAGTATATACACCACATGATAGTAAATAGGTGTACAACACCACATATGTCTCAATTGAATAGAAATTAAGACGAAATCCCTTAAAAAATACCTACCACTGAAATGATAATTAATCAATATATTAATTGTGTGTGTAAAGGGAAAATCCACAATAAAATTGGTTGGAATGAAACAAAAAATAGTAAAAATTCCATACACATATTATCTGAATTTATAAAAATCAATGAATAAGTAATATAACCATTTGAAAATAAATTGAGTTATGAAACCCATTACCTCACACTTCTCTTTAGTTTAATATATTTATTGTTTTCTATAATGTGTTTCTTCATGTTATTAATATATTAAATAACTATATTTTTATTTATAATATCAAATATGATACTCTTATAAGATCTTTTCACCCATTCATTGATAATATTTCATTATTACCCTATTTTGGGTGTTGACTTGTTCATTTTCTCATGCCTTTTTTTCATAAAGTTTTTTCTTCATAATAATAGGATATAATTCCATTATATCCCAAATTTTTTTATAAATATCATATTTATTCATTTGGTACTATTTTAGAATCATTCAACAATTTTATACTTGGGAAACGAATCACATCGCTTCGTGGGGATGGTTCGTCGTGTGTTTGTATGAGTGATGTTGTAATTTTTTTAATGGGATAAAGGGAATATAATTAAAGAGTATATTAATTTTACAAAATAAATACCATTTTATACTTCTCATATATATAAATCACTTCTTTAATTATGAATACACATGTGAAGATGATTACCTTCACTTTGAATAACTTCCTTTGGATCTCTTATTAAGGACACTAATGATTGTCTTTTGGGAAGACTAGAAGCTCTAAAATGTGGATATGAATGTTGGGGATGGATTTTGTTGAGAATTTAATCCTTATAAATGGAATTATTGGTGTGAAAACATTTTTATAGTAGGTTTCGTTTTATAATTGGGGTGAGTGTCACAATAGTAATTTTTTAATGTTTTTCAAAACTGAACAGATACTTTCATGGACACAAGGGTCAAAAATGGACCTTCCTAGAACCATAGATGATATAATTTTGAAATATGAAAATAGAAAAGAAATTAGTTATTTATTTATTCCATTTTAACCCATATAAAATTAGTTTAACCCTCGGTAAATCCCTTTTCACCTAAACCATATTAATTAATTTTTACTATTTTTATTATTCAATATTGTAAAACAATTATGTTTATATTACTACATGATATGAATATTTATGAATCAAAATTATTAAACCATTTAATGGAATTATATTCATAGAATTGGTATAATTAAAATTAAAATTTATCCCACAATAGTGATGTAAAAGTAGTTTTCCAGAGAGAAAGTCTTCATTTGAAAAACATTTTTTTCTCAAAATTCAATATAAAATTAATTAAAATGACCTATGTTATATTAATCATTGTATAATTGATAATGTTTTACATTATATTTTAAAAATGTAACATGATAAAATCATGAACTGGAAATTCATATTTCAATAAAAATTGGTACATTCACTATTCATCGTAAAATAAAACTGTTCTAGAAAAATCTTGAAATTTAACCGTTACATAATTAGGATTGTGTGATTAAAAAATTATTTTTATTTTGTAAAATATATTTTATACAATAAAAAATAATAATTATATTATATTCTCACAAACTGCAATGAAAATAATTTATTTAAAAAATGTTTTTAGAATAAACATACTTTACAAATAATTGATCATTTATTTAATAAGAATTAATAAATCAATTTTTATTTCTATCACCTTAATATATATTTCATATTATTTTAATTCTAATTCATAACATACAATTCAACATTTATGTTGTAATAGTAATATAAAAAAAATTATTTACTAATTCTTATTAAACAAATGATCAATTATTTGTAAAGTAAGTTTATTCTAAAAAACATTTTTTGAAAAATTATTTTTATTGCGGTTTGTGAGAATATGTATTTTCATGATTCATTTATGTTTGGTGTAACATATTTTATACATTATAAAACATAATTTTCATAAACAAATAGGATATTACACAAATCATATTTATATAGACACATACTTGGATTTCATCACATATTCTAGGTAACCCTCAAAAATATAAGACATGTTCATTATTTTCATTGTCATTGCTCTCTTCTAGTATACAGTAGTTAATAAGGATACTTGTTTCCATGGTTTGGTTTCTACCTAGTGTTTTGAGATGATGAGGATATTGGGTATGTTGGGAATCTATAAAATGCTTCATCCTCATCACATTGAGTGAATATTAAGCTTGTTACAAAAGGTGTTTTTTGTACAAAACCTCAGGTGTCTATTTTTGACCGTGAGGAAACTTACATTGATTTTATAAGAAATCTAAGGCTCATCACCTCGAGCAATATGTTCTCATTACAAAAGGTTAAGAAATATATTTATGTGAGGAATATGATGATCATCATGGTAGAATACGTTTTCATGTCACACAAGGATTCCCAGGTTCATCACCTGGGGATTACAATTCACATCACAACAGTTAAAGAACATAGAATAATCACATGATAGGGGAAATATATCATATTCCTATCACATAACTTCCTAGTCTCATCACCTTGGGTGACCATGTATTTAATCTTATTATTGGGATTCTAATGCATCATAAGAGGTCACTATTTTAAATTTTAGTTAGGGTGATTCACATATTTGGATTCCATTGTGAAAAAATCCCTCATACACTCAGAACACATATTTTGATCATTGCTTTAAACTATTTTTGGGATGATTATCATATACACTCATGACATACAAGTCTAGGTTCATGCTAACATCACATATTAATTCCAAATTCTAGTGGGGAATTTTGATTTCTATGGTGATAGGTATGGAATACTCCTAGATGTTCATAATTACTACGTACGAAATGGAAGTTGGATTTATGGTAACTCTAGGATGTCAATCTTGAAACTTTAAGCGTCATCTATCATTAATTTTTTGGCGATAGGGATCAAGATAAATGATTTTTTATTGCAGTCGTATGGTTATAATAGTTGAAAACCCCATATATTTTAAATTCATGTGGTAAGGATTCTTGTGTCGTAAAAGAAGTGGTAGAAATGGATGGTATGGGGGTTATTCATGAAGATTATTGGAGTGTTGGTGAATCATTACATGGGTTTCATGAAATTATCAGTTTCACGAGGCTTCCTAGGATCATCACTTTGGGAGAAATATGGTTTCCAAATAATGTGAGGCCACATTTTAAAGTCATTTTATGAAGTTGTTTTCATAATGTTCGATAAATTATTATTAATATGTTTTCATTTATTTTAACATTATATGAATATGATTTCGTGATATGAAATTTACATTCTTATAGTTCATATGTTTAGTTTTTCAATTTCATGACTTATTTCACACACATTATGCTATGTAGATTAATGTATTATATCTCTGATGTTGTCTTGGGACATACACATGGATCTTTCCAATCCTAGTTATGGTGGTAGGGAAGATGGATTTTGGGATCCTACATCTGCTCAATGGTGGAAATATTGGTTTGTTTACCTTGATGAAGTAACAATTGTAGCTTATATTCCAACTGTGTTGATGCCTTTTGGGAGAAATAATATTGGAAACTTCCCACATTAGGAAGTGAGTTGGGAGTGAATGGTGAGGGTTCCTATGTTTAGGAATATAAGGTAACGAATGTTTCTAGCTCGTTCTGGAAGAAAAGGACTTGGTCATGAGGGTCCATGATATTGGTTGCTCATATGGTTTCATCATGACTATATCTAATTTAGATAGTCATGGAAACCAAAATAACTCAATATTCAAAAATCTATGTTTACTAAAAAATGCATCAATCACGGGCCTATGAGAAGTGTTTTGTGAAGGTCATGATGTTTAGGATCTGAGACCTTTGTGATACTTGTTTTTCATGTTTAAGGATGATGTCCAAATACCCATGGTAGGGGTTCCCTAAAATATGGAGGTCTCTGGAAACCTTGACACACATGAATCTGATGCCTCTAGCATGTGGGGTGTAGCCTTTTGTAATATTCTTGTCTCCTTTGAGCCTATGTTATATGGGACCAATGAGAGGTAGTTTGAAAATGATCACTACCTATAGGAACCCATGTTTCTTGAAGAACATAAATTTTGTAGTTTTATGACATGGGAGATTCCTTACACTGTCCAAAAGTAATTTTCCTCTAAATAGAGTGTTTAAAGTTGTATTTATAGGTTCTATAAAGGAGAAAAGATACATGTCTTGGCAGATTATCATCTTTGCGGGGGTTGGTGTTTCATAATTCTTTTAAGATGGTCTGAAGAACTCTAGTTTTTCATGAAGATCTAGGACATTCCATATTTAGTGCACTGAGTGAATTTGTGCACTTTTGGCTTTAATTTTCTCATATTGGTTATTATTCCCCTCAAAACGACCCATAATATATATTTTTTTATCATCAACACTAGGTCCTCCTTAAAATTCATCAAACTATAGTTTCAAAACTATTGGAACCAATTTTATATTTTTAAGTGTTTGTTATTGATGTTTTGTTTGTTTTTAATCAATTATGGGATAATCGTGGAGTTTTTTCATTACGGGTGATATTTCGTAGAATATAAAATCCCATAAGTCTTTTATAAATTTATTTGTTTTACATTATTTGCCAATTTTTTGTGTGTTTAAAATTAGATATTTTGGTGCAGTGATTTGAAGGTGTTATGGTGAATGAAGGAATTCTACATTGTCAACCATGAAGCTCAAAAAGTCATCAACACAACTCATGAAATTGTGTACATAGTTTTTTTGGATTTCATAGCGTCAGAGTTGAGAATTAGGGTTGAATGTGAAGTTAATTTCAAAGTTCAAAATAGGAGAACACAATATTGAAATAGAGATTATTGACTGACCGTAAATTTATATATGTGGTAGAAATGGGATGTGCAAGGTGATAGAATTGAGTTATTTTATCAACCTTAAATTCAAGTACATTATCTATGAATGGAGTATGGGATTATAAGGTATATATTAATTGAGAGTCGTGAAGTGTATTTTGAAAAGGGATGGATAATAATTTTAGTGATCATATATTTTCATAAAAGAAGTTTCTTATAAAAAATTGAATAATAAATTCATCATTTTTTGATCAAAAATCTAAATTTTTTTCATATTTTAATATGAATAACAAATAAGCAAATTATTTTCCATGAAGTAGGAATCAATAATCAGAGTACATAGTTCATTAAATGAATCCATGGTCTTCATTATTAGTTTAAAATCTATATATTTTAATAGAAGAAAATTGTGTTTGACAAAATATATGACATGTAACACTGAGCCAGAATGTGAATGTAACACCCTGATATATTATGATATATTTCATTTAAAAAACATTCAATCTCTTTGACAGCTTGTATAACAAAATACCTTGAGTCTAAACGAATCATAATATTGAATATCATTGTATTCCAGCCGTATAATTGGTTGTTATATATAGTAATAAATAAATTGTTAATATTATATGCTTTAAAGAGGTATAAGAAAAATACAGTTGTTATCTATTGATTATAAATATAATAAATGTAATTGAAATAAAAAAAATATATTTTCTGAAAACATTATTTTGTCAAAATGATTCTTTCATCACGCTTTCTGCACATATTTTAAAATTAATTTCTACCACTTTAATAAAATTAATTTTAAAAAATTACCTATTTTTAAAATCATCATTTCAAATTACAATATAGTAAACTTTTTATAATTATTTTTAAAAAATAATTTTTTGATGAATAGTGAAAATATTGGTTTTTATTATGAACTCCATTTTAGTGTAAAGATTTTAAAGGATCCATTTTTTTAAAATAATTTTAAAATGAAAATTAGTTCAATTATATTATAATTAATAAAATTTATTCTACTTGAATCAATTTAGTATGTAATTTTTATATAAAAACTTTTTAAACATCTGAAAGATTTTTCATTAGAAAAGCTCTTTTTCATTGCATCTGTGGGTTTTAATTTAAATTAATTTTTTCCACTTATAAGAATTTAATTTAGAAAGATGTATTGCATATTTTTAATTGTAATAATTCATATTTATAATAGGGTAAAATTTATTTTGGGACATAATGAATACTAAAAACATTAAAAATTATTTACCACGTTAAGGTTAAAACATAATGTTGCACAATATATGCGCTTGTGTTAAAATTAATTTTACACGCACATAATATTTTTATTTAACAAATATAATGTCATATTTATAGTAAATGGATACCAAAATATTAAAACTCACGTTTTATTATTCTAAATACATATATTTATTAGGTAAAAAAAGTGAATAATTACATTGGTGAAAAAATGTTAAAAGATAGAAAAGTTAAAGGATCAGGGAATATAATGTATAAAACATGTGTTTTTATATAAAGGTTTATATAGAATATATAATCCCTAAAATAAATTATTTATTAATTTTTGTGATGTATTTGTTTAGAGTGAATTCCCATTATTGAATAGTTTATGATATTTACAAAAATACCACTCCTCCTCAATTATAAAAGGGAACTTCCTCCCCTCAATTATTCACACCTCATAAGACATTTTTGTTGAAAAAATCAAATAAATATAGATTCCCAATATAATTATATATTTATATATTAGGTCTTTTCTAATTACCAAAAGATCTAACCTATGGTCCTTGATAAGAGATCCAAAGGGTGTTTCTCTAAGTGAATGTAATTGTCTTCACTAACCACTTTATTTTATTTTTCTTCTCCTACTATCTTCAATAGTATTATAATAATTACAGTATAATTAGATCCTTATAAACCATATAATAATAATAAATATTTTGATGGAATAAAATATATTAATATACTCCTCCATCAAATGGAAAAAGAAACAATCGATCATGTGTATTGCAGACTACTACCACATGAACTGATGTAATTAGTTTTCATCACAACCTATCATGGATGAATATAATAATGGATTAGATATTTAAATATGATAATCATGATTTTATTATACTTCTAGATTAATAATATATTGTATCCCTTCGTACTTTCACTTCCTTTATCCTAAGATAATGTCGCTCATGGGTATGACGGCTTTCCTCCTCTTTAAACGATGTGATTCATTTTTCACTAACGCTTTTCATGGAATGTTATAAGACATATTTTAATGAATATATTTTATTTATATGAAATCATAATTACTCTGTAAATTTTATATATTAGTTAGCTAACTTTCTTTCCAATATTTGATAAAAATGTAAACAACGTTTATGTGTATATACAACCTACTCCATGAACGGTGTAATCCATTTTCTATATCTAAATTTTATATATTAATGTAAGTACATAAATAATGGATATATATTATATTTATATCATTTGTAACATTAATAATATGATGGAACCATTATCAAATGAAAATGACTGAAATTATTTTAACAAAAACATACATGAAAGATGAATAAATTATCTCTGGAAATGGAGATTTAAAAAAAGAATTGTTAATTAACTAGTGATGAAAGAATATAAGTAAATAATATATGGTTTTAATATTTATGTTTATGGTTATATAAAATATTATTATTAAACCTATACTTATTATATACGATTTTTATAAATATATGAAGGTATTTGAACTTGAGGTAAGGGTTTCTCGTCTTTATTTTAATTCCATAATGCATACATCGTATTAACCACTTTTTTATTTTCTGTGGTGTATATAAAATCAATTTGATGTGATATATCATAAATCTGTTTATCTCAATTGCATTCAAATTTTTATTTTAAAATATTTAATTTATGGCGGTTATTAATCGTAAGATATCAAAATTGTAAGGGATTATATGTTTTTAAGGAAAATATATTTAAATTTACTCTTTGATAAAAATATGTTTTCTTCCATATTCATGTTTTTAAAAAACAATAATAACTATTTTTAACAATCTAACAATTGTTTTTGAAATACATTTTTACGAAATTTTAAACATTAAAAAATCTATCTGAATGAAATATTCTTGTCATTTTTTTCATGAGGTACATTTTTTCATTATTAGAAAATGTTAAAGGAATCATTGTTTTAACATTTACAACATGTATGAAATTTCCCTCCATCATGAAAAAAAATGTTGTAAATCATACATAATTTCTTTCAGAAGTTATTTTAAATTAAAATTACTTTCACAATATTTTCAAACTTTTAGTTTGACAAATTGAATTTAAAATCGTAAAGGATAATTTTCTATCGAGTTTTTTAATGTTCTATTTATTGAATTAATGTTCATCAATGAAAATAACCCTTATTCTAAATATTTACAACTAGGTATATGTTTTAATAATACAATAATAATTATTTTTCAGATGGTTTATGACATTTTTTATTGGGGATCTATTACATTGATATCATTCTCCATATTATGTTGGATATTTTATGATTATATTTTCTATTTGAGGAAAGTATTAACCTTTTATATGATATTTTTTTAATATTAATGTTTATATTGATTAATTTTCACCCCTTTAATATGATAAATATATTGGACTGAGAAAGTGATGGACATGTCCCTATATATAACATTGATGCATTGGTTGGTTTCATGAGAAAAACTAGCTTGGGTATTTTTCCAAGGCCTTACCCATTTATGTATAATGTCTCAGAACTAGGCCTTGATGATAAAATGTCTTCAGAGGAGGCTTTGATGAAATTTTTATGATCTCCTACATTATGAATTCCCAAGTTATGAGATTAGTTATTAATGCCATTTTGATTTATTGATTAGTTGTGATATACATGGATAATATTAAATGACATGTGATTATGTTTATGGCCTTAATTTATCATCATTTATTCATTCCCTATTGTGATCATGTTATTTTTTAAGATTAATTATCTTCATTTGTTTACAATTTCGTACTGATTATTCAACACTTATTTGTGATAGATTTTTTGTATGCATATTATTAATAAGAATTTCATCTTTCATTCATTTAACTTTTCATACTGATTATTCCATATTTATTCATGATAGCTTTGTTGTGTGCATACCATTAATAAGTATTTAATCTTCCCATTTTTTAATTTAAATTTTCCCCAAGATCCCATGAAGAGTTTTATGATTGATATACAAGGATATTCAATGACAAATAATGGGGATCTAAAATAAAACCCATTGATGTATTTTATGTTGGAAAATGTAATTTTTAATTTATTTATATATATAGTTTACCAAGACTTCTAATCTATTTGATCTTTTTTATGTGATATCATGTATCTAGTTCCAATGTAATAAAATAATTGTTGAGTCTCAGATACTAGGGTAAGGGTATTTATAGTATACATTAGTGAAAGATTAGTAGAAACTATCGGAAATAGATTTAGGAAAACATGTTTTACAGTATATATATATAGTCAGTCAGTCTTAATATACTTGGATATTATGTCAATTTAGATGAATATTCAGAACATTAAAAATGTAAAATCAAAATGACAATAATAGTTTAGTGTCTCTCAATACAAATAGGACAATCATCTAACTCGTTGAAAATATTAAAATTTTCCTATAATGATACCATTTTATTAATTCTACTTAAAACATTTATTCATGACCTGGGGAAAAGAAACATAAGAAGGGGTGATCATAGAAGATAGATAAGGGTAAATAAAGGAAATATATAAGTATATCGTGAGCATAAGGGTTTAAACACATGATACTAACATTTGAATAACTTACCCCTAAAATCAAAGATCATATACATGATTCATAGCATAAATATTGGTAGCTCATATGATATGGATCACAAAGGAATCAATATCACAATCCATGAGAGAATAACATAGGAATAAGATATAGAATTTGTGTTATACACATCATAATATAAAATAATTCCCTATAAGTCAAGGATCATTAAAAAACATATCACAGAATTTCATGGGTGATACAGCTACCAGGAAGGACACATTGTAAGAACCCGTGATATTTCGGACCGCAATTTTGAGCAGAAATTTGAATTTCTTATTTCAGATTCATATAAAGGGTAAAATGTTATATTTACCACTGAATATCATCTTGGAAATTTTTTATGATCCATCTATTAGACCCAAAATATGGTTTTTACCCTAGGACAAGAGTTTGGTATAAATATGATCCATTTGAACTGTAGTGGAATAATTGTTATATAATATTTAATGAATTAAATATAAATTTATTTACACATGTTCATTGGGAGATATAATTTTAATGGAGAATTAGATTAATATTCTATATCCATTTTTGAGTCCATAATTGTGAGTTTTTTCTATCCTATTCATAAACATGAGTTGGGTGTTGGTGTTGGCTCGTGCCCCATTTTGCTTTCTTTTTGTTTCTTTTGTTCATTTTTCTAATTATTTTTAATTGTTTTCTTTATTTCTCATTCCTTATCACAGACTCACAATGTTTCATCTACATCACTTGATAGATAAAATATAGGGTGATATGGAGAGTGATATAGAAAGGTAGATATGGGAAGTGTGTTACCACCATGGAGCTCGGGTCATGCCAGATCCTTGTGCCGTAACTGCGGATCATGGAAATGAGTGAATCTTCAGATAATTCTACCCAAAGGTAGTATGTTTTTAAGTTATTCTGTAAGACCCTATATATTTATCATTATAAAGTTTTAATCATTTTTTATGCTTGATTGTGGCCCCTTATGGTTCGGTCTACTATTTTTGGGTCAAAACTGGGGTTTTGGGGTGATTTGAGGGTTCTTCGTTCAGGAAAACCCACATACATGGTGTGTGGTTCAGGGAACACACACCGTGTGCTATTCCTATATAGGGAATATTATGTTTCATGTGTACACTCTATGTACTAGGGCTCATCCATGTAGCTATGTACCCGATTAGGCTACATGTGTAGGGGTACGCAACCGTGTAGAGTACATGGATAGACCCTATGTGGTTCTCAAATCATGTAAAAGTAAATATCAAGTAAAAGGTATATTGACATGATTATTAAAGAACAAGATAAGATACCCCATATATGGTACATGCTGTGTACCCATCATACATTCCTTGTATGTGGGATTTTAATACCATGTACAAGCATAGGTACACTCCAAGGTGTGTCCATGATGGTATACACTATGTATTATCTATATACATCATGTACTCAAATTTCGGTACCCTTTGAGGGTATTATCATATTTTATACCCCAGAGTCTGTTCTAGATTTGGGATTGGTCCATTATAATATGTTTCCCATGTAGATCATGATTTTGAACCCATATATTGTTTTGAGAACTCCTGGTGGGTGTTTTGGGAATTTTACGTAAACTGAGTGCTTTCTCCTCCAATAATGGAATCTAATTTATCTTGATGGTGATAAATTGATATTAAATAATCGGTGATATATCTCTATAGACTATTTCTTCCTATCTCTTCCTTTGAGGGTGTCTCAATGGTGAGATATTCATTTTTGGCCAAAGATGTTCTAAGACTAGTTACTTTTGAGGGTCCATTATATTATTCAACTTCTTGTGTTTGACCTATTGAATCCCATGTAGATTCCCTCATTCTTATTTATGTTACTAGGGATCCCATATGGGATGTCATTTCTTATGTGTGCACCTAGGGAGTACTTTTCAGGATCACTTTCTTGATTATCGTTCTAAGAATACTATGTAGGATGATTCTACCCACTTAAATGATTGTAGAGGGTCCCATATAGGATGCTTCTAACTATGTTTTTACCTGAGGATCCCATGTTGGATTCCTCTATCCTTCTTAATATAATATGATTCAATGTATGATTCCTCATTTTTTCTTTATATCATTGGATCCAATTATGATGTTTCACTTGTATTTAATCCTCAAGGATCCAATATAGGATTCCCCTTCAGTGTTTTGACCTAAGGGACCCAACGGGTTCCCTATTGTTTCACCCACCTAGAGTTAGTATATTGGGTTTTCGTTGATATGGTATCAGGTGACACCTTTCAACCTATGTCAAACATGTAATCCAATGTGGTTGTGGGTGTAGTGGTGTGCATATGAGATCATCTACCCTCATTATTTTATTTATAATTTCACTTGTTTTTTTACTAATGTAGCAATTATCAAGAAGTTATTCCTTTTTGGAAGTGATTTTTCCTTTTGTGAGGTATCCTTATTTCTCTTTAGGATGCCTATATATTCCTCTTGGGATATGGCTTCTATGCCATGATATATATTATGTTTACTAGTATACCCAAAGATACTACCTGGGACTTGTCTATTGAGAATATATATTTGATTATTATTTTATTGGACCATCGAGAGGTGATTCCTAGAATCTAGGTACTGATCCAACTATTTTGATATATGGCCATAGAATCCATGTTAATGATACTCATTGAGGATTACACACTCTAGTGACAAGGATGGTCATGTTATCCTTTATTTGTTATATAATGAGGATGATTATGCTCTCATCAACTCATGGGTTAAATGAGGATGATTATGCACGCCTCAACCTGGGGTTATCGGTGGGTGATTATTATATCCTCTACATGTGGGTTATAGAGGATAAAAGCTCTCTCCTCTATTTTTCTTATGATATGGATATCTAAACATTCTCTTCGGGATCAATCTTATGGGAAAACTTCTTCTCATGGTTGGTGAGAATGGAATCTCGCACCATGTTTGATTTTCACATTTGGATCCCAAGGGGTAGGAATGATGTCTCGCTAGTGAGATCTCCTACAAATCGCCTAATGGTCAGATCCTTAGGGTTTATCTAAGAATCAATGTCATGACCGCCTATGTACCGGGACCAATAGATCATAAATTAGACTATAATTTTAAAGAATGAGAAGTGTGCCATCTTGAACAATGACCATTTATATGATTTCCAGACATAAATCCACAGAATCCATTCTTTTAGTGATTGGAGGTGAGTACAGGTGAACCCCGGTGTAGGATGAGTATCCCCCTATGGTTACATTGCTTGATTATAGATATTTTCTGCATTGGAGGAAGAAGATATATGTCGATTGGTATTGTGGTCCAGAAGATTGAATTAATGATACATACATTGATTGACATGATGTCCAGAAAAATTCACATGCACATAATTTCTAGGAAATCATGATTACAAACCCAACGATCAACTACTATTTGGTTTCATGTTATTTTATTCACATTACCATGAATATTCATATTTTTGATTATATGTAGAGGTATGGGACTGTACATTTATACATATATCGATATGAACATCCATGGTAGAACATTCTTGATTCATAGGGAATTCAATACTAGAGTCTAACTATTGATTCACATGCATTAACATTACATATAATTTTAGTTATTTCTTAGTGAGGCTAAGAACATTGGTTTTTTATGTACATAAAAGAACTTAATTTATAGGTTCATCATCTGGGTGGCCTACTACGATAATATATCATGCCTACATGTTCAACTCAGTGTATGTGTAGATATTATTTATACTTTTCAGTTTGAGAATAGTTTCATGGTGGATAGGTATGAGGACAAGTATTTCATTATTTTGTAGAGCTACCGATGTGGTTTTAGATCAAGCTCATTCAGTTCAGTAGTGTCTGGAGACCAGGTATCTGGTCTAGATCCAAGATAGTATTAGAGACTTGTACTTTCATATCAGTTTGTTTTGTATTCATGTATCTGTATGGTCAGCCGAGTGGGGGAACAGTGTTTTATGTGTGTCATAGCTATTTTTGGTCCTATGTACATTTCATTTGTTTTGAAAACATATTATATTTTGGTTTTGTTACTAATTTTGATATCTATTTATACACTTTTGTGTATGATACTTTTCTATTTATATTGTTTTATTACTCTTATATGAGGGAAGAGTCTCCCCACTATAACACCCTAGGCCCTCACTAGTAATCAGCAGCCTCTGGCATTCATGTAGACTTTCATGAGGCCTTGTAACCAACCGGATCGATTCACCATTTTTCTTTCATCTAGGTTAGGAAATTATAAATTGGTATCAAAAATTTTCTATTATTGGTCTTCACTATTTTTAATATGGTAGACATGAGGTTTGGGAATGTTTCTGAACCTGTTAAGTACATCAGAATTGTGCATTGAGAACACTTGTTACAGTAATATTTCATGGTTTCTATGGGTATGAGATTACTATTTTTCTCTATGATGTAACATTTTTATGTTATTTTCACCTCGAGACACATACATGTTGTTTGTATGTTATGATTTATTATGGATTTATGGCTCTTTTCCTACTAGAATGATTTTATAGATAGATTTTTACTCTTGATTTGAAAAGGAGAGTGGTGTCTCATGCATCATACTCGGCCGGTAGGATTCACAACATATAGGCCTACTTGTGAGGGATTTTTACTGAGGAATAATTCATTTTTAATTGGAGATAAATACATACATATATATATATATATCATTCGGATGGAATGTTATATGGATATACATTGAGGCATTGGTGTTGAGGCTGATGACACGAACCATATGCATGGGAGGTGAAGTGACCAAAATAGATCGATATTGAACGTGATTTCATGCTATTATACGCCTTATAGGGTGTTGTTTTTCAATTCACATTTATCTAGTCCAATAATTTAGTTTGATTTTGATGGATACCATGATCTTTCTTGCGAAGTACACCTCCATGGGTATTACCATATATGGATGCCCAGTGACTGTCACATCACTATCCTTTTCAACATCGATATCTTAACCTACATGGAGTAGTTCCTTCTGTGTATTCTCAATGAGAATCAAGTCCTTGTAAGAAATTTTTTTAGTTTTTATCCACATAGGTTGTTATAATATTTAAATTTAGAGAGGTTTTATCTTTTGTGTTAGGTGGTTTAGACCTTTTGAACTAGTTGTGAGACAAGATTTGTATGGATAGGTGGGAGGCATAGGGGAACTTAGTCTGAAACCATCCCCTATAGATTAAAATTTCTTATGCGAAATGGAAAAATTTATGATATTTTTTCTAGGTTTGTAGATTATTTTTTGTCTATGAGATTCGTTTTATGGTAGTTTTGGATAGTGTGGAATGATCGGTGCTCAAGTTTTGAGTTATAGCCCCATTTATTCCTCCTCCTTTTGACAAGAACCTATGGTGCTTGGGTATCAAGACTGGGTTCAATGGGTATGACTGTTAGGCTGCCTAGACTGGTAAACTACTATTCTGTTGTTGCCAATGTATTCCATGCATAGTGAGACTCTAATTAATGGAATGATGTCAGGGGACAAGCAGTTGTCAAATAAATCATGAAACATGTGAGTTGCCTAATTTCTAAGAGGAGATCCAAGGGATCTTCTATCTTAGTGAGTCTGGCATGCCATATAGCATGGTAATCTTATCCTTTTTATGGATGACTCGATTGAGTGAATCAGGTGATAATGGTACACGTCAATTATATGTAGTACTGTTTAAATCCTAAATCCGTGAGTGGACATGTGTGAGTTGAGGATTGATGTTTTCAAAACTATACATGGGATTTGTTTCCTAGAATTTGTCATTAAAATTAATATTGTCCCTACATGGTATAGGAGGCATCATGGTTGGACCTGGACACACACATTCGGGATACAAGGTGCTAGGTGTTGGTAAAGGCATGTGTAGAATTTTTATGGTGAGAATGTCTTGGGAGAGTTGTATAAGAATTTTTTTAGAATCTAAGAGTACATAGGGTTAGATATTATCATTCTCAAAAGATAAATCGTCTTTAGTATACTGGGAGAATTTCGGCCCTATTCTGATCATCTTTTATTTTTAAATTTTATTCTTGTCTTGATATGGAAACCTGTTGAGGATGCTCTCAAGTAGCAGTGTGTGGTAAGACATATGGTGGGGAGTGAACGATTTGTAGTTTGAGGGTTTTGACTCTAATGTTCCATTATTTTGGTCATTTTTTGTGGTTTTTATTGATCATTGGTTTTTTAGATTAATATAATGGTATTCTAATGGGGGGAGTACCATAACAGTTGTAGTTAAATGTCTTCCATATAAGAGATAGTTTTTTATGTTATGAGTATGGTCATTAAATAGATCAAATAACTTATTTTATAGGTTCACAGAAGGAGAGCATGTCTTATAATCATACAAGCAGGATTCTCAAGGACAATATGGTTTATGGAAGGGATTTTTTAAGGAAAAATGTTTTTTGGACTACAGTTTTGAGTATAAATTTTAATTTCTGCTTTCAGATTTGTATGAGCGGTAGATTGGTCTTTTATCCTAGAATAACATCTTAGATAATTTTTCTAACCACTATATTAGTCCTAGAATAGGGTTTCCTCCAAGAATAGAAGTTTGGTTGAAATATAATCTGTTTTAGTTTTAGAAGAATAATTAGTATTTAATATTTAGTAAATTAAATATTTATTTATTCAAAAAGGTTCATTTCGAGATATATTTTTAATGGATAATGTTATTGAGATTCTTTCATTATTGTTGATTCCAAAACATGGATTTTTTTTCAAGATGGGTCATAAACATGAGTTGTCTGTTGGGCCCTTTTTCATTTCATTTCTTTTCATTTCTTTTATTTTATTTTATTTTATTTTATTTTATTTTTCTTTATTTTCTTTTATTTCTTTATTTTCTTACTCATTCATTCTCAAGGACATGTGATATGGATCCTCCTTCTCATAGTAGAGAGAAAAGAGGGATAGGGGTAGAGAGAGAGATAGAAGACAAGAGTTGTACCGCCCTGGATCTTAGGACGCATCAGATCATTGTGCGATAACTGTGGTCCACCGAAAAGGTAAATTATTTGGAATATTCCTCCCAAAGGAATTCCATTTCAACGTTTTTCTATAAAACACCATCAATTTTTTATTTTCTAGTTTTAATTACATTATAGGCTTGCTTGTAGACCCATGTGGCATGATCTACTATTCTGTTGATGAAAATGGGGAGTTTCTGGGGGTTTTGATTGGTAAAACCTTCGAATAAGGTGTGTGGTTCAGGGAACACATAATGGGTGTACTTTCTATATGAGGAAGATTATGTTTTATATGTACAGACCATGAACTATGGTTTAGAAATCGTGTACTGGGAGTCGGCCAAGAAACCGAGTAACTGGTCATAATACCTATGTAGTGGTACACCGCCATGTATAGTACACATCAAGAACCTGTGTGGGTGACGCATTGTGTAAAATTACATGACTAGGAAAGAGTATATGGCCCTGAAATTTAATGAAAACCTGAAGGTACACCAAGTAGGGTACACATCGTGTACCTATCTTACACACCGTGTAATTTGGATTTTACAAGAAAATTACCGGCATAGGTACAAGCCCAGGTGGGGCCTTGAGGTTACAATTAGTTTATGGTCATTACACATAGTATACTCCACTTTTCGTACCCTTTGATGGTATTTTCATTTTTTATTCCATGATGTTAGTTTTGGATGTAAGAGTAGTCCATTCCAATTATTTTTTTTGTAGATCACGATGGTGAAACCCATTGAGTGTTTGAGAACTCTTGATGGGTGTTTTTTGGATTTTACCTAAACAAGGAGGTTCTTCCTTTAGCAATAGAATATAGTTCTTCTTAAAATATAGACATTGATATAGATAATCCATGAGCTATCAAACTAATCCATTATTTCATAGCTCTTCCATTGACAATGTCTCCATAGTGAGATGTGCCTTTCTAGATTGATAGGCCATGATTCCATTTTCATTCGAGTATCCCTTATAGGATTTCTTTTTGTATTTTTGACCTATAGAATATTATGTTTGATAAATCTAGCTTATTCCACTTACTAAGGGTTACCTATGGGATGACATCGCTTACGTGCTGACCTGGGGTGTACCATATAGGATCCCTTTCATTTATATCATCTTGAGAATCCCATATATGATGTCTCTAACTATTTATATGATTATGTAGGGTCCCATGTAGTTCGCATTTACCTATTATTTTTCCTGAGGATCGACTGCAGGATGCCTCAGTCTTTCTTACCATTAGTGGATCCAATGTTGGATTCCTCCTTCAACCATTAATTTTAAGGATCCCATGTAGGATGTCGTCTCTTTTTTTAGACCTCAGGGATCTGAAGTAGGATGACTCATAAGTGTGTTGACTTGAGGGACACTGTGGGTTCCATGATGTTTGACTGAACATGAGTTAGTATATCGCATATGGGTAGATATGGTATCAAGTGTCACCTTAAAACCTGTGATGAACATTCAATTACACATGGTTGTGGTAATATTGGTGGATTTAGGCATTCAACCACCCTCACTTATTATTTTATGATTGATATTGTGATGTTACCATAGGTGATTCCAAGTTGGTGTTTGTTGAGCCTAATGTAATGCATTCATATCTCTTTTTGGTATGCTTAAACATTTTACATAGGATTCGGATTATAATCCATGATATTTATTAAGTTTACTATTATACCCATAGTTACTACTTGGGATATGGTTGTTGATCCTATATATTTTATTATTAGATTATTGGGAAGTCTATAGGTGCTTCTTAGAATTCAGATGTTGATCCTACATTTATGATTTAGGGGCATAACATGCCTAGTAATGATACTCATGAATAATTATGCACTCCCATGTGATGATTATGATTTTGATCAGTGTAATTTTTTATATGATGAGGATGAATTCAGTCTCCTTGGACCACATGTAAAATGAGGATGATCATGCTCTCCTAAACCTGGGGTTTTGGTGGATGATTACACTCCCATAAACTTGTTGTCTATAGAGGATGATTAAACTATCCTCCAAATATGGGATTTTGAGGACGAGTATGCTCTCCTCGATTTGTCATGTGATATAGATCTCTATATGTTCTCTCTTGGATCAGGCTTATAAGAACTATTCAAATTGTGATGGTTGAGAATGGTGTCTCAAACCTATGTGTGGAATTTAGATACAGATCTAGAGTGGTGGTAATGATGTCTCACTAGTGAGATCTCCTAATTATTACTAGAGGGTAAGACCCTTAGGGTTTATCCATGTCTCAAGGTAGTGACCACATAGGGATTAGGACCTTGGGCAGAAACATTGGAATGGATTTTCATAGAATGTGTAGTATGGAAAATAGCTTAGTGACCATTTATACAATGTCCAGATGTACTACCTTGAAATCCACAATTTCTGTGATTGTATATGTGTACAAGTGAAATTATGTGTAGGAAGAGTATCCCACTGTGGTGGCGTAGCTTTCTCAGAGATATTTTTAGTGCTGGATGATGTACGTATATGTCGATTGGGATTATAGAACTAGAGAAAAACAAAATGATACATGGAAAAAGTGACACGACATCTAGCTCAATTCCCTTACACAATATGTCTTGGTAACTGGGATTATAGACCCATGGATTGATTATTGTCTGGTTTCATGTTATTTTATTCACCTTGATCACAAATATTAAAATTTATGTATATATTTATATGAATGAGAGTATACATCTCATTGTATATAGATATGGGCATCCACTCTATATCTTTCCTGGATGACTAGTATTTTAATCCCTAGGTTTGATTATAGTTTTATATTTATTTTCATTACCTATTTTTTCAGTTCTGTCTTAGCTAGACTAATCACTTTTCTTTTTCATACACTTATAGAAACATATTTTATTGTTCTATCATTGGGGTGGACTAATGAGATTATTTATCACCACTTAATGTGAAAATTGGTCTATGTGTAGAGATTATGTTATCATTTCATGTTGATAATAGTTTCTTTGTAAATAAGGGTATGGCCTAGGGACGAATGATCGATCAGAGGTGGTCGTGTGGTTCCTGATTGGGTCTGTGTAGTTCAATAGTGTCTGGAGACTAGGTAAATGGTGTGTATTAGAGATTATAGTAGATCTTTATAATTGTATATAAGATTATTTTGTATTACTGTATTTGTATGGTCAACCCAATGGGTGAACAGTGTTGTATGTATTTCATAGATGTTTTCTATTTTATAGGATTTTCATTTTTTATGATATCATGTTAAATTTTAGTTTATTTATTGCTTCCTCACATTGTTTATTAACTTCTGAGAATGATACTTATCTATTACCAATTTTTATTACTATGATATTAGGGCATAGTCTCCCCACTTCTAGACCCTAGGCCCTCAGTTCTAGTCAATATCCTTCGGCATATGAAGAGGCATTCTTGAGGCCTCATAACCAACTGAATTGGAGCACCATTATAGTGTAATTTTATTCAGGATGTTATACACAAAACCACCCCCAGTTGCATCCCTTTTCTTATAGTGTAATGGGTTAACTCACCAAAATACATTAGTAGTCATGTTTCACTCTTGATTCTATCTTATTAGTTATGTTTCAATCCCAATACCATCTTAGTAGTCTAGTTTCACTCCCAAGACCATCTTAGTAAAAAAAAGTGTTTATTAAACCGAGTTCACTCCCCATTCCAACCATGTGTATATAATGAGATATGAATCTTTACCAAATTTATTATAGGGATATAAAGTTTCCAAATATCTCATAATGTAATCATACAAACATTTACCATGGGTAATAAAACATTCATTATATTATGACCCATAAAAATCGATGGGTTTTATAAACATTCTACCATAACTCATGAAATGAAATGGGTATCATGAACATTTCATCCTATAATAACCTTTGGAAAAGAGATAGGATTCATAATAACATCCTAATTGAATAATCCATTAATGAAAGTTGGTTTCAAAAGTATATTATCATGGTATAACCCATGGAATAGAAACGGGTTTCTTGAAAAGCATTCCAATTTTAACAAGAGCGATTCAAAGAATGAATAAGAATTTTTTCTAGGATCATATCCCTCGAAAAGAATAAAATATATCAAAAGATGGAATCTTATATGTAAAAGGATTTTCAATGATCCTTGGAACATTTATTAAGGAAAATAAATATTTATTGTAAATAACCTTTTTAGAACATAAATTTTTTAAAAATAATTTTATTCTAAAAACACATTAAAATGTACGAAGTAGGCTTTAAAAATCATTTAATACATTCATTGTCAGAAATATAATTTCTTATTTGAAAAAAAATTAATATATAAATCATTTTTTAAAACAATTTATTTGAAAATAACCTGAAATTTTATACAAAAGTCTTGGAATCATTTTAAAAAAACATTCTTTAAAAATATCTTTGAAATCATATAAATTAAGTATGAAAACATTTTTTAAAAAAATTTATTTGAAAGTAGAATTGAAAACATACGAAGGATTCATTGAAAACATTTTTAAAACCTTTTCTCTGAAAATAATATTTAAACCATATAAATAAATTATAAAAACTTTTTGAAAACTTTTACACTGAAAATACTTTGAAAACATATAAAAAATATTGAAAATTATTTTAAAAACATTTAATCTTAAAACTACATTGAAAAAACATTCTAGAGTATTAATAAAAGAATTTCCTTTCAAAATAACTTTGTAAACGTGAAAATTTGGTTTATTTGAAATGATGGAAATGATGGTAGGTAAATCTATTTATGTCAAATATTCCTTTTCACCGTCAAATGTTTAGAAAAGTGCCTTGATTAGAAAATTTTATAAAACAATTATTCCTTTTATAACCATTTTTAAAATGAAAAAACATAGGTAACATTTTATCTTTAAAATATTTGAATAATAGTATAACATTTTTGAGATACATTTCTTTAAAACATGTTTTGATGGAAAATATAGTTATGATAGAATAGAGAAATATAGTGATATTTTCAAAAAAATATTAATTATCTTATGTACCAAATAGTGAGAAAATGATTCCATTACCTAAATATATCATGAATAACCAGAGTAAAATAATATTCATGAGATTTCTTGAGATATGGGTCATAATATTTCATCAGTCAATGCATAAACATGAATAATATTAATAAATTAAGATATTGTAGCAATAAATTATTACTACAATGGTAACATTGAATCATGATCCCCATGAAATAATAACATTAACCAAAATGTAAAATAACATGAATATAATAATATTAATTATACGATAAGACAAAGGGTTGTATATACACCACATAAAAGAATATTTTTGCATAACATAACATGTGTCTGAAAGAAGATAAATTAAGACAAAACTACCATACCGATTTGGTAACTACTAAATTGTAAACCCCATGGAAGTGATATCATCAATTTATATTTGAAAATAACCAAAAATAAATATAATAATATTAAAATAAATTAATGGGCTGTATATACACCACACAAAAAAATTAATGGAAAATATGTTATAATTCTGGTAGAAAGAAATGTTAGACTAGAAATATCGTTACTACTTGAGTAACTTTTTAATTTTGAGGTATGTGAAAGAATAATATCAATTGATAATTTTAATGTCATGAAATAAAATAAATTAATGATATAACATATTTTAGGAAATTATATATGCCACACAAAATAAGGGAGTGGATAGTATGGCATGTATCTCATGGAAATAAATGTGAGCTGAGAAATCCCATACCTTAAATCATGACTCTCATCATACTCATTGAATCCTACTATATAATAAATAGAAGTTTTTTATAAACCTATTAACGAACCATATTAAATTATATAATACCATATATTATCTTATTATGACCTTTTATTTCATTTTTATTTAAAATTTCATGTTAATGTTGTGTTTTAGGTAATAATCTCTTTCCTTTTCGTATATGTTTTGACTTTTTTTATTGATCCTATTTCATAAATCATGTTTTAGTTATTTCCAAAATTCATAAAATTATATAAATATAATATATATTCAGTATATAATTATTAATAATAACCTAAAAATATAGAAATTTTAAATGGAATACACCATTCTTGGAGACAGTTAGTCGTGTGTACGCATGAATGTTGTTTCAATTTTCTTTTCGTATTGAAAGAAATAAATTAAATTACATATATGCATATATATATATATTATAATACCAGTATAATTATTATTTTATACATATCGTATACTTTTACTATTCTCATCCGTAATAAATTCCCCGTAATGTGTGAACAAATTGCACCACTTTGAGGAGGTCATAGTCAACACACACACAAAATAAAGTTATCATATTTCCAAAATTTGGAAAGCATAAAGATATATGTTATATAATTATTGAAAAATAATAAATAATTCATAAATAAAATATATATAATACAAAAAATATAAATTTCATCGTTATTCACAACCTTGAATGGTGGCAATGGAATAATGACAGACAATGGTTCGTGTGGCGGTAGTCTATCATACAAACGAGCGATAATGGTATATCCCATTTGATGGAAGTGTGTGTGATTGTAGTTAGTAACCATATAATAAAAAAATCCATACATTAAGTACACTATGGATATTATATATTCATGTAATAATAATTATTGAAGTGGATGATAATTAAACGAAACAAAAGATCTTGTTGAATGGTGTTAAATATTATTTGGGTAACTCCTTTTGATATTCGGAAAAGAGATTCCTTGGATGGATTTGTAATCAAAGTGAGGCCTCTAGGATTAATTAATAAATGTGAGGAGATTTTTTGGAATTTATTGGTTGATGAAATGGTATTGATATTTTTTTTATGAGGTGAGGGGGGTTAGTGCCTTTTTATAGTGGGGGAGGTGTGGCATTCTTATAAATATAAGAAAGTAAAACACTATTGAGAGGTATACATTACATCATGTTCATAAATAATGAAAATTATTTTATTAAATATATTATATGGTATAAATATGTCCATGAAATGGCTTTTGGTCTTGTTTATAGGTAACTTTTTCCCCTTAAGTTTATGTTTAACCACTAAGTAAACTAGTTTTTACATTATTCAATATAATTAATTATAATTACTTATAATATTATTTTTTTTAAAAAAATAAATTTGAACATATTAGATATTATAATCCAAACTAAATATAAAAATGGAATCCATTTTTACATGTTAATAACACATACGTGGCATAAACCAATTTAAATATAATCTCACAGATGGGGTGAACCAACGAGCTTTTAATGTGAAAAACTTCAAAAGATTGAATTTTCTTATATCCAATGTGAATGTAAACATTATTCCAATGAAATAAATTATATCAATATATTTATTGATGATTTAAATATAATTTGTGAAGAAATTTAAATTTAATATAACTATATAAATAAATTAGATTAAAAATATAGTTTTTAATTAAAATTCGGTGTTCTTCATTATTAATAAAAAATGAAGCTTCATTGAAAAATACCAACAAATCACCTGATGTTTTTTTCCTGAGTTTCCAAAAAATTATTTTTATTTTTTCAAATATAAATTATAAATGATTCATAATTATATTTCAAATATTTTTCCCATTAAAAGGTGGTAAAATTAACTTTTAAAAAAATAAATCATTTTATTCATAAAATTGGAATTATTCATAACTTATACCTATCAAATATATTGTATGACTGTCCAAACATTTTAATGAATATATAATATATAATTTTTTTAAATACATTCATCAATAGTGGTTTCTTAATTTTTTAGATAAAATTGCGTTTTTTATGTAGAAAAATAGTTTCCTTAGAAAAATGAATATCTTTATTTTATGATAGTTTATAATTTCATTTATATCTAATTGATAATAGAAAGATTAATTTTATATAAATTTGTGAATAATATTTCCAGAATTTATTTAATCTTATTCACAACCTCTATTCAAATTACTAGGTGGTAATTATTATTATGTTTTAATAACAATATTAATAGTTTGGTTTGGTTTTATAAAACTCGGGCTTTCTTTTAATGAAAGATATAGAAGGAATATAGAATTATGTGTAACACATTCCAAAAATATTTTTACATTTACCAAATGATAATAAATGTTTTTTGTGTAGTGAAATATTAACTGGGTGTCATTTTAAACACATTCCAAACCTAGTACTTAATACAAGTAATATTATGTGTTTCATAAAATGAGAAATATTAAATTAATTAAAAAATATATTTCAAAAATTCTAGAATTCTTACATTATACCCCCGCTAAAATGAATTTGTCATATGAAATTAATTTGGGTTATCAAATTTTTAATACTAAATAGTTTTTTTCTTAGAAACCCACATCGTAAAAATGAATAATAAAACATCATTTTAAAAGGGAATGCTGCAAACGCAATTGTTACCCACATTTTCTCATAACACGGTTTCCAAATTGGAAAAGAATTTGTTAATTAAAAATATGGACATGGAAGATAATATTACTATCATGTTCTAATTGAGTGTAATAGAGACCATGGTTTTGAGAAAGTTAATGGTAAAAAATCCTTAAAAGAAAATGGATTCAAAAAATAATAGATATCATCAGAATGATGATAACATGAAAACATATTTTTCTAATACCTATTTCTTAATGTTGTTGAATTTTCACACAGAGATATATATACATGATTTTATAATTTTTCATATTCACAGTCTCACCCTTTGGTTATGCCTTGTTCATTTTTCACTTCATATTTTACTCTATGAAATAAAGGTGATTTTTTCATTCCTAACGAATTAATAGATCATGATGTAGAATGATAATTTATTCCATATGTATTTAGTTACGATTACAGAATAATGGTTCACATGGGTTATCCAATATGCATGCATTTTCCAATGGAGAGATAAAACCTTAAATCTTTAAAACCTCATCTAATGTTTTACTTAACATCCCATAAATAGATAATCTTTTATCCTTTTTGAAAGAGGAAATTACCAACCATTAGAAATATGATCACTAGTTTTTTTATAAAATCAACATAACATTAGATCCCCATATCTCATAAATTAGCTCTTGGTTTTCACATATAATACCCACAAGTACCTTCATCGTGTATTCTCTTGAAACATAGTAATAACCTAAATTACCATAAATTCTAATTGAAACCCCAAATTCCTTCATATTTTAAAGTTTTTTGATATATTACATAATTAAATAAAATCATAAATACCATCCATGATATCATAAACCACTTTTTCAAAAAGAAACATAATCAGTTCCAAGCTGATTAGTATTGTCCAATTTGCATATTCACTTCCAACATATATTTATCCATTATCGTTATATCAGCATTAAGGGCATATTAAGGGTTATCTTTATCATAATCTATTGTTTCATATGAATATTATTGTTCCATTATAATTATTTTCTAGTCCATCAGGACCATTAATCATATTCCTCTAAATCCAGAGTGAAAAACTTAAACTGTACAATTGTTAAATATTTTACAATTTATAATTGTTGAATCCAAGTACAATAACACTTTGATCACACTACTTCACCCTTAATCCATTATTGAGGACACCTCATTCTATTATATAATACATCTTTACATTCAAATTTCACTTGTAGTCTCATCATCATCATCATCATCAATATAACCATTATTCATAACTTCTTGTTGATTTTCTTCACATTATTTCCACTAAGGAAATATATTTTCATAATTTCTATACATTTCACCATTAAATAATTAAACTATTGATGATATATTATAGAGTCCATTTTTTATCATTCATTACATTAATAAATCTTATCATTTCCCATTTCCACTTACTTGCTTTTTGTTCTTATTTTCCACTGTCAAAACATCTTTCTGTTCCTCTAAGACATTCAAATGGGTTCTTCATTCCAAATAATTGACATAAAGAAACTGAATCTTCATTCCTCCATGGTCTATAATACCCGAACTCTCATAAAACTCATTCCTTCTGTTATTTTGTGAGATTAAAAGTTTTTTACATTACACATTGTTAATAACATTCCATTAAAACTAATTAGGCATGATCACAACATCTTTCCCTCTAGTAATCATCCAATTTAGAATCCCTTCAGCAAATTTTCAGTCACATTCTTCGTCAACCTATTTTCTTATGGTTTCCAGAATTGACTAAGATTATAAATCATAGTGTGAGAAACCCTTATCATAGTGGGAAACCACCAAATCATGAAAAAAACTTCTTAGATTTATAAATTAAGATAAATTATTTTTAATATATGAAAACTTATTATTATCCGTAGAGATATTTCTATACATATCCTTAGAAATATACCTACTAAACTCAATAAATAATTCTCATACTAGTTTCCAAAGGTTCACTCAACCTTTCATTTCATACTATCTATAGAAACCTAGGCATAACATTCTTGGGTTTTACACCATTTCAAATGAATATTTAGAACATTATAAAATTAAATTACCAAGGAACATAATAGTTTAGTGTCTTTGGATACATGGAACAAAAACAAAAAACATGGTGAAATATAATCAATGATTCCATCAAATATCTTCCTCTTTTTTACTTCTACTTAAAATCATTATTCATAACCTAGGGAAAGAAAACAGAATAAGGGGTGAGCTCAGATACCCATTATGGGTATGTAAAGGAGATAGATAAGAATAACATGAGAATAATATTACAATAAAATGAGTATAATATTTCAATATCATATGTTGCAGATCAAAGATTTTTTACATGAGGCTTGTAATAAAGATTGAGAGTTCATAAGACATGGATCATAAGGGAGTAATGAGAATAATCCATGAGTTCATATCATATAAATACTACATTGAATTAGATTCATACATGTATGGTTATAAAATCATTCACTATAAGTCAAGTATTATTTCCAAACCCCATTAAAGAACTTCATGGGGGCCACACCTACTAGGCGGGGCACAAAACCATACCCTGTTTCATATCATTACTTATAGAGGGATGGGTTCACTACACAAAACATATAGTAGTCAAGGTTCAGTCATAAGTCCATCATAGTAGTAAATGATCATATAAAGACCATTTTAGTAGTCTAATATCCCTTTCAAGACCATCTTATCAATCAATATTCACTCTAAAGTCCATCTTTGTAGATAAATTCATTTACATAACTATGCTCACTCCCAATTCAAACTTTTTCTAACTCATGAGATATAAATCATACCAAATAACATATATGGAGATATGGGCCTCACCCATATCATAATTAAATAATATATACTTGTTCTACTAGATAATAAAATATTCATTGAATCAAGACTCATAAAAAGGTATTTGTTTTAGAAATATGATATCATAACCCATGATGTAAAACATGTATCCTAAAAGTTTCATCATATAATAACCAATGGAAAATATAATGATTTAAAAATAATTTCACTATAGATTAACCCATAAAATGATGTGTTTTTAACATGTGTTTTATCATTTTATAACAGGCGAAAGGGATATGGGTTTCATAAACAACATGTCAATTTAAACATAACCTTTTAAATAATGAATAAAAATGTTGTCCATGGATAATTGCCCAGTAAATAATATACTATATCAATGTGTTTTATATTTGATAGAGAATTATTTTTAAAAATAACATGAATTATTTCATAAGGAAAATAACATTTCATTGAAAATAATTTTTTATACAACAAATGATATTCAAAATCCTTTTCTTTAAAAAATTATGCTGTAATATTTAAAAAAATATAAAAAAATTTCTTCAAAAAATATCCTTTCTTCATTGAAAGATTGCTTTTAAAAAGACATTTTTTTAATATTTTTTTTAAAAATAAAATTGGAATCATATAATGGAATCTTCAAAAAAATCAAAACCATTTCTTCAAAAGTGTATTCGAAAGCATATAAAGGAAGATTGAAAAAAAATTAAATTTTTTTTTCTTTGAAAATATAATTTAAAACAAATAATGGAATCATTGAAAAAAAGATTTAAAATCTTTTTTCTAAAAATAGCTTTGAAAAAATATAAATAATGGTTAGAAACATTCTGAAAACCGTTTCCTTTGAAAATATGATGAAAACTTCTAAATAAATCATCAAAAAATGGAAAACCATATCCTTTGACAACCAATTTAAAAAAATGTATATAAATATTATGAATAAATATATTTAAATCAAAAATATCATTGTATAAATTAAAATAATGGTTCAAGGAAATGTTATTCATTACATCAGGTAAATCCATACATGTCGAGATTTTTGTTTGCACCATAAAATATTTAGAGAAGTACCTTGACCCCAAAACGAAACTAATATTCCATTTAAAACCATTTTTAAGAATTTAAGACATGGAAAGATATATATCATAACATAATAGGACAATATTATAACATTTTTGACAAACATTTTTAGAAAACATGGTCTTGAGGTAATGCATATTTCTTTCAAAACATAGAAATAATATCATATTTTATTTAAAACAATTTCATAATTAAATTAATTACCAAATAGTTAAAAAAAATAGAACTATTATATTAAAATATTATGAATAAAGGGAGGATATTAGTTGTAATGATATTTTTTGAGAGATGGATCGTAACATTTCTTCGATGGAAGCATAATCACGAATAATCAAGGAAAGCGATGGGATTGTGGTGATAAACAATTACTACTTTGGTAACATTTAATCACTATCATCATTAATGTATAAAATTCAATGAACCATAAAATATCATGAACAAAAAATATTAGTGATACAAAATTTAAATGGGAATTATATGCACCTCATAAAATAATACAGGTTCAAAAAATAACATTTGTCTCAGATAGGGAAATTTGAGACAAAACTTCCTTAAAATAGGGTAACGTTTAAACTGTAAACCCCATGAAATAAGGATCATACAATTAATATATAGATACAAAAAATATTAGTATATGAAAAATTAATAAAATTCTTAATCAGTGTATTCACCACACAAAATGAATGATTGGTGAATATGTAATAAGTCTTGTAGAGGTAAAAGTGAGACTAGAAATCCATTTACCACTTGAGTATCTTTTGAATTGTGAGATCCATGAAATAATAAGATCAATTTAATAATTAAATACAGTTAAATGAATAATTCATGATATAAAATGTCATAGGGATGTATATGAACGACAAAAATTAAGTGAATGGTGAATATGGCATTTATATCACCAAAATAAAACTGAGATTAGAACTCCCTTACCTTAAGTATGGATTCTTGTTGTACTAGTTCAAAACTCCATTATAATAAATATAAGATTATTATACAAATATTAATGAACCATATTCAATTATATTATACCATACATGACTACCTTATGAACGTTTTTTACATTTTTATTATCAATTTCATGATAAAATTTTGTTTTAGGTAATAACCACTTTTCCTTTTATATTTTTTTCACTTCTTATTATTTATCCTCTTTCTTAGATCATGACATACTTATTTAAAGAATGAATAAAATTTTTTAAATTTCATATATATTCATTATATATTAATTTATAGTAATCTATAAAATATATAAATATGAAATGGAATACACCCTTTTTGAAGACGGTAGGTCGTACATACACATGAACATTGTTTCCGATTTCTTATCATATTTAAAAAAATAAAATAAATGAAATATAACTGTGTGTATATATATATATATTATAATTCTATTATAATTATTATTTCATATATATCATATAATTTTACTATACCCAACCTTAATTCATTCCATGTGATGTGTGAATGAATCACATCTCTTTGAGGTGGCGGTAGTCCACATGTCCACAAATGAAGTTATCATACTTTCACAAATTAGAAAGCATAAAGGTATGTGTTATATAATAATTAAATTTTTTTAATACATCATAAATATCATATATATAAAATAAAAATTATATAAAATCCATCTTAATTCCCAAACCTGAAAGCTGTTAAGGGATGAATGAAGGAAATCAGTCTGTGAAGCGGTAGTCCACCGTATACACGAAAAATGATTATGTATCCCATTTTATGGAAGTGCATATGATTTTAGGTCACAAAAATATCATAAAAATTCATAAATATATTTTGTATAATCATTTAATTATATTATAATTAAATACTAATAAATAATGGGGTGGAGAATGAAGTAAAACAAAAGTTTTTATTGAATGGTTTTACACCGTTTTTAGGTAACTCATTTTGGATTACACCTAATGGATTCATTGGTTACCATTCTACCCTAATAGAGAAAAATATGATTAATTAATTTATGTTTTGATAATAGTTCTTCAAGGGTTTTACGATAAAAGTGGATTCATATTTGTGAATAATTTAAGGGGTGAGTTCACTTTATGTAATGGAGGAGGAGTGAGATTCTTGAAAATATAAAAAGGTAAACCATATTGAGAGGTCTACCATACAATGTAGACATATATTAATGTTAAATTTTATATGAATAAAATTATATGGTTTAAATATTTATAGAAAATGTATTTTCAACTTGTTTCTAGGATAATTGGCCCCTTAATATAAAGTTTAACCACAATGTAAACATATTTTTACCTTAATCATTATAATTAATTTTAATTACATTCACTAATATTTTTGGAAAAAAATTTAAATGAACTTATTATATATTATAAATTGTATTGAAATAAAATATGAGATTTGGTTTTCAAAATTATAGCAAAATATATCGAGAAAATTAATTTAAATAAAATCTCCTAAACAGGAAGAAACAACAGGTCTTAAAAGTGAAAAGAATCAAAAAATTTAATTGGTTTTATATCAAATTTCTATGTGAAATTGATTCTGATTAACTAAATTGGGTTAATATATATATATATATATTATTTATCTAAATATTCTTTAAAACAAATTTTAATTATAATTTAACTATATAATAAATTTAAATGAAAAAAAGGCTTCAATTTAATTTCAATGTTTTTCACTATTCAACAAAAATGGATCTTCATTTAAAAATACCAAAACAAATCATCCAAATTAAATTTTAATACTAAATATTCAAAAATGATGTTTATTTTCAATATATTAATTATAAATTTTTAAAAATTATATTTAAAATTGGTGAACCATTAAAAGGCGGTAAAATTACCCATTCAAAAAATACAACTTTTTTTAAAATAGGATTCATTCATTCCTTATGCCTGTCAAATATTTTGGATGAATGTCAAAAACATTATTTAATATATAATATATATATTTTATTTACAACAAATATTCAGTATTTTTATTTTTAATTTATTGTGATAAAATATTTCTTCTACATAGAAAAAAAAAGTTTCTTCAAAAATGAATTTCATTATATGAAAATAGTTCATACATTTATTTATGACTAATTTATAACCATAGGATTCATTTTAAAAACTTTTTTAAATGTTATTTTAACAATTTGGTTAATCTTATTAGTATCTTCTATTCCAATAGCTAGGTGGTAACTATAATAATATTTTCATAACAATATTTATAGTATAATTCAGTTCAGTATAACTCAGCCTTTTGTTTAATGCAAGCTATTGAAGGAACTCGACATTGTGTGTAACAAAATACAGGAATAGTTTTTCATGTACCAAAAAGCTAATATAAGTGTTTCATTTAGTGAAATAATTACTTTGTTTTTCATGAAGCACAGTCCAAACATTTTTCTTTCATATAACACAAGCTATATTCTAGGTTGCATGAAATGGAAAATTTTAAATTAATTCGAGAATAAATATTTCACAAAATATTTGGGTGTCACAATATACCACTATAACTGAAATAGATTATATATCTATATATAGGATACCATTATAATGTTTTGATATGTATAGATTATGTGGTTTAACTTAAAATACATCTCTATCTGGATAAAACATGTGGACATGGATCTGGCATAGAATTACCTTGGGGTAATAACATAGAAAAATGAGTTCCCGGCATGATGAGAGTGTTACCTTGTACCCAATAAGGGGCCTTATTACGAACCCAGTTTCACAGTTTTAGGTGACATTCTTCGGTTAATTCAAATTTTCATTACAAACCATTAGGAGGGATTGGAAAATATATTTTTTTTACTTTAAAACATACAGAAAGAACCCGTGTTTATGATTATGACGTTATCTGTGTGTAAAATTTTAAATTTATTTTTTGTACGTCACTATTTGTCTATTATACATTATGATTAACAATTTTTTGATCCAATATATTGTATTACATCGTTTCTAAATGGTTCATAGTAGAATGAATGGGAAACATAGAAATACACATACTTCATATAGGTATTTCCTTCTTAGGAAAGATAATAATGATCGAGCTTGAGTTGTAGCTGGAAATGATCAAATTATATTCATATTGTGGTATCATATGATATTTTTGAGAAATATCTTTTCTTTTGTGGAGTAGCCTAATGATACACCATGTGAGGTAACACTGTTAGATAAATTTATGCATCAGCACCATCCATTATTAAATTGAACTATGAATCTATTTTTAACTATAAATGGGTTGAGTTGATTAGATATATAATTTATCACATTGGGAAGAAATTAAATGGAGAGATTTGTCAATGTAGTTTATCATATCTCAGGGGATACTGATCAATGGTGGCCATTGATTCAAAATATTTTGAATGAAGAATAATTAACATACATGGAATGGAATTATGTTAAGGTAAACTTCTTGGAAAAGTTTTCTTCCCATGTTAAAAGAGTGGATATAAATATTTAATTGTTGAGAATAATGAAAAAGGAAGAAGAAAATGTTTCCATGTATTAATCTATCATTACTTGAATAGAAAATAATGATGTGGAAAATGTACATAATCCAATGATTAATATTGAATATTTCTATCATGGGTAATAGACAATTCATCAAAGAGAACTAGTCCCCCAAACCTTATCATTATATGAGGAAAAAGTATCATGTTCTATCATGATAGAGAAATAATTATAAATGACTTATAGAATCAAAGGAGAGAGATAAAATAAGATAATAGTAGATAAAAAATGGATAACGGAAGAAGGGAAAGAATGAGTTTTGGAAATGAGATAATTATTCAAAGAAACACCTTTATACTTCCTTTAATGTAATTGTATTTTGATTCATGTTATGAAAGAAAGACCATTGGGCACATGAATGAAATAGTTAGAAAAAATCCACTAATGTTTAGTGTTTCAATTATTAAAATATTAGTCACTATTAAAATGAATTCCCCAAATATCAGGGAAATATTCTTCATATGAATATAAGGGAACAAGGTCAATACCATGCTATTAATATAGCCAAAGTGTAATGACAAATGTTATATTGTGTTTGGATTCAATATAAAAATTTATTGTATTTTATCAATGTTATTATAGTTATAATAATAATAAAATGAATAAGGATTGAATTTTAGTACATTTTTTCAGTAAAGATTTGAAAACATATGTTGAATGGTACCAATGATTATGAAAAGTAATTCTGTGACAGGTTGATATTTTTGGGGAAAATATGATTGAGGTAAGATATCCCTTAATATGTTCGTAAAGATTATATAATAAAGATAAATTTATCGTTAAGTTATTGTATTGGTGACCATGAAATTGGTGACTAATTCTATAGATTATCTTATCTTTTTTTAAATTTCCTAAATTTTTTATTTGTAGAATATATTTGATATATTGAGATCTTATTTAATGAATAATGAGAAAAAAATGTTCATGAAGCATGCATGTTTTTATTAAGGTTTTAATGTGATCAATTTTTGGACATATTGTTTATGTGACTTTAAGATATATATTATGTTTTTTGGGGAATCTAATGTTATGTTTATTTTTTCAATTTATTTACCTTCTATCTAGATTTATGGACATTGAATTTGGTCAAACATATATCATATACCTCTTAAGGATAAATATTTATGAAATATATTAATATGAACTTTGGGGATATTTTTGAGGTTTTAGAAATTGATTTGTTATTGGATAACTCATGAAAACTATTTTTTTATTTGAAGATATATAGAGATAGGAGGAATGTATAATAATTATTTTATGGATTTTATAATCTGTTAAAAGTTATTTTTAGTGCATCAAGATTTAAAAATTCATTTTCCAAATTAATTTATTGAATTAAAAATGAAGTATAAAAAAAATCAATTCACTACCAAAGGATGTTATTATTAGTATAATTTTTGGTGTTCTATTCCATGAATGAAATAGAATGCCTCAACTAAAAGAAAAAAGGATCTCGAAATAAACAATAACTTATTTCGATTATATTTGATAAATCAAATGGTCTATAAACTCTTAATAAATTTATTGTTTTTGTAATTATCTTGATTATTCACTTTCTTGTGATCAAGGATCATTATCACTCCCCGTAATTATTTACTGATTTCTTTCATTCCCATATATTTATTTCCCACCAATTCCATCCTACATTGAAAAATAGTTATATATTATTATTTATTACTTCCATATTTATCTCACCATATTTTAAGTGAAATTTTAATAAACACTTTTTACCATGTGGGTCTTCCACAACGTAATTTTGAAATGTGAAACCCTTGATTACTGATCAAAATTTCAAATTGTGATCACTAAATTTATTTAAAGGGGAAAGAATGTAACATCTTGAGATTTTAAAAGAAGAGAATTGGATTTGATAGAATATATGATAGGAAAAATCAAGCCTAGAAAATAATGTATAACCCTAGAATTTTATGATATACTACTTTTAAAAAAATTGAAATCTCTTCAATATCTTGTGGAACTTTCCACCTCAATTCTGAATGAATGATAATATAATATACATATTTAACAAAGATGTCAAATAAAAAGGAATGAATAATACTAACTAAATTTCTAATATTATATTATTTTTTCATGTATGAAATAAAAAAATTATTATATATATATATATTATAATTATAATAAAAATCAATTTATAGATAAAGAAATGTTTTCCAAAAAATTTGTATTTTTCTAAAAGGAGGTTTCTTCACACTTATTAAGATTATTTGAAAACTAATTTCGACCAATTTTATAAAATTAATTTTCAAAAATAAACTTAATTTTTTAAAAAATCATGTAAATATTTTCTTAAAGTTAATTTTTTATAATTTTGGAAAATATTAATTTTTCAATGAATAGTAAAAATACGAGTTTTTATTAAAACATTACTTTTCATTTATAGATTTTAAATGTTCCTTTTATTAAAATATTTTAAAAATAAATTAGTTCATATATATTATATTTAATCCAATGTTTTTCATTGGAATTAATTTAATATTTTAGTATGATATAAAAACATTTAAAATTATTGAATGGTTTTTTCATTGGAAGTATTTTTTTAATTGTGTCTGAGGGTTTTATTTTATATTAAATTTTCAAATTATGTTAATAGAATTTGGAAAAAAATATTTTATATGGTGAATTAGATAATTAATGTCATATTATAAGTTCAACTTAATATATTTCTATAATGTAAAATAAAAACATTAAAATTTAATTATAGTGGTTAAGGTTAACAAGTGGTTCTGTTTATTACTTTTGATGATGTTAAAATTAATTTTACACTCATGTCGAATTTTTATTTGATAAAATTAATTTCATATTTAGAATAAGTTTGTCCGTTTTATCAAATATTTCACATTTTAATTTTATTATTAAAAGAGAAATTACTTGGGTAAATAGAAATAGACTAGTTAACATGGTGAAAATAAAATGTTAAATGTGAGGAAACATATAGGACTAGGTAATTAAATGTTTAAAACATATTTATTTTTTTTGTGGAGTTTTTATTGACCATATCATCCATAAATCAATTATTTATAAACATTTGAGGCACATGTGTAACATCCCTTGTAAATAAAGGATATGATATTTTCATATTTATTAATATTTGTGAATTAAATATTAATTTTTCTTTAAAGGGGATGCAATGTTCGAGGGCATACCCAATACGCAATATTGGGTTTCTCTGAAAATCTGATAAGGCCGAGTCATACTAAAAAATAATAATATATTATTATTTTAAATGGTTGTTAACGAATAGATGTTGTATTGAAGGGAATAAATAGAACAAACTGAAATATTATTACACATTTTAATTAAAGGTATTTTCATTTATCCAATAAATTTTAGAGGCTTAAAATAATAAAGAATCCAATTTTAAGCATAGATACTCTAATATTCTTTAAAACGTCATTTTACAGCCTTTTGATGGATAACACTTTTTAAATATAGTTTTTTTCAATTTAATATTTTACATTTGACAAAATAATATTGTTATTTATAATTGATACATCAAAATTTACTTTGGATGAAATTTTTGTATTTTTTGGATAATGTTCATTTTTAATGAATAGTGAAAATAGTGTATTTTAATTGAAAACTTCCTTTTAATCTAATTAATTTATATGTATAGATTATCTATTTTATTATTTTTAATGCGTAATCAGATTACATTTTTCCATTTAATACTATGTTTTCATTAGTAGTAATTTCACATTGAAATTGTTCATAAACAAGTGCCAATCTTTGGATAGTTATTATTTCGTAAAAACACGCTTTTTGTTTTGACAACATGAATTAATTTTAAATTAATTTTTGCCACTTCTGTGTTTTGAATTTTTAAAAATAGATTCCATATTTGGAATCAGCAGTTCCAAATTTTGTAAATAGTTAACTTTTATTTTTAGACATTATGAATATTTATTTCAGTAAATATTTTATTTACCATGGCATAAACGTAAATTTGGAAAATGTGTTAAAAATAATATTATAATAATATTAATTTACACTAACATATGTCCTATTGCTATTGGATGACACATCTTCAACCATGGTCATCCTTGGGCCGATTTGAGGACCCCATAAAGCCACATAATAGTGATAATGACACATTGTATTAAATAATTTAAAGTAAAGACAAAAAATGACATAAAAATATATCATTTATTAAATTAATTTTTCACATGAGGTTATAAAATTATCTCTTAGACTATAAATATTCATTTAAAAGATAAAAATATTTCCTACATCATGGTATTTTTATAATTTCTATAAATCAAATAAATATAATTATTTTTGACATAATAATGATGCAGTGTTTACCTCATTAATGAATGATTTAAAAATATAAAAAATTAAAAATTAAAACAATATCCTAAAGATGTCTAATTATTATTGGATTATTTTATTTAGAACATGAGTAATCTTATCATAGAATTTAGTGAGTTTTGGACCTTTAGAAACCGAAATAATTATATAATAAAATAATATATTCAAACTTTCTTAAAGAGCCCCTACTCCCCTTAAAAAAACATAACCTCTAACCCTTTACTCACACCTATCAAGTCCCTTGTATCATCCAAAATATTCCTAATTAATCTCCCCACATATCTCCCTTTTACCTATAAAACATTCCTTTGGAATAAGTCACTTCAGAATTCCTTTTGGTTCAAATCGAAGGGAGTTACCTGGTTTAAAGGTAATGTCTTCCCTTAAGTTAATTTCTATTATTTTACTTTAACAATACCCTATTTTTTTGTATTACATTATGTTATAACAACCCTAGAATCCTAAATGTATGTGGATGTTTTATGAGAAATATTATAACTACACATTCACACACCTCAATCTAATGGATACGAACATACTGTTTCTATGGACATCGAACTGCTACCTCATGAAATGACGATTGTTCAAATATATCCAAACACCTCTAATGGTAGCCATTATGATGGAACTTTATATATATGTGATATATATTAAATATAAATTGTCTCTTTACTTATGTATTTTTCATTTATAACATACCTTTATGGTTTCCATAATGGGTAAACGCGATAATTTATTTAAGGAAGTGCGGACTACCACCCCTTTAAAGTGATATGACGCATTCATAGAACATATAAAGGATGGAATTAATGAAATTATATATGATATTATATTGGAATTATAATATTCCTATGTATCATTATGTTTCCATTCAAATTAAATACAAAATTGAAATGAATGTAGCGTTCATGTGTATGCATGACTTACCATCTCCATGGATGGTGCATTTCATTTCTAGTCTCCAAATGTTTTGTACTGTTATAAATACAGATGTTTTTAAAATAATAAAGCCCCTTGAATTGAAAAAAATTCCACTAAAAATGTGAAATAGTAACCCATTACAAGAATGGAAAAGGCCAAAGTGCATAGGTGAAACTGATTCTACAAGCCCAAAGAAGGAAATATCCATGCAGGTAGAAGAATACCGTTATTAATGAAAATGATTATATAATGTTCATAAAATGGTAATAAGTGATATAAAAGGAATAATAAACCTGAAAAATTTTCATAATCAAGTAGAAATTATCTTTAGTTTATTATTCATGATATTATAGAACTAACGGATCAAGTCGGACACGAGGTAAGGCACTTCATCTCAATCTCCTTTCAATGGGGCGTATTTTGTTTTATACACTTCTTTATTTTATACGGTGTATAAAACACTTTTAATTTTCATTTCATTCAAAGGGGACAAATTCTCTATGAAGTGATTTACTATAAAAAAATAAGGAATGTTTCTTTATAATCTATGTGGTGACAATGACCTTTCTGCCACCGCGAGCATTATATGATTTTTGGCTTCCTTAACAAGCCGTAATATTTAAAAAAAGTAAATACCATATACACTTCTTTATGTATTTTGGTATTGAATATGTTTTTGAGAATTTATTTATCAAATAAATATCTTTAAAAGATATATTTTGATAGCAATGTGGGAATGTTATCTTTTCATTATGCTTGTGTTATGTATTATGAAAATGATATGGTTTTTGGGAAATTTTTATGTACACGGGTTGTTCTATGATAAACCTCGGGAAGGTGGGCCCGAAATAGCTCTCTAATGCATTGGGTAATGTGAAAGAGGTAAATGTTAATGTTTCTCCTAATATATTTAGGTAATATACTGTGATGGGTATTCCAATGTAACTCCCTATGTAGCTATGATAGCAATATTATAAGTTTGATATGTATTCAACAAGTTACCATTATGATTTATGATTTCCTTTTTTTATTCATAGATCTTATGATTTTGTGTGGTAAGTTAAAGATCGAAAATCATGATTTTATTTATTTTTATGTGTTGATGGACTAATGCTTTCTTTCGTAATTTTATAAACCTTACTGAAATTTTTATTCTCATTACATGTTTTTGAAATGCCTTTCATAGGAATTAAAGATGAATTATTTCATGGATGGAATCAAGAAAAAGTCATGTTTTCTAAAACATGGAACTAGACATGACTCTTTATTTCAAGATTTTTTATTTTATGAAAAAATGGAAACTGAGAAAAACATTATACTTTGTAAATTTTTTGATGTAATGTTATATTTATGGAATACTTTCCTAAAACTATAAACCTAAAGAGATCCTCAATTTGAATTATTCATTTAATTTAATATTATGTAATATTTTACATCTGGGTCCTCATAGTTGGAATCAGAGGTCAGTTTAGGAAAATTTAAAAGATAGGATATTCTGAATTTAATATCCATAAATTAATTCATGTTAATTTTGAAATGATATAGCATTTACATATTACCATTTATCTTCTTCTATGAAATTTGTTTGTTCAAAATGTTTTTCTACTGAGGAAACATGGCAGCTATGATGGGCGACATTTGGAGGAAAATAACCTTAGAAATTAGTAGCCTGAGATTTTTGGAAATTGAACTGAATAGTTTGGTGACATTATGGCACAGTTGACTCAAGATATAAATGGTGGTGGAATTAATGAACAAGATCATCCAGATCAACCACATTGAAACTTGTCTATAGTAGAAAATTTCATGAGGCAGCGTCCCCCATCATTTATAGGATCATCTAACCTTGTTCAAGCTGTAGGGTGGATCAAAGCAATGGAAAAGTTTTTTGATTTCATGGGTTGTACAGACAATCAAAAGGCTAGTCATGAAAATTACCTTTTTTAAAGGTGAAGCTGATCAGTGGTGGTCGATGGTGAAAAATATAACTGATAGTGAAAAGATTGATCCTCTTGGTTAGGATGAAAACAAAGGTATGTTTCTTGAGAAATATTTTCCTAATGTGGTTCATATTAGGATGGAAAAAAAATTCTTGAAATTTAGGCAGAAGGATGACTCTATGGATACATATGAAGAAAAGTTCACTCGACTAGGAAGGTATGCTCCAAATTTCATCTGAGATACTGATTGTAAGATAAATGTATTTTACTCAAGATTAATGAAAATTTATTGAATGTATTTATCTTCTATTGAGTTCAAAAGTTATGAAAAACTTGTTCGATGTGTGGAGAAGGTGTAAACTGAGTTTTTCGGTGATCATATGTTCCTTTACAAACAACAGAATAAGATGTCAATGTGGCAGACGAAAATGAATAACTCTTCAAAAAAGACTTATGGTTAGAAACATAAGTATATAGTTTGTGAAAATTATTGTAGAAAAATTTTGGGGAATTTCTTTTGAATTTAGGTAAGTGCTACCGATGTGGTAAAATGGGACATAAGCCTCATAATTGAACTATAAAAGATCAGGATAATAGTAAGACAAAATCTGATTTATAGTTAGTAAAATGTTTTAAGTGAAATGAATTGGTTCATTATGCAATTGAGTGTCCAACGAAGAACTCAACTGAGGTAAATCATCCAGAATACAAGCAGAAAGGGGTAGTGAAATCTTTTTCAAAAACTTCAGTAGATGTTGGTCCATCGAATGAAGTAGTATCAAATACACTATCTGTTTAGACTATTAAAATTCTTTGTTTAATTCAAGGTCTAAAAATTCTTTCATTTTTGAGATATTATTGAGTAAATTGGGAATTTCATCTCAAAAAATGAATTTTGATCTTATGGTTAAAACGCTAGGAGGAAATGTTGAGACAAAAATAAGTTATAATAACCTTTATGTCCTTGTGTGTGGATAGAATCTACCTAAAAACCTTTTTGTTCTTCCTATAGTTGAGTTTGATGTTATTTTAGGTATGGATTGACTATCTGTTTATCGTGCTTAGATTGAATTCATAGTTGAAGAGGTTTCATTTCCAAAAGAATTTCAGTTTGTGTACAAGAATGGAACCTTACTTTTGATAACATATCAGGAAGCTGAGAAACTAGTAAAATATGGAAAAGAATTTCACCCTGCACATATTTTTGAAAACAAAGGAACTGTTCAGATTAATGATGTGCCAGTTTTAAATGAGTATCTTGATGTTTTTTAATGAGTTTCCAAGTGTTATACCTGATCAGGAAGTTGAATTTACTGTTGACTTAGTTCTTGATGCTAATCCAGTTTCAAAACCCCCTTATCGAATGGCTCAAATCAAACTTTTAGAGTTAAAGAAACAATTGTAGGAGTTATTAGATAATGGTTTCATTTGAACTAGCACATCACCATGGGGTTCCCCTATCTTGATTGTTAAAAATAATGATGTCTTGATGAGACTATTCATTCATTATAGACCATTTAATAACATCATTATTAAAAACAAGTATCATTTTCCTAATATCAATGATTGTATGATCAGATCATGGGAGTTTAGTATTTTTCAAAGATTGACTAGTGGTCAGGGTACCATCAGTTGAAAGTAAAGGAAGAAGACATTCTAAAGACTGCGTTTCATACTAGATATAGACATTATAAAATTTTTTTATGCCTTTTGGGTTAACCAATGTACTTGTTTTATTCGTGGATCTTATGAATTGAATTTTCTGTGAGTTCTTGGATAAGTTTATGGTTGTGTTCATTGATGATATTTTGGTATATTCCAAAAGTAAAGAGGAACATGAAACTCATTTAAGGGTTATCTTACAAACCATAATGTAAAATAAACCATATGGAAAATTCAGCAAGTGTGAGTTTTCGATACAAAACGTTTCATTTCTTGGTCAAATTGTTTCAAACAATGGCATAACTGTGCATACTATTGAAACAAAATTTATTGAAGAATGGCCAAAACCCACAATTTTAAACAATATCAATAGTTTCCTTGGTTTGGCAGGTTATTACCAGGTGTTTTTTGGATCTTTTTCACGGTTATATATCCCATTGATTAAGTTATCTAATAAATTTGTTATGTTTATTTGGACAAAAGAATGTGATGATTGTTATCAGGAATTGAAAATATGATTCGTGAATGCTCCAATTTTGGAATTGCCTTCCAGAAATGGTGTGTTTGTTATCTAAAGTGACACTTCATTGAAATAACATAGATGTTCCCTTATGAATAATGATCAGGTAATTTCTTATGCTTCAAGTCATTTGAAACCTCATGAGTTAAATTACACTACACTTGATTTATAATTAGCTGCTGTAGTTTTTTCATTAAAAATTTAGTGGTATCACATGTATGGTGTAAAGGTGAAATATATACAGAACACAAAAGTTTGAAGTATATATTCACATAGATTGAATTAATCATTAGATTGAGGATATGGTGGGAATTACTCAAGGATTATTATTTCACAATATATTACCTTTTGGGAAAAGAAAATATAGTGGTTGATGCATTGAGTCGAAAATGTAATACTTTATTAACCATGCTACATTTGGAACGAGATCCTTTGGTTTTTTATTTGATGAAATTTGGAATAGAATTTGTTGGTGCTTGAAATTTATCTTTTTTGTTTCAGGTGTCAATGAAATCATCTCTATCAGACAGAATAAATCATGCTTAGAAATAAGACAGTGAGTTGCAGGAAAAGGTAGAGTTGGTTCAGAAGGGTAATTTTCCTGATTTTAACATTGATGATGACAGTATTTTGATATTTAGAAAGAGATTATGTGTGGTTTTTGATTCACAGTTGAAGAATGAGTTCTTATGTGAATCTCAAAGTTCTCCGCTTTTAGTTCATCCTGTATTACTAAGATGTACGGATATCTTCATGAGTATTACTGGTGGGATGGAATGAAATGAGATATTGCTAATTTTACTATGATGTGTTTGAATTTTCAATAGGTTAACAAAGATCAGATGTTTCCAAAAGTGATGCTTCAGTATTTACAGGTGCTAGAGTGGAAATGGTAAAATATATCCATGGACTTCGTTCTGGGATTACAAAAGAAATATCAAGGTAATAGTGCAATCTGGGTTATTATTGAACAATTGACTAATATGTTCATTTTCTTACAATTTGAGATTTTCGATCTCCAAATCAACTTTCATGGTTGTATATTAAAGAGATAGTCAGGTTGCATGGAGTTCCCCTCCCCATTGTATCTGATCGTGATCCCAGGATTACATCTAACATTTGGAAAGGCCTTCAGAATTCATTGGGTAATGAATTAAATTTTAGTACATCTTTTCATCTCCAATCAGATGGAGAGTGAGAACGAAAAATTTAGACAGTGGAAGATATGTTACGTGCATGATCAATGGATTACCAGGGAATATGGGACCTACATCTTTCTTTGGTTGATTCTTCTTATAATAACAGTTTTAATTTTAGTATACAAATGGATACTTTTGATTATCCATATGGGAAGAAGTGTCGAACACCAGATTTTTGGGATCAAGTAGGTGAAAGGATGTTGATGGGATAATAATTGGTAGAAGAGACGTTAGAAAAACTTCAGTTGATTCAGAAGAACACGAGAACAGCTTAGAGTAGGAAGAAAAGTTATGCGGATAAATAGAGAAAGGATTTTTCGTTTGAGGGAGATGATCATGTTTTTCTCAAAGTTTATCCATGGAAAAGTGTGATGTGTTTTGGTAAGAAAGGAAATTTGAGTCTATGGTTCATTGGACCTTATGAAATCCTAGAGAAAAATGGATCAGTTTCCTACAGATTGGATTTACCTCCAAATTTATCCTAGTTACACAGTGTTTTTCATATTTCAATGTTGAGAATGTATATGCTGGATCTATCTCATGTTTCGAGTCCAGAAGTAGTTCATTTGGAAGGGAATCTTTCATATTGATGAACAACCAGTCCAGATTCCTGCCGAAAAGAGCAAGTGTTGCTAATTATGGTAATAATTCAGTTAAATGTTTTGTGGAAAGTCCATATGGTTGAAGAGGAAATGTGGGAATCTAAAAATGCTATGAGGGATAAACACCCCCATCTATTTGATAAGTGAATAAAATTGCAAGGATTCAATTTCCAAAAGGGGGAAGAATGTAACATCAAAAGTAAATAGAGGATATAATATATTCATATTTATTAATATTTGTGAATTAAATATTAATTTTACTTTAAAAGGGATGATATGTTCAATAGTGTACCTGATACACAATAATGGGTTTCTCCGAAAATCTCATAAGGCTAAGTCATACTGAAAAATTATAATATAATTTTATTTTAAATGGTATTTAATGCATAATTGTTGTATTCATGGGAACATACATAACTAACTACAATAAGATGACACATGTTTGTTAAATGTTTTTACAATTCTCAAATAAATTTTAGAGGCTTAAAATAATAAAGAATTCTATTTTGAGCATAAATACTCTAATATTCATTTATAGGCCGTTTTTTCCCTTTTGAGGGAAAAGCTTTTTTAATTCCAAATTTTATCACTTTTATATGTCGTATTTTACAAACTAATATTATTCTATAGATTTGGGACATCAAAATTTACTTTGGATGAAATTTTGGTATTTTTCTCATAATGATCATTTTTAAATGAATAGTGTAAAATACAATATTTTAATTCAAAACCGCTTTTTAATATAATGTATTTATATTGATAGATTATCATTCTAATTGGTTTTAAAGTGTAGTTTGAATTTTTTTTTACTATTTAATCAAATTTTTTCATTGGAAGTAATTTCACTTTGAAATTAGAAATAAACAAGTGTCAATATTTTGATAGTTATTATTTTTAAAAACACGCTTTTTGTTTTGACAACGGGGATTAGTTTTTATTAATTTATAACACTTATGTGTTTTGAATTGGGAAAATGGATTCAATATTTGGAATCAAGAGGTCCAAATTTTTTAAATATGTAACTTTTACATTTAGATATTATGAATATTGATTTCAGTAAATATTTTATTTACCATGGTAAAATTTTAAATCTGGTAAATAATGATAAAAAATAATAATATAATAATATTAAATTACCCTAAAATTTTTCTTAATCCAATTGGCTGATAAATTTCAGACGATTGGAATCCTTGGTTCAATTTAGGGACCCCATGGATCCACTTAAGAGTGATAATGACAGTTTATAATAATTAATTTAAAATAAAGACAAAAATGACCTAAACCTATATCTTTTAGTAAATCAATTTGTTACATTGGACTATATAAGTTATCTCTTCATATATAAATATTCTCATGAAAAATAAAAATATTTCCTACATCATAGTATTTTTTTAATTTTTAGACATCAAATAAATAATATTATTTTTGACACAATAATGATGCATTGTTTACCTCATTAATGAATTATTTAAATAAATAAGATTATATAAATTAAAAAAATATCCAAAAACTATACGATTTTTTTAGGATGATTTTATTTCAGACATGAGTCATCTTATATTTGACATTAATGAGTTTTGGACATTTAGAAACCAAAAATTATTAAATAATAAAATAATATTTTCAAATATTCCTTAAGTGCCCCTCCTCCCACTTATAAAAAACCATCACCTCTAAACCATAATTCACACCTCTAAAGCCTATTGTTTCATAAAAACTCTTCCTAAATAATCTCCATACATCCCTCTATTTCACCTATATTCCTTACCTTAGGCAGAAGGCACTTCAAAAAATCCTTTTGGTTCAAACCAAAGGGAGTTACCAGATTTAAAGGTAACATCTTCTCTTATGTTCTTTATTATTTTACTTCTCCAACCTGAAAAACTATTTTTATTCTATTATTTTATCAAAAAACCAGTATCCTAAATATAATAGGATGTTTTTTATGAAAATTATTTTATCTAAACTTCCACACACCTCCATCTAATGGATATGAACATACTGTTTCTATTGACAGTGAACTACTTACTCATGAAACGATGATTGTTTCAATATCCCCAACCGCCTATCCTGGTGGCTATTATGATGAGACTGTATTATATGTGATATATATTATATTTATATCGTCTATTTACTTATTTATTAATCATTTATAGCATTCCATTATGGTTTCCATAATAGGTAAACGCAATAATTTTATTTGAGGTTGTGCGGACTACCGCCCCTTGAAAGTGTAATAACTCTTTCATACCATACATGGAATGTATAAAAGTTGGTGTTAATGAAATTATATATGATATTATACTGGAATTATAATATATCTATGTATCATTCAGTTTTATTTCCATTAAATACAAAATAGAAATGAATGTAGCATTCATGCGTACGTACGACATACCGTCTCCATGAACGGTGCATTTCATTTCGTACCTCAAAATGTTATATACTGTTACAAATACATATATATACTAGATATATATGATATATATATAATATATAAATCAGGAATATAATTCTGGAGAGAATGGAATTTTGACCACATGGACAACTTGTAATTATAATGAGTTCATTTTTAAACTCAAGTGCAAAATATGAACCAAAAGACCATTATTAACTTAAACTATTATATAATGTTTATAACGTGGTAATAAGTGATATAAATGGAATAAAAATCCAAAAATAGGTTCAAAATAATGTATAAATTAACATTAGTTTGTTATTTACGAGATTAAAGAATGAACGGGTCAAGTCGGACACGAGGTAAGGGACATCGTCTCAATCTCCTTTCCTTGAGGCATATTTTGATTTATACACGACATTATTTTATATGGTGTATAATCACATTTTACTTTAAATTTAATTCAATGGGAATATTTTCTCTATGAATTGTTTTATTAAACAACAAAGAAAGGAATGTTTCTTTTTAACGTACGTGGTGACAACGACCCCCCCCCCCCGCCACGAGCATTATTTAATTTTCAGCTTCCTTAACAAGATGTTATGTTTTTAAAAGAAAAATAAATGCAATATACTCTTTTTACATATTTTGGTATTGAATTGTTTTTTTGAGAATGGATTTATTATTTCAATATCTTGAAAATATATATTGTGATTGAAATGTGGGAATGTTATCTTTCCTTAATGCTTGTGTTATCTGTTATGATTATGTTATGGTTCTTAAAAATTGTTTATGTATACGGGTGGTTCCATGAAAAAACTAGAGGGGGTGAGACTTATATAGATCTCCATGAAATTGAGTAATGTGATATAGGTAAATTTTAACGACTCGCCTATGAGATTTTTGGAATATACTGCGATGGGTATTCCAATTTAACTCCCTATGTTTCTGTGATAGCAACAATGGTTTTATGATATGGATGCCACAAGTTACCATTATAATGTATTTTTTCTATTTGTAATTAAAAATTATTATGATTATTTGTGCTAAATTAAAGGGTCAAAATCATTATTTCCTTGAATTGTAGGTATTGATAGACAAATGTTTTCTTTCCTTATATTATATCCTTTATTGAGCTTTTTTTGTTCATCCCATTTTTTTGAAATGTTCTCCACTGGACTTAAATATGAATAGGGTCAAGGATGGGATCAAGGAAAAGTAATTCTATCGAAAACATGGAACTATAAATGACACATTTTTCAATAGTTTTTATTTTATGAAAAAAATGAAAAACTGAGTACAATTTTCCACTTTGTACTTTTTGAGATGTAATGAAATAGTTATCACCAAATTCCCTAAAAATATAAACCTAAAAATCCTCAATGTGAATTATTCATTTAATTCACGATTATGTAATGACATAAGGCTGGGTCCTTATAAAATGTGCATAGAGTGACTTCCCATTATTGATTAGTTTTGGCTATTTATAAAAAACCCCACACATCTTCAATTACAAAAAAATACCTTACTCTCCTCACTTATTCACACCTCATAAAACATTTGGAAAGACCATCCCATAAAACACTCTATACCAAACAACATTATACACATTATGTATTCACTTTATTTCCTGATATACTAACCCTAGGTTCGTTGAAAAGGGATTCAATGGAGGTTTCTCTATGGGAAGGTATTTAACTTTTTTAATCTCGTTCTTTTTTATTATTCACTTACAACCTTCATCCACATCCTAATAATTAAAATATAATAATAAAATAATATATCATATATAGAGATTTTTTAATATAACAACTAATATCCATCTTCTATTCCATTAAAGGGAAAATGAAACTATCAATCGTGTGTATAGAGGATTGTTGTCTCATGAGCTGTTGTAATTTGTCTTCCATAACCACATCTCATGAATTGATATATTGATGGATTTAATGTCTACATAGTATTTTTATGATATTATTATTATTATTTATATATAATATCAAATATAAATTATTACATTCCATTCCTTGGGAATAAGATGATGTCACTCGTGTGTATGGTGGACCGTTGTCTCATGACGTGATGTGATTCATTTTTCACAAACACAATACATGGAAGTTAATAGGGATAATATTAATGAATATATGTTATATATATGTGATAATATTGAATGTTGTAATATTGTATGTTATTCATCTTACTTTATTTTCAACATTCGATAGAAATGTAATCATCGTTCATGTGTACATAAAGCTTACCATCTCCAGGAACGATGTAATCCATTTTATATCTATAACATCTATAGATTATATTAAAACATAAATCTTATATATATATATATATGATATTTATATCAATTTTATAAATATATAGATTATTTAACCATGGTAAATAAAAATTAACTTAAATTATGAAACCAAAATATGCCGAAAAAATGAAGTAATTATCAACTGAAACAGTGACTATAACAAAGAATTTTAAATAAGTGGCTAATAAAAAACTATAAGTAAATAATATATGGTATTATATTTATTATTATGGTTCTATAAATATATATAACAACCCTAATAATTATTATACAAGATATTTATACACATATGAATAATTTCAAACCTTAGTTAAGGGTTTCTCACCTCACTTTTACTACCGTGAGATTTCATATTCACAACTAATTTATTTTTTGTAGTAAATATAATTACCCTTTTATATGTTATATCATTAATCTCATTATATTTATTTTATTTAAATTTTTATTTGGAATTATTTCATTCATGGTGGTTATGATAAAAAAGATACCAAAAGAGTAAGGGTTTATGTGTTTTTGAGGAAAATCTATTTGTGTTATATCCTCTGTTGAAACCCCTATTTCTTTTATATCCTTATTTTAATAAAATGTTCTAAAAAACTAATTTTATGAATTTAAAAACTATTTAATAATGTATTTTCACTCATGTTTGAATTTTCAAAAAGTTATTTTAAATAAATCTTCCTGTTGTTTTCTAAACAAATAATATTTTATCTTTTAGAAAAAATTTTAATGGAACTATTATTTTAATGAATTTGGTTTGAATATAATTTTATTAGTTTCAATGTATATTTTCAAAAAAAATTGTTTTTACAATATTTTTTGAATTTTTAGTTTTAAAAGGTGACTTTAAAAGTGGATTGATTAAATTCCTTATAAATGTTGTAATGATATTTTTATTGAATTTCTATTCATCAAGGTGAAAAACACTTATTCTATTAATCCCCAAAGGTGATATTTTTTAATGACACCATCCTTATTAGTTATTAAAATGGTATGTGATAATTTTTACTTGGGATGTACAATTTTAATAACATTTTCCATATTACTCGAGATGGATCATGATATTCATTATTGATTAGGGAAATAATTAAACTTTTATATGTTGATTTCTAATATAAATATTTATTTTGATTATTTTGTACCACTAAAATATGAGTAATGAATTTGTTAGTTGACGGATGGGGGTAATTATAGCCCCTTGATGCATTGGTAGATATCATGAAACAAACAATATTTAGTATTTTTTCAAGGCCTTACCCATTTATATAAGATTTATTAGAAAGAGGAATTCATGGTAATAAGTCTTGGAATGAGTCCTTGAAGGTGTGTTTATTATGTCCAAAATTATTTATTGTTTCATTATTAGATTAGTTATTGATTTCCATGTGATTATTTACTTGTTATGATATACCCAGATATGTATTAACTCGTGTAATTATATATATGGAATTATTTGATCATCATTTCTTTTATCCATATTATTATCATATTGTTATTTAATTGTTACATGTTTCAGTAATTTACCTTTCCATATTGATTATTCTTTATTTATTCATTATAGCTCATGTTGTACACATACCCTTACTGAGTAGTGGATTTCACTCCTTTCTTATGTTTTATTTTCTCCAGGATTCTATGAAGTGTTTTATGATTGTTATTTAGGGATATGCTCTGCGGAATAATGGAATTATAAATGAAAACACCTTAATGTATTTTATCTTTTAATATGTAATTTTAATTGCACATATGTTATATTTTACTGTGAATACTAAACTATTAGGTCATTTTGGATGTGATTTATTTTTTCTAGTGAAAATTTAATAATGTAATGATCATCTCTGGCCTAACAAGGTATGGGTATTTGACATTAGCACATGGTGAAGAGGATTTGTTCATTAAAGGTTGATTTGTATAGGGTGGTACATAGTCTACAAGGTTATGTACATATCTATGAGGTTTAGTATATAGTGAACTGAGTTTGATGGGTTTACTTCTCATAATTAATTTTCATGAATGTATTTTTTTCATAAAGACCTATTGTTGGTAGTTTTCAAGACCATATAATTAATTTCATAATCAAATTTTGGTTTCCAGGATGAAAATTTAATTATACCTTACTCATTACATATATGTTAACTTTATGTTTTTAAATCGATGAATACATTATTGAGAACGGTGAGTAAATGAGGAGTCGATAGAGGCGATCTGAGGAAAGAAGTACGTTTTCCAAAAATTCATTATAAGTTAATTTCATTTGGCATAGAGTGGCCATGTAAAAATAATTTCAATTCACTTAATGTTGGGTTTATTAGTGGATTCTGGTATGACTAGACTATAGTAAGTGTATGCTCCTTGGACTATCCCTTAATGGTGAATCAAGTCAAATTATTTTGGCTCTATTTATTTCTAAATTTTTTAATTTGGTGAATATGCAATATGATTCGATAGGTTTAATGAGTTCATACCAAAATATGGAATAGATTCATTAGGAATTAAATAAAATGTTAATTTCATGATTCACCCCTCCCCTCTCAGTCCATTCTGGGGTGCATCACAATCAATAGTAGATAATAGTTCGATAATAAATTTGTACACATGTCCTACACACTAATATCAACTCACCAAAAAATTTCACAAATAAAAAATTATTTAAAATAAATAAAACATCATCTTCAATTTTATGAAATAATCTCCCCATGTAGATTTATTATCATTACATTCCACATTCTAGTTCTAATTAGTAATAAAGCCAATGTAAATATGAAAGAGATTATATCAACATATTCAAGGAAGTGTTCCATGAACCATATAACTGTATGTCTACTTAATCATGGATTAGTATAGAAAAATGATTAATTGTATCCAAAATTAAGGAAAATATTAATATAAAAAATGATATCAGATTAGATACTTTTAGATGGAAGTGATTAGATATTTCTATTTTAAGACAATTTTTGTGCAATCACTAAAAACAAATTAAATTTATTATTATAAAAGGAGATCATTTTAATCCCCTTATGGATAGAATCTACTCTTTATAAAAACATTTAAACATAATTAAAATGAAGTGTATAATCAATCAATAAATACCTCTCTAATGGGAACTATGTTAAACTTCCATTATCATCCTTAACATTAAAAAATCCGATGTTTTATATGGATGGGTGAGGATATTAGCAATTTATTCATTGATAGAACAAACTCTAATTAAAAAATTATTTCATTCACCTTTTATTTTAGAAACTAATATTTAATATCATTACGTTTGGATCTAGTGTATTTTACTGGATTGTTAAAAAAAATTATTTCAATTTGACTACCCCACCCAATGATATATGGTTATTCCTCAATAATATTTATGTACACAAGTTAAACCTTTATTCTGATCATTCATATAGCTACTTGAGATACAACAATATATTCTGCCTCTATGTAACTCATGTTAAGTAATGATTTCTATGTTTAGTTCCATGTAATAGAATATTTACTAATGAAAATTGATTCAGCATATGTGAATTTCTTATCATCAATTGGTCATACCAAATTATCACCGTTAAATCACTTAAAATCCTATCAATATTATTCTAATACATCACACTATAATTGATAATATCAAAAAAAAATCTTGTAATTCTATTTGATGTAAGAAGATGTGACTATTAAGGATTTTATTAATATCTGGCACATAGAGTAACTAAAAATTCAATATCCATCCTAGATGTAGTCAAATACAAGAGTTTTCCAAATAATATTTTTAATTCCCTTTAATTTATATTTTTTATTCATTATCCTTGATCAATTTTGATCGTGCATAATTTTTTTTGTACACTATTGAATCATTCATATAAAATATCTACAAAATATCAAAGGTATATTTTTATTTAGGGATAATAATTTTACAAAACTCTAGGGTAACATATAGGCCCAAGGAAAAAATCATCTCTCTAGGAATAGACATTTAAAACCACTTCATTATGTGTGAGGAAAATTCTTCACATAATCTCTACATGTTTATAGGTGATATGATGTAGTCAACAAATATGGTTTCAAAGTCTAATTGGGTGTTAGTTCTTTTTACATGTACGTTGTTATCTACATACCCTTTCTTAAACCACATGCTTCTAATAAAATCATCCATCATAAATTAATAAGATATTGGATCTAACATTGGACCATATAGATCGTTTATTATGTTAAATACCATTCTTCCCTCCAAATTTAACATAAATATTTGACGTTGTTCCATATACACTTATTTATCTATATAACCATTGATAAGGGCTTATTTAACTTACATTTGAACTAATTTAAAATATCCTTGTGTAGAAATTTCAAGGAAAATTATAATGGTTTCTAATATAGTATCATGAGTGATGGTATCATCAATGTATACTTCTTAAATCTTCTAATATCTATTGAAAACTAACATGCCTTTATTCCTTGTAACATCTCATTTAGAATTCATTTTCTTCCTAAAGACCCATTTTTCGCTAATGAAATTATTTTTATTTTGTATAGGAACTTATTACCATTCTTATTTCTTTTTAATTTGATAAATTTTCTCATTTATATATTAGATCTCTTAATTATGATAAAATGATTCATCTACTATTTAAGGTTCAAAATTTGATAGTAAAATATATGACTGGATATATGGATTGTATTCCTATCTAAACATTATCATTATCACCACAAATAATATTTTCAACAATAACAAACTTCCTTATATTTTTTATTTTTCTAATAAATTTAATATTTTCCTATACATAACTACTATAGAAGGAATCATTAAATTAAATATGACTTATGTGTGTTTTCTTCAGTTTATATAGCTAGTTTGGAACACAAAAGATAATCCACCATATTTATGATGAAGTTATTTTTTATTTATTATTTATTTTAATATATTTTAGTATTATAAAGAGTAGAAACCCTCTATAATTTCTTTTTATATATATTTTTTTAGCATTCATTTAGAGTGTAATTAAGACAAATTCAATATTCTTTTCGTAGAGTTTCCATGAATTTTGTCTTTCATAATGATAACCCAAGGAATTAAAATCTCCCTAAAGTGTTTAAATTTTTTTTTCCTTTTAAGAAACATCTCATAAGGAGACAAATTCTATTTTGGATTTAATAATCATTTGTATTGAGTGATTCAAACAATATTAATGTTTTGTAAATAAATGTATCTTGACGTGTCATATTAATCTAACATTGTTCTATCCATATAAAGTAGCATTTAATTCTTCCTCTTGATCACGACATTTTCTAGTATTTTACACCGAAATGAACACTTTTCTAATACATGTTCATCGATACATTCAGATAAATACTTATTTGAATACTAAGTAACATTGCCAGGTCTTGGCCTCTTCAAGGAAAACCATAATTGTTTTTCTCCGATACTCCTAAAGCTCTTGAATAAATAAAATTCTTGGGACTTGTGTGACATGAACAAGATACTTGTCATTATTTTGAATTCATCAATGAAATTTAGAAATTATTTTTATCTGCATATTGAATTCACTAACAAGGTCCCATAAACATCACAATGGACCATATCCAATGGTTTTGATTTTTGAATATCAAATCCACTATTTATATTGTATATCATCTTCTATTTTTATATCATCTTACAAAAAATAATAATGTCTAATTTTAGAAATGTGATTTTTCATATTAAATCATCTATAATCAATCTCTTCAAATTATTTTGTCCAAGATAACCAATCCTTCAATTCCATTAATTATTCTCTACTTTTCTAACTCATGTAGTAGTCTATCCTTCCATCCCCTATATGAAACATATTTCTTGGGCTTATCAACCACATTGTGATGATAGCTCCTTCTCTTAATATCATCCTGGAGAAACAATTATTTCTAGAGATAAATTAATTTCCAATATAAAAAATATATGAAGAACTTATGAAAGTATGATTTAGAACATCGACAAAGAAAAAATTGTTAGGGTTAATTTTATTTTCCCCAATATTTGTTGTTAAACCCCATTTTATATTTAATGAGATATAATTGATGAAGGTTACTAATCCACCTGATTACTTCACTACATATTTAAAATTATTAAAATCACCTATTACTTGAGATGAATATCCATGGTCCATGATCCATGGATTCTCAAATTCTCTTGCCATAAATTAAAATTATATAATATTGAATTATTACCTTATCTAATATAGTTTATTCACATTAAAGTGTTTTTTCAAAAGGAATCGTTGTTCTAGTATAATGGTAATGTAGTCATTTGAAGTATTTTCTTCTTGATCAAAACTTCCATATATCTCATGAAAATTATCAAAATTGTTCTTTATCCCAATATTATGATTGGGTGGTTATTTCGTTTGGTAATATTTCAGTTGTGGTTGTTGTTTTTATGTCCCCCTTGATTCGTATTCTCTTATAAATCCTGGTGGAGGAATATTGTCCAAATCGTTGAAATCCATATAACCAAACACACTACAACACTATAATTAACCTTAATACCTCGTACAATAATAGAAATTATACCATTGAATGGATTTATTTATATCGTTATTCTCAACTCTATAATAAATTTTCCTCATAAATTAATTTTATGAATATCTTTATCGACTCTAGGGACTATCATAGAATAATTTCCAAAATATTTCCCTATCCAAATCACCGTATATTTAGATTTTTCATTAGGGTTTCTAATCTGAAGTGCTATATACATCTGGTTTTAAGTGTCATGATATTCATTTTAAGTGAAACCATAAAATAATTATCCTCAAAAATAGCTCCTATGAAATTTTATATATATCACTCACCTTTTCCTATGACTAATTTGTTACATTTAGTTTTACATTTTTATTATATTCTTGCCCTTTTTTATATTCATATTTATCTTATCAACTTTTATATCTTCATGGATAATAGTGTATGTCATATAATATATAATAGATTACTTACCAATAATTTATAGATTTGTTTTTTTAGTTTCATTTCTATATATCCATTCTCATCAAGAAATTGAATTTTTCCCTATAATTTATTTTAATTAGAAAATATCATTTCATAGTCTTCTTATTTCCTTCCAAAACGTTTTTATTTCTAGTTTATAGTTTATTTTTTAGTTTTATCTCCTTCTTATACCACATACTCTCTATTCACATGTGACTCATATTTTGATAATTCACCTTCTTATTTTTACTATTCCATGAGAACACTTAGATATGTTTCTTTAAGAGCTTCCTCATATTATTTGTTTCCTCACTATCTAACACACCTACCTCAACTAACTGAATGTTCCATTTGATGAATTTGGGTGAAACTTTCCTCTTACGAATTGACTAGTTTTATTCTAAGAATATTTCTAATTTGTGATCTTCTTGGAAGTATTGTGATATTTAGTTTCTCCAATTATTTTCATGGGAATGTTGTAAAAACCACATTTTTCATAATTAAATAATTTAAATGGGTTTTTACATATGTACTTACCTCATCCATGAGTGAAGATCTTGACATCAGAGAAATAATTTCTAAAAAATCTCTCTTACTCACAAATTAATATACAAAACACTACTTATCTTAAATCTTTAATTATTTAAAAGCATTGAATAAATTTTTTTCTTCCATCTTCGCTTTACTATAGAGAGAAAAACCACTTAAGATTTCATAGTTCATAAGGATACTATGATGTTCATTAACAATAAATTATTCATGATCCATTTCTTTAAGGGATAATATATTTTGATAAATGTTTTTAGGATGAATCGTTATGAGTTTTTTTGAAACAATATGGTCTTCTAGATTCTCACCAAATCCATTGATAATGCTATAAACCATATTAAATATGGTGAAAAATGCATCCACTACTTATTCTTCTTGTATTATGATGTCATAATATTAAGTCCTCTTAATTTGTAATGTGGATTCTTTCAAAAAAAATACCTCTATAAAAGATATAAATCTATATTCAACTAAAATTTATGGTTTTAAATACAATAACATCTATTTTCACTTTTTCTATTAAATAGGTCAATAACTCAATACTTGATTTTTCATCACTCTAAATACTATTATTTTTGTTATTGACCATGTATAATACTCCATTAGAATAGTGAATCCATATTGGATAAAGCTACATGCATCATGCCCTAGGGAGAGAAGTTAGGGAACTAATTTATCATTGAAAATATGAAACCCACTTCCCTAAAACATAGGAAATATTTTTATATTAACTGTGTTGTGAGGATTCATTATAGACATTATGAGTAATACATGATATTCAACCATTGTTTAGAACAAATTATTAGTATCAAAAAAATGTATCTGAAAACATAGATGGGGGATTAATAAATTATTATTTATTTTTTTTGTAAAAAAATCTCCAACGCTCATTCTTTTTTAATACAATTCTATAAAAGCTCACTCTGATGAAAAAAAGAAGTGGACACAACTCATTTTATAATGAGTTTTACCTCCTAAAAGGATGGATAAATCTTTGGTATGATATGGTTTCTATCCCTTAAACACATATCCGATTTTATTATCAAGAAGAAATTTGAAAATCTTATAGACTTGGACACATTACAATGGTTTCATTCGATCAATTAAAAACTAAAACATAAAAAATAAAACCAATAATTATGGATAATAATCACCAGTGAATAATCTATTCTCTACATAACCCTAAATAATAATTATCCCCTTATTATTCCATATACAACAATCACTTTTAGCTAATCAAAGAAAATATAAAAACCAATCATTTTGTTCTTCAAAAAACTGCCATCTCAAAATTTCACTACTACTTTTAAAAAATTAATAAGAAACATATCTAAAACTATTATCACAACTCATTATCATAATATTTATTTTCAAAAAATATTTTAGTAACACTTATTTAATCTTATTATAATGATATTAGCATATGGAAATTTCCTTATGAAAGCATGTAATGATGTATGATCTTCTCACTCCACTTTTCAAAAATTGCATTACAATGAATCTTTATAAAAATATAATGAATTGCATAGCCTTCGCATATATTTGTATACATGACACTTATATAATTCATATTTCATATCATTTGTGTTATACTCTATCAAATATTATTATCTAATATTGTAAAAAAAGAATTTTCTTTTGCTAATTATTACTTTTCAAATCCACTTCTCTTTTTTCTATACAAAAATAATTTCTATGTGACATTATCACACCGTATTTATAAGAAAATATTGTATTTGAGTGTTTATAAAGACTCTTCTGAAATTAATGGTGATCCACTAATTCAATTTCATCTTTATAAAATTAAATCAACTTCAGTTAAAAAATATATATTTGTTTTCATTGAGATTGCATCTTCATTACATAGTTTCTCATTTATCTCTATTTTCAAATAAGTATGTTATTTTTCATATATCCATTCATCATTAAATCATATACTACAATGAGAATTTATTTCTACTTAAAAACACTTAGATCATTACAATTCACTTGTAGTATCTTTGTGTCATGTTATACTGCGAGAATAAAACATGCCTGAAATTATACTATCTCACTCATTTGAAACATCCACTTCCATTACATGAATCTCATCAATTTACTCTTATTTTGGTATAAACATCATCGAGATAAAGAAGATCCATATATCATATAGCCATCATAAAAACACAATCATTGAACCCAATATGAATCATGATGGATTTCAAATTAACCTGGAAATCATATGATAAATATCCTAAAAACATTATAAATTTCCACTATCTAGATAACCTATTTAATAATATTACACCATATTCGTGGGAAATTTGGACATAGTGGAGTCCTCTGAGAAAATCACAATATACTGATCTCTTATTCAGGAGGATACATCATTCAATGATTTTGAATTTATGGTGTAAAAATATTGATTAAAATATGGTCACTTTTAACATGGAGGATCACATGGTAAATGAATTCAAGAAAATAATATATTTATAAGAAGGAACTCAAAGATAAAACTAAACTTCTTGAGATCTTACATGGTTATTCAATCGATTGTTGAATGTTTTAATTTAAAAATGTAACTTGGACCAATATTCATGATTGTGTCAATAGTGGATCAATTCATGTAATTCATGGAACAATGTGGAACATATAAGGTGAAATGTAAGTTTATTATGGTTATATTGAGGATAAGACAACATCGCAGCTTCATTGATGCAAGTGTGGGGAAGAAGATGGATGGAGCAATGTTGTTTGATTATAAATGGAATGATTAATTAATTGGTATTTGTACCTATCTGTAGTAAATCAATAATTTTGTTCATAATTAGGGTTATTCTAATTTATCAAATGCTACATGATATCATAGCCTTAATGAAATCCATTGGGTAAGCCCCCTTCCAGTGGGTCACCATACCAGCCATCATCGTTATTTCTCCCCAGTTTTACCCCATGTTACACAACTCATTATTTAATCACGCTATATTATCCTAAACTCCGTCTATAGAAACACTAATAAGGATCGACCATTAATCTTGATCACTGTTATGAGGATTAGCTGCTTGGGTGTGACTCTATCTTAGAGTTGGAATTTTATTTAATGTCGAAAATAATTCCATTTACCAAATAATCTAACTCTTACACTGAACTTCCTAATAGTAGATATTAATCTAAATTTATATAAATAAGGTATTATAATATAATCTAAACACATAATCATAAATAAAAATATAAATCTTTTGATATTTTAGGAACCATGTTCTCCTCAAACATCTTCAAGATGTATTTGAAAAATTGTGGTAGAAAATAGTTCCATGAAAAAAATGAACACATCTTATATACATTAGGATCATCTCACCAAAAATCTTCTCATGTAAAAAATAATTGAATATAAATAAAAAATAATCCTCATGTGGATTCAATTTATTTCATTAAAACATCTTCCATCATTTTTTAAATTCATTTATGCAATCTCCTACTCATCTAACTGCTATATTCGGCTAAAAAATATGGTATACACATCATAATATACCTTGATTATAGAGTTTCATCAAACCCCAGATCATGTTATCCTCACCCATTTACTGTGATATTTATGAGGGTGACTTCATTCATAATATCCTTTATATGACCACAGTTGTGGCTTCATTGCTGCATCACTGGATAAGAAATAATAATTAAGAAACATCTAATCTATTCATGTTACTGTTATGAATCCTTAAAAACCCAAATATATTTCTCATATGTATAGTAACCTTCTTCACTTATTTTTTTTCCTTTCACAATATATTCTTAATCCTTTAACAGTCCACCATCACCATCATCAATTGATAAAATCTCAAATAGTAATTGATAAAAAGTCAAATTCAAAACCTTTGGTTGTAAATTTATCTCCCTTTGGATTTTTTTTATCATTTCTACCATAAATAAATCTTAATTATGTCACTCAAGGTGGAGTATGTTTATTATTTACAATGAAATTTTTATTTCAATTGGGAATATGAAAATTAAAAATTAATCCAGCTCCATTGTGTCACTCCAAATAGTCTAAAGACATGTCTGGATTAATGTAACATTTTCTTATCCTCATTTGGCCTAATATTTCAAATGTAAAAAATAGAGAAACTCCAAATTGATGTGGAAAATCATGAAATAGATTTTGAGGGAGATATATACTTATTTTCATGAAATGTTTTCAGTTTTTTCAACTAATAGATTTATTCTTTTACAATAATTTGATCTATCAACTTCAAAAACAAAAATGTCACCTATAAAGCAATAATATAATAACCTTGCTCTTTATTACACATTAATACATGATTTGTTACATGAGATAAAATTCAGTACAAACTCAAAATATTTATAAGTATAGTGTCATTGTAAATTATGTAGATTTCATAAAAGCTTCAATCATGAAATACATCATCTTTATTAAAAATCTCAGTAACATATTCATAATACTCCTACGTACTTAAAAAAACATGGGATATCATGGGGAAAAACATATGAAAGTGGTGAGAAACAAACCCCAGTAAGGGAGTAACCATGATATAACATGAGGACAGTAGCACATTTTAGATAAGGAATATCAATGAGGAATAAAGGAACATGAATAGTAAGACATGGTATAGCATGATAACCATAACATCAAAATGTGGAATGTACATAAAACAAAGCATCATAAAAATATGTCAAAGATAAACCAAAAATAATTCATGGTGGAAAAATTTACCATAAATTATTAAGGTAAATCCTTATAATAACATGATTTGTCATGATATTAAATATTACCCAATGCATTGGAGCGCTATCAGGGTGCACTTTACATAATCATTTCAATATCATTCTTAAGTGTGCCATGTAGATCATATGACCTGGATTAATTCAACATAATAAACTATTACCGGGTCAAGGAATGTGGATTGAATACATATAATTCTTCAGTAAACAAATATATGTGCATAAAATTGGATACCCTTTATAGTAAAATAAATATGGTATTCACTATACAATGATTTTGGTATGAAAATTCGTGGAGCAGTTTTTGCAGCATGAAAGCATCATATAGTAATTCTTAAAATGGGTTGATGAGAGTGAAAGAGGTCTATCATTATTTATAAATGAAATTGAAATATTAGGGATACTTGATAAAATATTCCAAAAAAGGAAAAATGAAAATTTTGCATATTACATAAAATGGAAGCTTGACGAAAGCGGAGGGCGGAAGATACCTTACGGAATTCCAACATAGTGACTAGAGTACTCAAAAGATCTTAGGGGGTATTAATGAGAGTTAATTGAATATCTCATAATTTACACATGAAATATAAATTAAGGGGATCAAAGAACATAATATAACAACATAAAAAATGTAATTCAAGATGAAAAATATAAAATAAGTGCTTGAATGGCAATGTGAAGTGGGAAGTCCCATATAGAATTTCTCCATAGAAACAACTTAGTTAAGGGTCCAAATCGGGGAGGATAAATGATCCATAATTGAAATTAAATAAAATGGCGATGAATGAAATTATTATAAAATAATTACAATATACGAAATTGAAATTTAAATGACTATTTTCAACCAATGATCATGATTTTAAAAGAGGAGAAGAAAGTCAGGATCCCTTACGTGGAAATTTGATTCCAACAGTTGGGGGAGGCTTATTAGTAGCTTTAAGGTGCCTTGAAAACACAGTATTGTATAGGGAACATTTGTTTTCAATCCTCAAATAGTATTAGTGAAGATAAATTGGATCTTGGGTGGGTTTATATAGGAAATAAGGTATATTTTTTTTATTATTTTGGTATTGGACACTACAAAAAAATATTAAAAAAACCATCCCGTGGTTTTTTACCTTGCATTTTGGTAACAGGGAGTGGAACAAATAATTTTATATGGCCAAATATAGAATATATTAATATATAACCATTTATTATATGTAGGTGAGTTATAATTTCACAAATATTAATTTAGAATTTGAAAATAAATTATACAAACTGTAAGATTCACTAAGCCTTTATATAATAAATAAAGTACACATAAAGCCAAATTATTTTTAAGTTAAAACATATATTTTTGTAAGGATCCCATTTATATTATATATTACATATTTATTGGTCCATTATGATGTCATTAAACACCTAGTATATTTATATTGTATTTAATTTTTTGGAGAAAATTCCACTATCTATGAAAATTATGGAAAAGTAACGATTGGATAATTTGACGTCTTGATTCGAAAATTGATATCCATTTTATCCAAATAATTTTATAAAAATTTTATTTTTCACTTTTAAAATAAAACCCGTATTTTATTGATAGATAACTAGTTTTGACATAAATAATTTTCACACATTAATTAAAATTAATTTTAACTTCATACAAATTATATGATCATTAATATTTAACAAATGTTATTTAATAATAATATTGTATTAATATATTATTGATTTAAAAATTACATTAATTCATCAAAATAGATTTCTTAATTAACACAAAATACTATTCATCCTTTAAAAAATTAAAAATTATTGATAATATGATGAAAGTACATTCATTATTCTATAAAAAATTATGTACATATCTTTATTACTAAAGTATTCATACATATCAATTTATTACACCATTATATGCCAAAAGATTAAGTTGTGTGATTGTGGGGCTGTCATGTGGTTATTTGGTAAACATGTTCTGGGTTATGATCCCAATGATCTTGAACTTATCTTCTAAATAGTTTTTAACATGATTAAGTTGATGGATATCATCTTTGGATTGTTCTAGGTAAAATACCAGAAATTATACCTCCCTCAGAAGATCTGATAAATGGAATTCATGGGGTACTATCCTACAAGTTGAGGCCATCGCATCCTTTGTCTATTCAAAGTGATGTTTTAAACCCCCAATATTTATATTTTTCAATTAATCATTGCTCATTGTCTATATTATCAATGGTAAAAATACTTAATGGTTATTTAAATGCAATTTGATATTATAAAAAAATAAGAAGAGATTTTATTTTCTATATTGATAAAACATTTCATTATATAAAAATAATTGTAATTTTATTCATAAATATTTATGACGTTACAACCTTCCCCCCATAAGAAATTTTTCACTTGAAATTTTTCTTTTCCCTCACCCAAACTGATGAGAGTAACTCTACTTCATCACCTACTTTGGTTCCCTTATTGATTTTTCAAACATTAGGTTTATCCACAACACTTTAATTAGGGGCATTGTCTTAATTTGTATAACTTTTTTCCTACAATCAAAGATATTCACTAGCTTCTCATCATAAACAATTTCATTATCCAATGGAACCACTTTAAAATTGAGTACATGTGATGGGTCTGGAATGTAATTTCTCTATAGTGATACATGGAATAGATCATGTACATGAGATAGGATTGGTGGAAGTTCTAGTAAATATGCCACTACTTCTTTGTGATCAAGGATTTCAAAAGGGATACTGTAACTTTGACTAAGATTTCCCTTCATCAAAAATATCATCACTCTCTTGAAAAGATATATGAAGAGGAATAAAATGCCTCCAACATCAAAATCAATGTCACGTCGAGGATTTTGGGCATAGATATTTTACCAAAAGTAAGCATAATCTTGGTGTTTTTTTGGTTTTAACCTTCTCACACATTTCCCCAACTATTTTGGGTCCTAGAAGAATTGATTCCAAAACATCATTCCAACATTTTGGTGTTCTATATTTATTACTATATATTGATTCATAAGGAACTATTTGGATTCTTGGGTGTAAACTTTTGTTGTAAGAGAACTCCACCAAGGAAATATATTGGTCCCATCATCCTTTGTAGTATATTTAGAATGATCTCATCATTTCCTCAAGTGTTTGGATAATTCACTCAGATTTTCCATCAGATTAAGGATGATAGATCGTACTTAAATTCAACTCAGTTTTTATAGAATGCAAAAGATTCTTCCTAAACATGGATGTGAATTTTGTGTCTCTATCGAATACAATCGATAGGGGTAATTCATACAGCCTTTCCACTTCTATGATGTATATATGTGGTAGTTGATCTAGTGATAAATATTCTCAATTATCAATGGAGTGTGATGTCTTAGTATGAAGATCCATAATAACCATTATAGAATATTTTTCTTTGGAAGTCTTCATGTGTTCAATGATAATATCCATGGTGATATTTTTCTATTTCCATGTCAGTGTGGGTAATGGTTGCATTATCCCCTTAGATTTATTCCATTAGAACATCAATTTCAACTATACAAGAGACTTTGATGTGTATTATATGATATCCTTTTTCATTTTATCCCACCAATATTTCTCTCTAGATATCTGGATACATATTTGGATTTCGTGGGTGAATGGAGGAACTCAAACTATGTGCATTATCCAATAGTTCATTATTTATCTCAGTATTTGATAGATCACATATTCTTGAGAAAATTCTAAAATTCCGTCTTCATTAACATTAAACTATGTGGATTTCCATTATCTAACACATTCCACTTTTTTTAAATTTATGCATCAACATTTTGAGCATTCTTTAATCTTTCTAAAATAGGTGGTTGACTAATAATTTGTGAAAGGATTGACAATGTTCCTTTATTTATGTTCCCCATTTCTATCCTTTTCAAATACAAAAATATTGTATCCTTTTCAATTCTTATAAATGATATAATTATTGTGACCTTTCTAGTTAGAGAATCTACCACCTTATTCGCATTCCCAGGATGGAAGTTTATTGACAATTTTAATCCTTCTTGATCTCACACCATATTTTTTGGTACATATTTATCTCTTTCTATGAAAATACATATTTTTGACCTTTGTGACCCATTTATATTTCACACTTATCCCAAAATAGATAATCGGTAATATTTAAAGTGAAAAGATCACAGATGCTAACTCAATATCATGTCTGGGATAGTTTTCATCATGAATTTTAAATATCCTTGAGGTGTAGGTAATGAATTTTGCTTTTTTCATCAAAAAAATGCCAATAAATTCTTTGATGCATCACTATAAATTTGAAAAGTGATCTCCACTTGTGGTAGTGTGAGCACCGGTAAAGTGATAAACCTCTTTTTCAACTCTAGGAAGCTTTATTCCCATTCATCGTTAGAGGAGAACCTAACTCCCGTTCGAGTAAGAATGTCAAGAGGTTTACAAAACTAGGGAATTCTCTAACAAATCGATGAAAATATCCAGCTAACCAAGGAAGCTATAGATATATATCACAGATATTTTCCTTGTAAATCCTTTAATTTCTTTTTTCTTTGGAGGTTCCACTAAGATCCCATTTCTTGTGATGACATGATCCAAGAATGAGACTTCTTTCAACCAAAACTTACACATTTTGTACATTTCATAGATCTTCTCCATTCACAAGGTATTTAGAACAGTGCTTAGATATTCCTCATGTCCTCCATTGTTTTATAGTATATTATAATATCGTCTAAAAGACCACCAAATTTTTTTTGATGTAATCTCTAAAGACTATATCCATCAAGTCCATGAATATTTCTAGAGAATTGGTGATTCTGAATAGAGTCACTATCAACTCATAATTCACATACCTTATATGAAAAAATTCTTGGGGATGTATTCCATCTTTACCCTTACATGGTAATATCCTAACTATATATCCACCATGGATAAGTATGTTCCCTAAATATATTATCAAAAAAGATATAAATTCTTGGAAAATAAAACTTGTTATTTATCGTGATATTTTAGCACATAATAATAAATGCAGATGAGAATTGACCCATCCTTATTCTTGTGAAGAGTGTCGGTGCACCCCATGGTGAATCATGCGGGTGTATAAACCAATCATACATGTTATCTTGTATTTTATTCTTTAGATCATCATGTTCCATAATATCCATTATATACAGAGTCTGGGATATTTGAAATTCCCCATGTATAACATTAGTACGTAACTTAACCTCTCTTTTATGAGGATGATCATGCATTTCTGCGAAAAAACACATAAGTGAATTACATTATAATATGTTTTTCATTGAGGATGGTGGATTAATTAGGATCAATCATCTAATAATGATACAAATGCTCATAATTAAGTAATATCCATGCATGGGATGATGGTGCGGAATAAAGTTATCCTTATCCTTGAACTTATATAGAATCAAATGTTGATTCTCCATATGAATAGTCATTTCAATCTTATGCCAATTTATGTTGTCTCTATATAAGGAAATGCTATACATGCCCAAAATAGCTCAAATTCTACTAAGGGAATTATGATAATGTTTTCTAGGAATTTCAATCCACTTAATATGACAAGGGAGTATTTATATACATGGGAATAAATAATTTCCCCACTTCCCATTTCCACCAACATATCTACTTCCATGTTTTGTGGTGGTGACTAGATTGTTCTAATAAACTCTCTTAATTTAATAGAATAGTAGAACTAGAATAAAAAAATACATTCTCTATTCTTGAATGAATAACTAGCATACCTATCACCACCACATTTTTAGTATTCACTTCATTTGTAGTGATGGAAAAATCTCTCCCATGCTTCCTTGTAGGTCATTGGTTACCTAATCCTTGTCTTAAGGCATTTGTCCCCAATGTTCCATGGTACCTTTCAGTTGTATCATTACACAACATGTTGAGGGTTTTATGAGAATTACTTTACTCTATCTCATTACATGTTTTCTCATGTAGTCAATCATTGGTTCAGTTCCCTTCTCTTTCAAACCTAATTTATTTTCTTGTTCACCTTATTAAATTTTCAGGGTCCTACTTTCTACACCTCTGACAAGTTTGGTGATTGAATTTTATAGCCCCATTGGATTTATCCACTCGACCAAATGATTTAAAGAACATATTTCAATTCATATCCCTATGATACCTCTAAGACTCACTAATCTAAATCTCGACATTAGGGGTACATTAAACAATTTTCTTATAGATGTCAATGTAGCATATTTCTAGGGATTCTATAGAATATTCTTTATCCCACCACATAAATGATAATCCATTGATTTTGGGGTTAAAAAAACTAGTTACATATCATTAGTGTTTATTGAGGATTTCCTAATACACCCCAATAGATTCGTTGTCATTTTAATTGAGTTCAAGGAAATATCATTTCATTTTAAAATGGAGGGTACGGGAAAATATTTATGAAAGAAAATTTACATAATTTTTTTCAATCCATTTCTTATATATCTTCCTAAGGGTTTATATTCTTGATCAAATCCCACCAATAATCATATTCACCCTTCATATGACTGACAACAAGAGGAACATTCTCTTGTTCGGAACATTGCTAGATAGAGAAGAATTTTTCATGGGATTTTATCCATTTTTCTAATATTAAAGGATTAGATAATCCACTGAAATTTTGAGGCCATTGTAAAATGAAGCCCTTGAATGTAGGTTTCTCCTTATTATGGGGATAGACACTACTCTTGGTCTAGATTTCTATTTAAAAAATGATTTAACAAAGAGAGTATCATGACAGTGTTTTCGATTTCCACTCCCATCGGGTTAGGAATCTCATTGGGGAGACCCTAGCAATACACTTTTCATTGTTTATGAGCATGATTCCGCCCATTTACAATGATTTTTCAGAATAAAAGTAAAATTACAGATGAGTATCTTGAATAGTTAAACATATAAAGGATCTTTCAATGAAAATATAAGGATAATTTATAAATATCATTTATTTCCTTAACTTATGAAATTTTGGGCATCAATCTATGTAATCCATGATCAAAATACTAACATATATTCATAGAGACATTTTTTCTCCCTCAATAATTGTATATAATTATATTATGAATTTACCAAAGCATATCCAATGGGTGTGTCAAACTAGGTGCACATAAATTCCCATGTGATGTACCAAATTACCTCGAGTCATGCATAGAACACCATTTCAGAGTTATTACTCCTAGGTATGTCTATAACAGAACCATACCAACTTTTAGTGTTGAGATAGGGATATATTTAATTGATAACCCACTTAATCTATACTTACCAATATATAGGGATGTTTTCTTACACTTATTCTTATCAGTAAGAGTTTTCACTTGGATATTTTAATCTTATTTACAAAAATAACTTGTAACGACCCGAATCCGGAGCCACTCAACTGGTGCACCATACCCAATTTTCCACATGACCTCAAGTGTGTTTCCACAAACTCTAGAGGCTACCGACTAGCAGTGAGGGCCTTGGTGAGTCATTGGGGAAACTATGACCTCATTTGGTAAGGTATACAAAGAAAATGAAACAACAGTCAATAGCAGAAGCAGTAAATAGAATACAATAACTAAAACTAAAAAATGGATGAAATGAAAATTTAATAAAAATGAGGATAATGATGTAGCAGGTACATATATCTAAGGAAAGCAGCAAACACAACAATGTGCTGAAATACAACTTAAAACAAAGTACTAAAAGTAAACAACAACTCTAGTATCATTGAAAACCTATGTTCGGTCATGTGCTATCCAGCTCCAACCAACAATCATGTACCAGAAGTATAAGGGCCACAATCCCTATCCAAACCTGCAACCATATAACCTGTTTGGACTGAAAGCAGGACCCCAACAGGGTGTGAGAATAATCTCAGAAGTCAATCACCACAATATTTGTGGTCTACTATCAGTGAGCAATGTAGAAAAGGTAAATGAAATAAATGCAGTATAGAAACATGAGCACACTAAAGTAAAATATCCTACCAATCTCCATTTACATTTATTTATTAATTTAACTCAATCATTTTTTATCACCCAAGGAATCTTGATACGGCTCTATATTCCCAAATCATAGCAAGTAACACAACAGGTATCTCAACAGACTACCTAAACTACAAGTAGTAAAAAACACAAGCTTGTTCGTTGGCTTGGTGGACATGTCACAACCAACCAAAATATATTCACACTGACTCTCTGGGTGGCTCATACTATCAGACCCCTATAGTCATGTAATCATACAAAATCACAGACACTCTGGGAAGCACTCACCGTCAATTCCCATGTGGTCTTTCAATGATATGTAAAGACTCTCTGAGGAATAAATTACGTCTAATTCCCCCTATAGTCTCGTTACGTACTTATGGACACTATGAGGAAGCACAAAGCCCAATTACTATAGGTCCTGTGAATGATAATAATATTATAACAGAATCTCTAGTGTAGCCCTTAATCATTAATTCCCTCTTTAGTCTACCGCACCAAGTTCACACAGCAATGAGCCGTCTAGTCGTGCATAATCAACTGTTAGCAGCCCTAAATAAGTTCAAACACTACTTATATAATAGATATAATGCATCAAAAGCATATAAACAGCAGGCAATACATGCAATCAGTTCTAACAAGCAATCTATCAAAAGCAACAAGGTATGCCTCACAGGCAACCCAAGACAAATGACAAAAAATATCCAAAACAAGGGAACACCTATGGGGTGATCCTAGAACATGCTAAAAAGAAATTATTTATCATCAAATGTACTCAAGCATACAAGAAATATAAGGCAGACAATAATACATGATCAAAACCCTAACCCGAGATACCCTATAAATGGGAATCCGACACTTTTGCACAAAAAATCAAAGACATTCATCGTAGGGCCACAAACAACCTACCTCGATCCTAAGAGATTGATATACTTGAAACTTGGCCTGTGAATTAGCCTAGAATGGAGTAGATCTTCAAAAAAGTCTAAAATGTTAAACCTTAGATAACTCTCATAAGAGAAATAATCAGGAAATGTGGTCAAGGAAGGACCAAGAACTCACCACCACAATTCTATTGAAACCGACGATGTTCGATTCGGATAACTGGTGACAGATCAGAAACTCAGAGAAGATTCGGCTTCCTTGGATGCTCTATACGTAATTAGGCGACGAAGAAGATAGAAATAGGGATTAGACACGTCCCCGCTCCATTTATTAAAATAAAAAGAATAGTACATAGCGTGTACTTATTTAGTACACAGTGTGTACTCGCCTTTTCTATACACCATATTATGAGGCCTCCACATCACCCCTACACACCTTGTCTGTTTCCTAGACACATCTAGCACACGGCCTCAAGCGAAATCATAGTACACGACATATACTTATAAAGTACACCGCGTGTACTTAGAAAATTTCCGGATTTTCCTCTTTTCCTCAAAAAACCCCAGAAAAGGAAACACATACCTGAAATGAAGGTATGGATTCTTACAGACATCCCCCCTTAAAGAAATTTATCCTAGGATTTCCCTATCATGGTGGAGAAAAATAAACCTCAAACAACTCTGGCCACTGCGATCGCATATCGGCCTCCCTCTCTCATGTCTCGTCCTGCACACGGCTGTCCTGTCATAGCACCTGTACCAGGGGAACAGTTCAGCCACAGAGCACCTTTACACTACGATCAACAATCATGATTGGATGCTCCTCGAAAGATGCATCCTGCTCCAGCTTAACCTCCTCGGGTTGAAAGACATGATATGGGACTGAGAAATAACATTGATGCTGGGAATAATGGAAGACGTCGTGCATATCCTGGTACTTCTGAGGTAACTACAACTTATAAGAAACCAGCACAACTCCCTCCAGAATCTCAAATGGCCCGATGTATCTCGGTGAAAGTGGACCCTGTCTCATGATCCTCTTGTGTCCCAACCTCAGGGTAACACGTAGGAAAACCTGATCTCTGGCCTTGAACTCTAAAGGTCGTCTCTACTGATCAGTATAATATTTATGTTGAGACTTTGTAGTAGCCATCCTTTTCCCAATCAACTCCACCTGTTCTGTGGTCTCCTGAACAAGATGAGGTCCCATAATCGCTACCTCTCCTGCCTCCACCCAACACAAGGGTGATCGACACAGCCTACCATACAAATCCTCGTAAGGTGTCATCTGAATAGTTGCTTGAAAACTATTATTGTAGGAAAACTCCACCAGAGGTATATGTTTTTTCCAAGAACCTCCAAAATCAAGGATGCATGCTTGTAGCATGTCCTCTTGAACCTGTATCATGCGCTCTGACTAGCCATCTATCTGAGGATGGTAATCAGTACTCAGAAGTACCTGTGTACCCAGAGCCCTCGGTAGCCCTTGCCAAAAATGTTATGTGAAGCGGGAATCCCTATCTGAAATGATAGTACTCTGAACCCCATGTAAGCGTACAATCTCTCAGATGTAAAACCATCCATGATCATCAGCACCGAAGGTCTCCTTAATCATCATGAATTGAGAAACCGTTGTGAGCCTGTCAGTGACAACCCATTCCACGTCATTCCCTCGAGGCGATCTCGGTAACCCTATCATGAAGTCCATTGTGACATCATCCCACTTCCATTTGAGAATGGTTATCTGTTTTATAATCTCTGCTGGTCATTGGTGCTCTACCTTCACCTACTGACAGGTGTGACATCTCATGACAAAACTAGCAACATATCTCTTCATACCTGGCCACCAACATTGGGGGTGCAGATCACAATACATCTTTGTGATGCCAGGATGAACTGCCCAAAATATGGAATGGAAGACTTGCATCAGCCCATCATGTAACGCCCCGACCCTAGTTTCCTAGAGTCGGTGCATTATTACATAACATTGGCATGATCACAAGAAAGATCAAATCTCGAAAGACCGATTGGTTTAGTAGCCTTGGAAACACTAGATATATTCATAAGTTTTACATTACATCATAAAATCAAAAACTACTACAACAACATCAAGTTTCCACAGTCCACACTACAATCCCCTCATAATATCCCTGCAGGTCATTCATAACTTACATCTTCACTTCCTGGGAAAAATAAAACATAGAAAAGGGGTGAGCTCAAATGCCCAGTAAGGATAACAATATAGCGGAAACTTTCATCAATAAGAATAAACATTTAAGGCAATGTATAACTAAAACAAAAGCCTTTTAAATTTAAACTTCAGCATAAAATGGCGAAGGTAAAATGAAATAATGCCATTTACTTATTCACATGGATATTCCACTAATCGAATAATCACATGCAAAAATAAATAACCACTTTCATAATGTTGGAATGCATAATGCCAGACTATCATAACCACATAGCCAAGGCCTCGTGCCAAGGCTACAAAAGATTTTGTCAAGGCCTTGTGCCAAGACACTAGTTTGTCTCATGAGACCTACCGATGCAATTGTTTTTAGAAGATACTTATGTTTAAAATTGATAAAATATACTCCAGTGTTTTTCTGAAAGCAATATGCAAGCTTCTGAAAACAAAATAACTAATTCTGAGACTTCTCGATTAATTACAGGCCATGATGGGTCCACTCCCAATCCCTTCCTGTCTACCAAACTCGAGAGTCCGGTTTTCTGAAAACATTTTTAAGCTTGCGTTAAATACGTATACATTTACACTGGATTTTCATATATTTGAGGGAAATATCTCTCTTTTGAAATCATTTAAAAATCACATAAATATAAATGAAACCTTTTCTTTGAAAATATTCTTATAATCTTGTAAGGAAAGCTTCGACGATTTTATAACGGCGGAAAATAACTGCACCCGCCGTATAAGTTAAAAAAAACATTCTTACCTCAATTATGTCGAAAAGGTTAAAAAGGACCTTGTTTTGAAAACGACGGAAAGATTCCTTTATAAACCTCTTATAAAAAGTCAAACAAGGGTATAAATGAATTTAACCCATATTCTTGTAAATAGTAAAAATGTTTTGAAATACATTTTTAAGAAACATGGATGTGGATGATAAAGAGATCCCAGTAGATTATTACATATAAACAACCTCGGATAATGAAGAGATTGTGAAATAACCCTTACCTTGTACTTTTCCTTGGTTGGGGTAGGTTAACCTCCTGTATAATGGTGAAATAGTTGTTATTAAATTATTCAAGAATCATATATATTAATATGATATCATATATGATCTTTTAACATTGATTTGTTAATAATATCTTAGAATTATCGTCGTTTCGGGAGTTAACTTACTCATTTTCTTTTATATGTTTTGTTACATAAGCCATGGTTGTTGTATCTTATTCATATCCAGAATGATATACAGTCCTTAAACATCATTTTTAAATCATCAAATGATAATTATACTTGAATGGATACGATGGAGAATGAATCTCATCGCGTTCGTGGAGACGGTAGTCCGTACGTACGCACGAGCGACAATATCATTCTTTTGATATTAAAATAATATATAAATGGATGGTATATCATATATACAGAATCATTAACATGTTATATTTATTATTTACATGAGTTACACATCATTATTATACCCATCCAAATAATATTATATTGAATAACAATTACACCACGACGTGGAGACGGTAAGCCGTACGTACGCACGTATGGTGACATGTTATTCAAAGGGTGGATAGAATACTGAATATGGTTGTACCATACTTATAATAACATCACAGTATATGTGAGATACTGGAGTTATTATTTCAGAATGGTAAGAACAAAGGAAGAAGAAGTGGAAGAAGAAATGAACTTAGAAAAGGGTGGTGAAATCATTACCTCTTCTTCGGGTTCTTCCTTTTGATTTGATCAAAAGGGCTCCTTAGGTTGGCTTTCTGATCAAACTAAGGCCTCTAGGTTGTATTGAGGGATGTTGGGAGAGTATTTGGGCAGAGTTTGGCCGAACCAAAAGGCTTTGAAGGTGTGAAGAAATGAGAAGGAGGAGTGCCCTTTTATAAGAGGGGTGAGGGGCACCTTTGGAAAAGTTAGAAATATTAATTTATAATAAATTCATATTCGGTTTACAAAGGCTCCAAAGTTGACTATTCAAAGGATGAGGTGTGGATAGGTCGAAAACAACTCATCCAATAGAATTTAGACAGGTTTGGGTACTTATATTAACCTTATCTTTAAGTATTAACTCTAAGTTAATTAGTTTCACTTTTACAATGTCTCTTTGTATTTTTATATAATATGATTAATAAACTTACTATATACATCCAAGCGACAACCAAGTGGTCCATTAATGAGGAACCTATCATAATATAAGTCTCTTGGCCGAACCTTAGATTTTTAGGAATTTAATATCAATTAATAATATAATATTTGTTTTAAGAACTCTTTTATGTCAATTTTGACACTATTCAATAGTTGATTTTTGTGAAACTCCTAACAGATTGATTACTTCGAAAAAAGTCAATTAAATCAATCCTAATATATCATATTATCATAGAAAATTAGTTTATTTCATTAAAAGTTTCATATTATAATTATTTGGGTGTTTATAAGATCAATTATTTTTATTTTTCACTATTTTAGTAATTACTGCATCATCATTGTGTCATAAATAAAATAAATTATATAATGTCTAAAAATTATAAATAAAATATAATTATGTAGGAAATCTTTTTAGCTTTCTAATGAATATTTATAATCGAAACTCCAACAGGTATAACCCTGTGTAAAAATTGTTCTTCTAAAAGATGTAAGCTTATGCCATTTTTATTTTTATTTTAGCTTTATTAATATAATGTGTCATTATCACTTACAAGTGGATCCATGGGGTCCCAAAATAGACCCAAATATGCCCATGGTCGACCATGTATCAACCAATAGGGTTAAGACACGTTTTAGGGTAATTTATTATAATTATAATATTATTTTTTAACCCTTATTTACCGGATTTACCCTTAACCATGGTAAATAAAATTTTTACCGCAGTAATTATTCAAAATGTCTAAAAATAAAAGTTACCTATTTACACAATTTGAAAATCCTGATTTCAAATATGGAATCCATTTTTCTAAATTCAAAACACAGAAGTGGCAGAAATTAATTTAAAATTAATTCCCGCTGTCAAAACAAAAAGCGTGTTTTTAAGAGATAATAACTACCAAAAGATTGACACTTGTTTATGTTCGGTTTAATTGTAAAATTATGTCCAATGACCAACATTATATTAAATAGTAAAAATATATTCTAAATATACTTTAAAACCACTCAAATTCATAATTTATCACTATTAATTATTTTGATTAAAAAAGTTGTTTTTAATTAAAATTTAGTAATTTTCACTATTCATCAAAATATGAAAGTTATCAGAAAAGTACCAAAATTTCACCTTAGGCTAAATTTGAAATTCCGAATCCAAAAATGAAGTCCATTTTAAAATATAAAATATATATAATTTCAAAAAGTAGGTATTACTATTCATAACAGCTAGTTCGATTGGTTACGGTGTGTCAGAACTCGAAGTTGCGTACAACACACGCTACTGTTTTATTCAAAGGAAAGCGTACCGTGGAAGCTTGGGATGTTTCATTTTAAATTTTTTTGATGTCTCCATTTAGTCAAAAAGTTTAAAATATTGTATTTAAAAAGGTTTCACTATCAAAAGTTGATAAAAGTGCAATACTGAAAATGAATCTGTTCTTGCATTATGACTAAGAAACTCATAATATGGATTCTAAAATTATAAGGATTATATAAAGTTTAAAATTTAGTTAATACTATTCATGACCTCTTTTAATGGCTTTTTTTTGTAAGTCATGGTGCAATTGAACTCAGTGTTGCGTGTAGTGCAAGTTATTGAATTATTTCTAAGAAATAACACACTATGAAATCTTGGGGTGTTACATTCTCCCCTCCTTCAATAAATTGCGTCCTCGCAATTTGAAATTGTTCTTCAAAAATAAAAGGTTGAAAGTAGAAAATATATTTGTGGGAAAACCCACATCGGAAATTGGGTTACTAAAATTTAGTATTAATATGAGGAAAAGAGAAAACAAAGGGTCACCACCAAATTATGATCTCGATTAGGAGAACATTGGTGGAAATTAGAGACATATAATCGGAGGAAAAACGTAAATATTTATAGGTAGTGATTGAGGTCATCAATCACAAACAAGTGTATAATTGAGGTCCATAAATTCATCAATCTATGATGATTTGAAATACCATCGGTTCAACAAAACATAGGGTATTAGGATAACACATTTTTGACGTTTCAAAATATCTTAGTTGAAATCCCACATCGAAAAATGAATTAATGAGGCCTCTATTTTAAACAAAGAGTGGAAAGTATGAAGATTACCGAACATAACACATACTAGGGTTCCATGTAGGAAAATATGGATATGGAGGAGAAATCTAACCATCAATTATCTGATGGAGAGTGGTAGAGAACATGGCTATGAAAAGGCCAAAAATCCCAAAGCCATAAATTAGTGATGATTTAAGGTACCATCTAGGACAACATTTTTGTTCTAAGTTCCTTTTATTAATGTTGAGGAATTTATTTATGAGATTGGCTAAGATCATAAGGAGATATACTTACTTTATAATTAGAGTTTTATCCATTAATAAATTTCTACCACAAACTCATCTTTCACTCTAAAAGATAATAGAATGTAAAAAAAAATTCTATTTACACTATTCGTATAGGGTTCCAAAATAACCGAATTTATAATTCATCTACATGATCATTTAATAAAAACTACATTATTTAATCCAGGACATCTCATGGGCCAGTGGTAGGTGATACACCCTTGTCGCCCTTCGGTTGCGGGTTCAGGTCTCGCAGCCTTGCCGGACGCGACGGGTTGCCGCCCGACCTCCGGGTTGTCCTTTTATGGAAATCCAAAATAATCAAAACTAGAACTATCAAAAATACTTCTGTCCAAACTCACAGTCTAACATTTATAAGGAAGGTAAACATAATGTAGATTCTTTTTACCCCGTAATAGCATATGAATACCTTCATCATGTATTCTTTTAATACACTGAAACATCCTGAATTACCATATTCCTTATTGATTACATTCGTGCTCCCTTATTCCATATAGAATGCTGGATATACTTCATTAATCCAAAAATGTTTTAAACCCCAACAATGATGGAATATACAAATCATTAACCAGTTCCAAGGTATTCAAGAATATCCAATATAATTTATCCAAAACAATCATGTATTATTCCAAAATCACTACCTCGGTATCAGAACTATATTATGGTTTATCATTCTCTCAACCATATATTTTCCAAAAATTTATCCTGCTATTGAGTCACTTTTCTTTGTTCCACAAAATCTCAAGTCCTTAATGAAATAGTACTGCAGTACAATCCTTACATACTCCATAATTATTATAACAAGTAAATTGTTGATACACACTCCATTGACATAATCAATATAAGAACTCTAATCATTCCTCTTCATCTGTGGTAGTATCATAACTTGATTATTATCCAATAACATCATTTGCGGCATAGTTTGATGACTGGGACATAGGTTCGCGTAGTGTCCAAACTCCTTGCAAATGAAGCATTGTACATTTGAAACCATTTTCTTACCCTTGCAGTCACGTACTTTGTGCCCTTTTTCTCCACACTTATAACAAACTCCCATTCCTTTCAGGCAAGTTCCAGGGTGTTTCTTTCCACAGTTACCACATATGGGAAAATTCTTCTTTTCCCTCTTCCCTTTATCCATCTTTCTCTCTTCCATCCTTTTCTTCTCTTGCTTCCCTTCAAATCCATAGGACTCAGTAAAATCTTTACTTATCTTATCAACACATGATATTATTCCATCATATAATGATAATAAATGGGAGACTATTTCTCTTATAAATTCTGGCTTAAGACCATGAAAGATATGATCCTTCTTTCTCTTTGGATCATGTGCATTGCTGGAGTTCTCATTCCTTCTACTGGGCGCCATTTCTAAACAATGGCATACACTAGATCAGTTTATGAATCAAAATACATAATCCCATACTTATAAAACACTTAACATAAATTGAACTATTTATGGATATAATCCATAATCATAAAAATGTTTTCTTTGAGGAACTATATACTCATAAACCCTTCATAATGATTTGTAAAGAAAATGAGAGTTATCCTAAGCATATCCCCCGGGAGTGTCGTAACCAAGAGTGCAGCAAGGCCCGTTGTCGTGCACCAGTTCCCGTTCGAGTCTAGCTCAAAGCGGTGTTTTCGGGTTTTACCCCTAGGTACATCTGTGCCAGAGCCGCCTCTACCTGCTCGTATCCAGACAGGGATGTATTGCTCGGGAAACTCACAAAATCTCTACAATACCAAAATTCTAGGAAGTTCTTCTATACTAATCCTCAAAGTTCATCTTAGGTCTACGTGCTCTAATCAGAGTTTATCTAAATCTAGCTTCCAAGGTTTGTACTAAACTTCCTTTGATACCAACTGTAACGCCCCGACCCTAGTTTCCTAGAGTCGGTCCATTATTACATAACATTGGCATGATCACAAGAAAGATCAAATCTCGAAAGACCGATTGGTTTAGTAGCCTTGGAAACACTAGATATATTCATAAGTTTTACATTACATCATAAAATCAAAAACTACTACAACAACATAATGTTTCCACAGTCAACACTACAATCCCCTCATAATATCCCTGCAGGTCATTCATAACTTACATCTTCACTTCCTGGGAAAAATAAAACATAGAAAAGGGGTGAGCTCAAATGCCCAGTAAGGATAACAATATAGCGGAAACTTTCATCAATAAGAATAAACATTTAAGGCAATGTATAACTAAAACAAAAGCCTTTTAAATTTAAACTTCAGCATAAAATGGCGAAGGTAAAATGAAATAATGCCATTTACTTATTCACATGGATATTCCACTAATCGAATAATCACATGCAAAAATAAATAACCACTTTCATAATGTTGGAATGCATAATGCCAGACTATCATAACCACATAGCCAAGGCCTCGTGCCAAGGCTACAAAAGATTTTGTCAAGGCCTTGTGCCAAGACACTAGTTTGTCTCATGAGACCTACCGATGCAATTGTTTTTAGAAGATACTTATGTTTAAAATTGATAAAATATACTCCAGTGTTTTTCTGAAAGCAATATGCAAGCTTCTGAAAACAAAATAACTAATTCTGAGACTTCTCGATTAATTACAGGCCATGATGGGTCCACTCCCAATCCCTTCCTGTCTACCAAACTCGAGAGTCCGGTTTTCTGAAAACATTTTTAAGCTTGCGTTAAATACGTATACATTTACACTGGATTTTCATATATTTGAGGGAAATATCTCTCTTTTGAAATCATTTAAAAATCACATAAATATAAATGAAACCTTTTCTTTGAAAATATTCTTATAATCTTGTAAGGAAAGCTTCTACGATTTTATAACGGCGGAAAATAACCGCACCCGCCGTATAAGTTAAAAAAACATTCTTACCTCAATTCTGTCGAAAAGGTTAAAAAGGACCTTGTTTTGAAAATGACGGAAAGATTCCTTTATAAACCTCTTATAAAAAGTCAAACAAGGGTATAAATGAATTTAACCCATATTCTTGTAAATAGTAAAAATGTTTTGAAATACATTTTTAAGAAACATGGATGTGGATGATAAAGAGATCCCAGTAGATTATTACATATAAACAACCTCGGATAATGAAGAGATTGTGAAATAACCCTTACCTTGTACTTTTCCTTGGTTGGGGTAGGTTAACCTCCTGTATAATGGTGAAATAGTTGTTATTAAATTATACAAGAATCATATATATTAATATGATATCATATATGATCTTCTAACATTGATTTGTTAATAATATCTTAGAATTATCGTCGTTTCGGGAGTTAACTTACTCATTTTCTTTTATATGTTTTGTTTCATAAGCCATGGTTGTTGTATCTTATTCATATCCAGAATGATATACAGTCCTTAAACATCATTTTTAAATCATCAAATGATAATTATACTTGAATGGATACGATGGAGAATGAATCTCATCGCGTTCGTGGAGACGGTAGTCCGTACGTACGCACGAGCGACAATATCATTCTTTTGATATTAAAATAATATATAAATGGATGGTATATCATATATACAGAATCATTAACATGTTATATTTATTATTTACATGAGTTACACATCATTATTATACCCATCCAAATAATATTATATTGAATAACAATTACACCACGACGTGGAGACGGTAAGCCGTACGTACGCACGTATGGTGACATGTTATTCAAAGGGTGGATAGAATACTGAATATGGTTGTACCATACTTATAATAACATCACAGTATATGTGAGATACTGGAGTTATTATTTCAGAATGGTAAGAACAAAGGAAGAAGAAGTGGAAGAAGAAATGAACTTAGAAAAGGGTGGTGAAATCATTACCTCTTCTTCGGGTTCTTCCTTTTGATTTGATCAAAAGGGCTCCTTAGGTTGGCTTTCTGATCAAACTAAGGCCTCTAGGTTGTATTGAGGGATGTTGGGAGAGTATTTGGGCAGAGTTTGGCCGAACCAAAAGGCTTTGAAGGTGTGAAGAAATGAGAAGGAGGAGTGCCCTTTTATAAGAGGGGTGAGGGGCTCCTTTGGAAAAGTTAGAAATATTAATTTATAATAAATTCATATTCGGTTTACAAAGGCTCCAAAGTTGACTATTCAAAGGATGAGGTGTGGATAGGTCGAAAACAACTCATCCAATAGAATTTAGACAGGTTTGGGTACTTATATTAACCTTATCTTTAAGTATTAACTCTAAGTTAATTAGTTTCACTTTTACAATGTCTCTTTGTATTTTTATATAATATGATTAATAAAATTACTATATACATCCAAGCGACCCCCAAGTGGTCCATTAATGAGGAACCTATCATAATATATGTCTCTTGGCCGAACCTTAGATTTTTAGGAATTTAATATCAATTAATAATATAATATTTGTTTTAAGAACTCTTTTATGTCAATTTTGACACTATTCAATAGTTGATTTTTGTGAAACTCCTAACAGATTGATTACTTCGAAAAAAGTCAATTAAATCAATCCTAATATATCATATTATCATAGAAAATTAGTTTAATTCATTAAAAGTTTCATATTATAATTATTTGGGTGTTTATAAGATCAATTATTTTTATTTTTCACTATTTTAGTAATTACTGCATCATCATTGTGTCATAAATAAAATAAATTATATAATGTCTAAAAATTATAAATAAAATATCATTATGTAGGAAATCGTTTTAGCTTTCTAATGAATATTTATAATCGAAAATCCAACATGTATAACCCTATGTAAAAATTGTTCTTCTAAAAGATGTAAGCTTATGCCATTTTTATTTTTATTTTAGCTTTATTAATATAATGTGTCATTATCACTTACAAGTGGATCCATGGGGTCCCAAAATAGACCCAAAGATGCCCATGGTCGACCATGTATCAACCAATAGGGTTAAGACACGTTTTAGGGTAATTTATTATTATTATAATTTTATTTTTTAACCCTTATTTACCGGATTTACCCTTAACCATGGTAAATAAAATTTTTACCGCAGTAATTATTCAAAATGTCTAAAAATAAAAGTTACCTATTTACACAATTTGAACATCCTGATTTCAAATATGGAATCCATTTTTCTAAATTCAAAACATAGAAGTGGCAGAAATTAATTTAAAATTAATTCCCGCTGTCAAAACAAAAAGCGTGTTTTTAAGAGATAATAACTACCAAAAGATTGACACTTGTTTATGTTCGGTTTAATTGTAAAATTATGTCCAATGACCAACATTATATTAAATAGTAAAAATATATTCTAAATATACTTTAAAACCACTAAAATTCATAATTTATCACTATTAATTATTTTGATTAAAAAAGTTGTTTTTAATTAAAATTTAGTAATTTTCACTATTCATCAAAATATGAAAGTTATCAGAAAAGTACCAAAATTTCACCTTAGGCTAAATTTGATATTCCGAATCCTAAAATGAAGTCCATTTTAAAATATAAAATATATATAATTTCAAAAAGTAGGTATTACTATTCATAACAGCTAGTTCGATTGGTTACGGTGTGTCAGAACTCGAAGTTGCGTACAACACACGCTACTGTTTTATTCAAAGGAAAGCGTACCGTGGAAGCTTGGGATGTTTCATTTTAAATTTTTTTGATGTCTCCATTTAGTCAAAAAGTTTAAAATATTGTATTTAAAAAGGTTTCACTATCAAAAGTTGATAAAAGTGCAATACTGAAAATGAATCTGTTCTTGCATTATGACTAAGAAACTCATAATATGGATTCTAAAATTATAAGGATTATATAAAGTTTAAAATTTAGTTAATACAATTCATGACCTCTTTTAATGGCTTTTTTTTTTGTAAGTCATGGTGCAATTGAACTCAGTGTTGTGTGTAGTGCAAGTTATTGAATTATTTCTAAGAAATAACACACTATGAAATCTTGGGGTGTTACACATCACGTATATATGTTGGCACCCATACGCGTCCCTAGAAACACAATATCTCATCCTCGCTTATGGTCCATCGGGGAAGAGGGTTGTCTCCTGACACACTTTCCCATAGGACTAGGCCTTCAGAATCTGATAGATGTCTCATTCGAACTCAGTCAAGAAGGGTAGTGGTAACAGCTACAGACGAAAGAAATGTCTGACCCTCCCTATCGTGAACCTGTAAATTCATTTCAGAGAATAGATCCATAAGCTTTCACTCGCTACTGGCCTCTTGAACTGCCTGTATCTGTGTCCTCCTTCTTAGTGTGTCTTCCACAAAATTGCCTTTCACAGGCATATAAGCAAGCTCGAAATCGAACGAATGTAGGTACTAAACCCACATTCACTGTCTCAAATTCAACTCACGTTGCAGGAAGATATTCTTTAGGGTCTTGTGGTCAGTATATACCACAAAATTCTCTCCAGGAAGATAATTTCTCCAACAACACAAATCATGAACAATTGCAGCCAACTCTACGTCGTGCGTTGGATAGTTCCTCTCATGTGGCCTCAATTTCTGAGATCCATAAGCAAAAACATGATCCTCCTGCATAATCACTACTCCATGACCGATGCCAGATGCATCATAGGAAACTGTATAACTCTTGCATGGCTCCGGAAAAACTAGGATCAGTGTTGAAGTCAATATCCGCTTTAGCTCCTGAAAGGTTGAATCGAAGGCTTCTGACCAAACATACATCACCCCCTTCTTATTCAAGCTCATAAATGGTCATTCTAAGTGTAATAAGTTCTATATAAAATGCTTGTAGTAACCAGACAATCATAAGGAACTTCGTACCTCGAAGACATTTTTCGGCTGATCCCAGGCAACTACTACTCTCACCTTCTCTGGGTCTACTGATACTCTTGTATTTGAGATAAAATGACCCAAAAAGTGAATCTCATCCATCCAAAAGTGGCACTATGAGAGCTTAGCATACAACTGGTCCTCCCTCAGTGGACTCAAAATGATCTCAAGATAGGTAGCATGGTTTTTTCGAGTGTGAGAGTACACCAAGATGTCGTCCATGAAAACCACCACAAAAGAATGAATGTAATGATGTAAAAAAATATTCATTAGCACCATGAAAATTACTGGCGCATTTGTGAGACCGAATGAAATAACTAAATACTCATATAGACTATACCTGCCCCGGAACATTGTAAGAGGTATATTAAATAATCTAACATGAAACTGATGGTATTCGGATCTCAAGTCGATCATCGTGAAAACTCTGGATCCTCAAAGCTAATCCAAGATATCATCAATCTGTGGAAATGGATATCAGTTCTTTACCGTCAACTGGTTCAACTTTCTATAATCCAAACAAAGCCTAAGGGTGTTGTCTACCTTCTTTGCAAACAGGACAGGCGAACCCCAAGGAGAAGTACTGGGTTAGATAAAACACCTTGCCTTCAACTCCTCTATCTACTTCTTGAGCCCATACGGCATAGGTGTAGCCATCTTATAAGGAGTAATGGACACTGGTGCCACTCCCGGCACAAGATCGATAGAAATGTCCACCTCTCGCTCTAGAGGTAAACCTGAAAAGTCTTCTGGAAAGACATTTTGAAAGTGATATACCGCTGGAGTAAAATCTATCTGAGAAGTAACATGGTCATCCAAATATAAGCTAGCAATTTGGGCCGAAACACCACCCAACCCATGATGCTCTGGTCCAACTCAGTTTTCCTGGACATTCCATTCGCCCTTGTGAAGAAAGGATCTACCCTCCAGTGATGTAAAACACACCCTACGGCGATATCAATCGACAAATACCTTGAAGGGAACTAACCTGTCCATCCCGAGAATGACATCATAGCCTGTAATATCCAAAACATATAGAATCCAAGAAAAACAACACCCACCAACCTCAAGGGGGTTGTCTAAGCACTAATTCAGGATAGCAATTCTAATTCCCAAGGGAGTGTCTAACATCATCATATACTCAGAAGTATAAACAGCGAGTCTAAGGATTTCAACAGTATGCATAGAAATAAAGCTATGAGAAGCTCCAGTGCAGAGGATAAAACTGTGGCTACTAAAACCATACCATGAACTGTGGAAGGTCCAGGATCCTGCTCCTGATAAATCATCTCTACCAGAAGGAATGCCTCGATTCCTCAAGTCACCTCGTGTAGACTCTCGGTGGTGCTTCTTGCCGTATACATGAAGGGATTCAGCCTTGGAAGATGAACCTCCATGGTCCACAGCTATAGTCTACCTCAGGTTTCTCTCCGTGATAAGCGCCCGGTTGACTATCAGAGTAATAGAAGCCAACTTTAAGATGTTTACCTGCGATCTGATGTTCAGTCTGAGGCCTTCCACAAAATTCCTTGCTAAAAACATCTGGGCATTCCACAAAATGGGAGTGAAACGCCGTAACTCTGTGATGTGAGAGGAATACTCCATAACTGTGAGAGAACCCATCTGTAGGTTCATGAACTCTCTATCTCTGTCATCCCTTAGAATCGCCGGGTAGAAGTAGTCATAAAACGTACGCTACAACTCATCCCAAGCCATATCATGTTGGCACCCTCCCTGCGAAACCACATCCCACCATCTCTTGGTGGAATATCGCTACATATAAGTCGCGAGCTTCACTCTCCTCTATGAATTGGTCTCCAATTTCTCGAAGATGGATAGCATGTCCTCTAGCCCTGACTCTGCAGCTTTCGGCCCTCCCTCCCCTGTGAATGTGAGAGGACGCTGCTGCTGAAAAACCCGTTTCAGCTCTTCCATAGATGGGGCAGGATGTTGAGCTCCCTGGAAGGTCTGCATGAACCTCATTAAACCCTCTCCAAACTGAGCATTAGCACCAGTGTCTGGAATCCCTGCAGGTGCCATGTCCAGAATGATAGGTGGAACTACTGGTAGTCCCTGGTTTGCTGTATTAGGCATACTGTCACTGTTTGATTCCTGATGTTCAACTGGAGGGAATCTTGGTGCCATAGCTCTGAAATGTCAAACGTACACCTTCATTAAAGACGAACACTATTGAAACATAAGAGAGTAAAATGGAACGGGAAGTAAATACTCTAAACTTAGAGAAAAACATGACTACATGACGTGTTTCCTGAAATTTTACCCTGGGCATTTACCTTGGTCGTACATGGTAGTGTAAACCACCCGGCTACACAGCGTGTTCTCAAACTACACGGCGTGTGCTAACACTTTTTCTCCCTACCTGGTTACTCCTACACGGCTAGGAACATGGACTGTCCCAGCACGAAACTAAATGGCGTGTTCAAAGGAGACACAGCATGTACTAGACATGCCTTACCTGGCCCGTGTTGTTAGAGACACGGACTGCCAAACGGCCGAAACGACATGGCGTGTTCTATATGGACACGAAGTGTACGAGAAAAGTAACATTGACCCGTGTTGTTAGCTACACGGACAAATACACGGTTAACTATACGCAGCTTGTTCCAGAGGGAGATGACATGCACATGAAGGAAAAACCTGGCCCGTGTTGTTCTTGACATGGCCAGATACCTATGTCATTCTTCGCGGCATGTAAAAAAGTACACAGTGCATTCCTACAAGATCTTTCACAACCCCGTGTCCCTGCCAACACAGTCAGTGACACAGATAAAAAATACATGGCGTGTATTCATAAAGTACACGCCCTGTATTCTGGGTTTTTCCAGATAGTAGCCTTAGAACTGCACCAGATCCTAGAAAACACAGAAAAAAAGCATTGAGGTGTCAAATTCTGACCCGTGGGGGGCCATATTCCCCGTGAATCTAGGATTGGAATCAAAACAATGCATATAACAAGTAAACAGTATAACAAACTCACGATCCACCAATTTCTGATCCTCTAGGGCCCATTACACCACTAAGAATGAAGTTTGGAATCCATGATAAAGAATATCTAAAAAACAATAACCTATCAACATAGTATGTATTCTATCACAGCATCAATCACAACAGCATGCATAGTCTATCAAAAATTCTATGACAACAGAATGTAATTTCTAATAAAACCTAGATGGCATGGAACAATGCATGACATGTGATTTTCTAACAAGTGTTTATATGATGTATGAGATGGCATACCCTCATCTCATCGGGTTGCAACAAAATAGAACTACAATTATGTAAACACTAATAGAAAAAAACAAGTGCACCACCCAATGGTGAAATCAAATAAACTGTAACATTTGGAAAACATGAAAATTCAATATTCGATGTAACCTGGATTTTTCCCTATAAATCGGCTCTAGAACACATGGACACCGTTATTTACCATATACCTATTCCGTTCGATCCATGTCTAATGTCGCTAAACAGTAATTCATTATAAAAGGAAAGAAAATAACCTCCTTTTATGCCACTTTGTAACGACCCGAATCCAGAGCCACTCAACTAGTCCCCCATACCCGGTTCGCCACATTTCATCAAGCACGTTTCCTTAAACTCCAGAGTCTAAGGACTAGCAGTGAGTGCCTTGGTGAGTCATTGGGGATACTATACCCTCATTTTGTAAGGTATTCAAAGAAAATGAAATAACAGTCAATAGGGGAAGTAGTAAACAGCATACAATAACTGAAACTAACTAGTGGAAGAAATGAACATATAATAATGATGATGATAGTGATGCAGTAGGTATAGATATTTAAGGAAAGTAGCAAACACAACAACGTGATAAAATACAACTGAAAACAAAGTACTAAAAGTAGACAACAACTCCAGCAGCATCGCAAGCCTAAACTCGGTCCTCTCCTCTCTAGCTCCAACCAGCAATCATGTACCTAAAGTAGAAGGTCCAAAATACCTATCCACACATGCATCCATATCACCTATTTGGGCTGGAATCAGGGCCCAAATAGGGTGTGGGACTAATCCCAGTAGGCAATCACTAAAAGATTTGTGCTCTACTGTCAGTGAAGAATGTATCAAAAGTAAATGAAATAAATTCAGCAGAGAAATAGGAGCACACAAAAGTAAACAATCCTACCAATAAAAATTTACATTTATTTATTAATTGAACTCAATCATTTAATTATCACCCAAGGAATCTAGCAACATCTCTATATTCCCATATCATAGCAAGTAACACAACAGGTATCTCAGCAGACTACCTAAACTACAAGTAGTATAGAACACAAGCTTGTTCATTGGTTTGGTGGACTCGTCACAACCAACCAAACAATATTCACATTGACTCTCTAGGTGGCTCATACTGGCAGACCCCTATAGTCAAGTAATCATACAAAATCACTGACACTCTAGGAAGCACTCACCGTCAATTCCCATGTGGTCTTGCAACGAGAGGTATAGAAACTCTGAGGAAGCACTTACGTCTAATTCCCTCTATAGTCTCAGTACATAACTAAGAAAACACTGAGGAGGCATAAAGTCCAATTCTTATAGGTCCTGCAAATGATACAAATTTATAAAAAAACACTCTATAGAAACCCTTAATTGTCAATTCCCTCTTTAATCTACCACACCAGGCTCACACAGCCCTGACCAGTCTTGTCGTGTGTAATCGACTGTTAGCAATCCTAAGAAAGTTTAACAACTACTTGGCTAATATATACAATGATTCAAAATCATATAAACAGCATGCAATACATGAAATAAGTTCTAACAAGAAAACTTGCAAAAGCATCAAGGTATGCCTCACAGGCAACCCATGCCAAATAGCAATAAACAACCAAAACAGGGGAACAGCCATGTGGTGATCCTCGAACATGGTAACAAGCAATTATTTATCATCTAATGAACTTAATCATATAATAACTCTAAGGAAGACAATAATACAGGATCAAAAACCTATCCAGAGATACCCAATACATGGGAATCAGACACTTTTGCACAAAAACTCAAAGGCATTCCACTTAGGGAAACAAACCACATACCTCGATCGTAGAAGATCGATATACATGATCCTCAGCCTGTGAATCGTCCTAGAACTTAGTAGATATTCAAAAACGTCTAAAATGTTTAAACATAGATAACTCTCATAAGAGGAATAATTAGGAAACGTGGTCAAGGAAGAACCAAGAACTCACGGCTGCGAGTCTATTGCAACCAACGGCGTTCCATTCAGATAACTGGTGACGAATCAGCAGCTCGGAGAAGATTAGACCTCCTCAGATCCTCTATACATAATTAGGTGAATATGAAGATGGAAATAGGGATTATACGTGACACCGCTCCGTTTATTGATATAAAAAAGAAAATTAAACAATATGTACTTCTTGAGTACACTGCATGTACTCACCTTTTCGGTAGACCGCATTAAGCGGCCTCCACATCACCCCTACACACTGTGTGTGTGGTCCGGACAGGGCCACCACATGGCCCCATGAAAAATAAAAGCACACAGTCCGTACTTATAAAGTTCATGGTGTGTACTTAGAAAATTTCCAGATTTTACACTTTTCCTCAAAAATGACCAGAAAAAGAAAAACATACCTGAAACGAAGATCATGGTTCTTACATAACTATAACTTTCTTTGATACCAACTATAACAATAATGCTCTATATTACACATTAATATATGATTTATCAAATGTGTCCACATTTAATAAAACCACCAAGGATCAATAAGTATAGTGTCTTTTGGAATTAGGTACATTACATGACAACTTAAATAATTGAATACATTATCTTTATTAACATCCTGATTAACATTTTCATAATACTCCTTCATACATAAAACTACATGGGATATCCTGGGGAAAACATATGAAAGGGGTGAGTTATAATTCCTAGTAAGGGAGTAATCATGGAATAACATGAGTATAATAATACTTATTAGACAAGGCATATCAAGGAGGCATAAAGGAACACGAATAATAAAACATGTTATAGAATGACAATCATAACGTAGATATATGGAAACAACATAAAACAATTCATCAAAAAAATAAGTCAAAGATAAACTAGAAAGTCCTCTTAGTGGAAAAATGTCCCATAATGGAATCTCGTAAAACCCTATCCCAACATGACGTATCATAATACTATATATTACCCAATGCATTGGAGTGCTATCAAGGAACAACCTACATAATCATTTTAATCTCAGTCTTATGTATACGAAATAGATCATATAATATGGATTCATTCAATATCATTATTCATAAGGGTGAATACCCGTGATAATGAAATGGTTAAGGTATTCACTACACATTGATTTTGGCATGGAAAATTTCGGTGCAATTATGGTAGCATAACAGCATCTAATAGAAATTTTTAAAAATGGTGGATGAGATCCAAAGAGGTATCTACTAATTTATAAATTAAATGGATATTATGAGGTATACTTAATAACATATCCGAATAAAAGAAAAACAGAAATTATGAGACATAACATAAAATGGATGCTTGATATAAGGTGGGGGTGAAAGATTTCTTAATGAATTTTGGCATAATAATTGGTATACATAAAGGATAGTAGGGGGATTAATGAGAGTAAAGGGAATATCTAATAATTTTTACATAAATTTAACATTATGTGTATCATTGAACATAATATCCCAACATATGAAATGAAATTTATGATTCATAATTTAAAATAAATGCGTGAATGGAAATGTGAATAGGGAAATCCCTTATATAATTTCAGCATAGGGATTAGGTGAGGGTCCAAATGGGGAAGGATACACGATCCCTAATTGATATAAAATCAATTTTAATGTAGGGAAATTATTATAAAATAATGAAAATATATCCAATATATTTTTAAAAACTACTTCCAAACAAGGTTCTTGAATTTATTAGAGGAGAGGAAGGGGAGGATCCCTTATAAGGATGTGTGTTTACAAAGGGTTGGGGGAGGTTTCATGGGGGCTTGGGGGTGCCTTAGGATGACTATAGGTTATTTTGGGTAGATATAAGTTGTTAATCAAGGAGTTTTAATGAAGATAAATGGGATCATGGGTGGTTCTATATAGGAAAGGAGGGGTATTTCTTTATTATTTTGGTTTTAGACACCACACAATAAAATATTCATAACCACAAACCAAACCATGGTATTGTTTTAAAATTTTCTATAAATGGGGATTGGTATAAATTATTTTATAAGTCCAGGGTTCAAATATATTAAAATATTTCCTTTTCATATGTCGAAGTGAGTCACACGTTCAAGGAAATGATTTTAAAATCATAAAATAAATTATATGTCTTTTAGGATTCATGAAGACATTATAAAATAAATCAAATACATATAGACCTATATTATTTTAAAAAAACAAATATTTGGATGATTAAGAAATTTTTAGTATATATTACATCACTATTGGGACACTAGATGTCATAATACACAAAGTATGTTTACCCGATTTTTAATTTTAAACAAACATTTAAATGACAAAGAAAATTATAAAAAATTCACAATTAGATAATTTCAATTCCATGATTACAAAATAAATATCCATTTTATCCAAATAATGTTCTAAATATTTCAATTTTCATTTTAAAATAAAACCTCACTTTTATTGAAAATTAATAGGTTTTTACAAAAACAGTTTTCAAAACAAAATAAGATTTAATTTTGGCTTCATTAAAATAATATTATCATTTATATTTTATAAATATGTTTTAATAATAATATTTTAATAAAATATTATTTATTTCATAAATAAATTAATTCATCAATATAGATTTTTTATTGAACCAAAAATACAATTGGTGCTTTAAAAATCACTTACAAGGTAACAATAATAGGATGAATATATATTCATTATTCTATACCAAAATGATTTAAATATTATTATTACTAGGCTCTTCATAAATATCCCATTATTACACTAGTATTCATCATAAGATTCAGGTGAATGATAGTGTGGCTTTCATTGGCCCGTTCGGTGAATATGGTTTGGGTCGTGATATCGATTAGCCAGAAATTCTTTTACAAATGGTTTCACTCACGATGAAGTTTTTGGATCTCAACAAGGGACTACTCAAAGTAAAATCCCAGAAATTCTATCTCTAATATAAGCTTAGATAAACATTCTTCATAGAGTACAATCCTAATGGTGGAGGCCATCGCTGCCTTCGTGTGTGTCAAAAGGATATGTTAAAACCCTATATTTATAATGTCCATGTGATAATGGTTCAAAAACTATAAAATCAATGGTAAATATACTTAACATTCAATTAAATCCAATTGGATATAACAAATAAAAACAATTTCACGTGTTTTATTTATCTGTAAGACATTTAATTAAACCAAATTAAAGGTAATTTTATTCCTAAATGTCATGGTTGTTACACTTATTGAGTCTCTATTTTACCACCTAACTCCATGAAGAATTATCTCTAAAATAGATGTTTTGTAGATTCATTTTCCTTGTCAACTCATCTTACCACTTGTGGAATTTTATCTTTATATCCTCATCTTCTCTCTGTGATTGATACCACTATATTTTTTATCCTTATATTTAGAATCATATTTTCTATTTCAAGTTTATTCAATTATATATCCTATTGGATAAACCTTTCTATATGTTCTCCATTTATCTTTAAACTATTTAAAATGTATTAATATTGATTAAAAATAATTAGTGAGTAAATTTTGGACTTGTAAATGAGACATTAATAAATCATTTAATCATACTGAGTTAAAACATGGTTTAGAAAATATATTCCAAATTCAATGACATCAAAACTATCAATGTCACCCATTTAATTCCAAACATACTATGCGACTTGATCAATTCCCATCTTTGAATATTTATTCATATATTCTCAGCCACTATTAAATAAAATATTAGTAAATAAATCATAAATAATAAATAGTGTGAACCATACCACATAACAATGGTTCATTTTTTATAGGTATGGAATATACATATGAACATCTAATTAATTTAAAATTATTAGATTTAAAATCATCAACTTTAGAAAAATACCCTTAAAAATATAATCTCTAAGTATCAATAAATTGATTTAAATGAACATACCCTAACTAGGTAATTTTTATATGAAAGAATCCATTAATCTCAAATAATCATGGATTATTTTATAGGTAAGAAATCATATATTTCATGAAAAAAATAACATGTTTGTCCAAACTCCGTAGTACTATTATTTTTGTTATTTTTAATCATGAATTTTCCTCATATTTATTTAAATATCATAACCACATATTAAATAGCCTGATTCTATTTATGGATCCCTCATTTCATCTTGATACTTTAAAAAATAATATTTAAGGATTTTCCCTCTCTTGAATTATAAATTATCCTATAAATTAGTTTTAATTATTAATCATAGTATATAATTACATATATATATTTGATTCCCATAATTACACTTGAAATAAATTTTTAATTAAAATTTTTTTCATGATTCCATTGGTGTTTACATTTACACTACTTGTTTCATTTTTTTTCTTTTTCTGTATACATGCATTCTTTTATAATGGGAGAATCATATAAATATTTGAAATAATAAAGTACACTGGTAGAAAGGTACTTCACAATCCCCTTAGGTTGATAAATTTGGATGATCATAGTAAACCAATCCTTGTATTATAACCCACTTCCAACCCTTTCTACCAGTTATCCTCACAACTCCCCTTATATAATCATCACTCCATATATTTTCATCATAATTATCTATCTTATTTGTCTTGAGCTCCACCTGTACTAAGAGACTAATCCCACATTTGTGTGTTTCTTCCACAGATGCTTCATTATTGTGTCCTTCATCATGTTTCTTTCTCTATTGGAGGGAACTTCCACCATCCTATGCCTCTATCATTGTTGTATAGTTAGTGTGACCACATTAGAATACGTCGTATTTTTCCTCATCAATATCAATAAGGGACAAATAAAATATGATTTTCTATGATTAATATTTCATAATATTTCCATCCACCATTTCATCAACATAAGTATCTCAATTTTTCATTATCATCCTTTTTTACTTTTTATGAAGGATTTTAGAAATAATACATAATTAGTTCTTAATTAATCCACTTATGTATTCCATATTTATTTTTATCTAATATTATAAATATGGTGTCCAATGTAACAAAATATAGTTCTTTATAATCAATCCCCCCCTTGATATATAAGTGGTGGATGATTTCTGGGAACCTTATTATTTTAACAAAATATAATTTAATTCCATACATCTATGGTTATAGAAAATATATAATCTCTTCAAAAATTCATACATCGTGTATTATTGCCTTATTTTAGAAGTTAAAAAAAATCTTCCACCATGGATCCCATATGGTTCTATAATGAACTCAGGGTGTGTCTTATGATTTCAAAAAATATCACTTTTTAGCTACTATCATTTGAGAAATTTCACTTCTATATTTAGTAAGATTCCTCATTTTTCTCACTAATTCAATATTTTATTCTTTTTTCATTCCACATTTTGTAGTTAACATAGGAGGAATAATTTTAATTTAATTAGGGTTTTTCAATATCTTGACTAGATCCTATATCATTATATTCTTCTCCTTTAATTGGGTATACATCTCATTTATCTATGATATATATTCCTTCCTGGATTTTATCCAATCATTAAATTGTGTTTTCAGAGGGATAATACGAGATTTCAACTCATTATACATTTCAATTTTTTCTCCCAACTCATTAAAAAGATATTCAAATAGATTTCATTAAGCCGTAATATTTTCACTAATATTCAAAATGTATTTATTTAGGTACAATTACACATTCTATAGTATTGAATTATACATGACTGAGTATTCCATTAATATATAGACCATTTGATGAATTATCTCTAGTTGATCTAACTTCTTATACAATAATTGAATCTTATATTGTTTACAACATATATATCATATATATTGAAGGCTTGAAATTGTTACTATTTTATTCATGAGATCAGTAAACACTTCATACTATATTTGGAAATATAAGTATCCATATTTGAAAGATTCTCCCAAAAAAATGTTCTAAATAGATTTATAAATAAATTTATAATTGATCACCTTTATTGGAGAGTCAATATTATCGGGGGTGTTCTTATTAATTTTCTTTTTATTTACGCTTATTTACATAAGGATATTTTAGCTTGATTGTTATCCAAAATTTCAACATCATATAATTTTCAATCTTCTCATGAGGTTGAATACACACCTACCTTTTCTTCCTCAATTATTTTAAAAAATTTCTCTAAAATATTCAACATCTCATAATAATTATCACAATGGACTATGTTATTATATAACTCATTTTTTATTGATATATCCAATATCCTTTTTTTATTTCTATCACAAATTGTTTCACCATGTCTTATACAGTCAGTATCTTTTTATATATACTCCATTACGTCATCACCACAAGATTATAGAAAAAATTGTATCTATTTTTTTGACTTAGAAAATTTAGTACATATAAAAATTGGGGGACTCATCAAAGAATACGTATATGAAGCAAATTTAGAAAAATTGAAAAATAGAAAATAAAATTTAAAACCTTTCCACTCTAATAAAACTTGTTTGAACAATGTTAAATATAACCACACTAAGAAGGGGGTGAATCATTGAGTACACAAAATTAAAACATTTCATATTCAAAGTATCCTTTCAATATTAATATTATTCCCTTGTTAGACGAAAAATACACAATCTATCAACATTCCTGAGAAACACACACTAAATTTTTTAACAAAACTATAAAAAATGTAAATCATGTAAAACACATGATTATTTTACATGGTTCACCACAACAGCATAATATATCGAGAATTCCAAAATTAATGAGTCGTTGTATAGGAGACCTTATATTCACAATTGGTATGTATGTGTTCTAGATGTAATCACTATATGCTAAAGAACACTACAAATAATATGTTTTAAAAAAGTTTCACTATTGATCGAAGGGTTCCTCACTTATATACTCCTTCATGCACTGCATTAGTGAAGCCGATGTCTATATATAGACACGATGCATCATAATAAGCATGTAAAATTAACTCTATGTACATCATAACTCCATAATTTATTTTATATTGAAACACAAACTCAATATAATATTACTCATCTATGAAAAATGAGTGTTACCAATATTGAGCCTTTATCTTTTTCATGAAATAATCTGTGAAAAAATCTATAGGATCATGAATAATTCAGAAATTAACAATTTATTCCCTCTACTTCAAAAACAAGATGTTACAGTAAAACTCATTATTATCTCACTTCTTCTATCTATGAACCACATATGGTAGGGAAGAACATGTATCATTCATTTAAAACTAGATATGTCAATATTTTCCATTACACTTTAACTTTTTCAGAATTTATGTTAGATGTTTTATAGATATCACAAAAATATTTCACACTAATATAAGTATTGGGATAAATTAAATTCCCCTCAATAAACCATGATCATTCCATGTGTTCATATAATTATTATATTAAATTTTAACTAAATGAGTCAGTATGACATAAAAATTCATTCCATGTATTATCCATTTTAAATTCAAACAAAAACCTATCATATATTATCAAAATGACCACATCACAACATGATTATAGAAATTATGAGATTTTATACCACAACTTCACCCTAACTATGATGTGTTTTACATACTCAGGTAAAGTTTCCTAGTCAATATCCAAATTCTAAAAAACATATATAATTTCATTTAAATTTCCTCTAAAGACCACATAACTATCTTATAAATCTAATTTAATCTTATTTTATTTGTAACATATAGTGTCTTGGAAATTTACCTCATCATACATGTCCCTATATAATTAGTTCACCTAGATCCCTATAATTCTACCCAAATTAAATCCACCATTATTAAACCTCTATTTTGTAGCAATTTCGTTCTCATTCTTGGACCAGTTATGGACTGCTCCATTTATTAATGGCATCATTTATTCATCTTAAACAAAATAGAACTAAACATTGTTCTCATAGACCAGTGTCACGTCATGATTGTATCCCATAGTCATTACTTTTTTATTTAATTTAATCCTCTTAATCATTCATTGTTGTGTTTTCCTCAATTATATGGATTTGATTTTTTGGATCCTCTTGGGTTTAATCTAATGGAGCGCCTTTGGTACATGTTTTTTAATCTCATAAAAATTTAAAACAATATAAATTATTCCTACCTGAGATCCATTTATAGTGTAGTCTATTCCTTTAAAGGTAAATAAACATCCAACTATAAGGATTTTTCTTATGTACCTATTAAATACTCTTTGAGACCATGAGCTAATTTAGGAAGATATTGGGAGTTAGGGTTATTTTTGACGTCATGATGATTTTTTGTGACCAAGGGAAAGTGTCTTGAGAATAGGATTTCAGGAATAATACCATATAAGTATGATGTTTTTCAAAGGTATGATGAATTATTAAAGAGATTAAGTGGATGCGGTTCTTATGTTGATTTTTTTTTCAACACATAGATCATTTTCAAACTCAAGTGTTGCATGTGGTTAAATTTTTGGTGATGTTATATAAAATCCACATAAATATGATGTTTTATTTTCTTTCATTACTAGTTAGTGGGGAATTTGATTTCTAAATAGCAATGAAGTTGGTGTAAAAGAAGATCTAGTTTATAGTGTTGACTAAATGTGGTTATAATTGATTGTTGATTTTCGGGATACATTTGAAGAATATTTGAGTCCATTTGATATATTTTGGAAATATTTACTTGATGTTTAATTTTAGTTATGTCCAAATTCTACATTGAATATCTAATATAATATTATAGAATCTGCACAATTAGAAAAATTATCTATTTACATGAACCTATATCCTTGGTTTATTATGGTTATGGAAATAGGTTATCTGATGACATAGTTTATTGATGTTATGGAAATAGAATTATTTGATTTCAATCCCCTCTTAATGATCAATCCATCCCACCCTATACCCTATTCATGATCGATCCCACCTCTATTTATCTTTTTTGATCCAACACTTCAATTCATTTCAATCATGCACCATCCTCGGTATATCGTATCCCATACCTCTTTATGATCAATACAAAAATTCTGAAAATCACCTCTTGGACCTAATCACCATCAACCCACAATACTTCCCCTTCATCAACCCCCTCCCCCCTCAATGGATTCACTGGTTTTCATTGACTATGTGGAGGAGATTCCCAAATAAGTCCACTCCATTTGATGTCTCAATCTATCCACATCATCTATGATTTTCATATATATTTATGTGTGCATCTATATAAGGATTATGAAAACACAATAGATAAGTTCCTCCCACAAGACACTTCTATAACGACCAAAAATGCTACAAATGAAATTTTATATTTGATATAATTAAATTTATTATTAGTAAAATGTTTATATAAAAAACATGAACTTCCTTATTTTAATGTCTTTGGATTAAAAAGATTGTTAATAATTTTGACCATTGTTAATATAGTCATTGAGAAGTATAACAACTCTATTGTTTTATTACATTCAAACATGATTCTAAGATAATTTTACCCTTAATAAAACCAAAAATATCGTGATGTCTAGTGACCAGCCACCTAAAAGGTGTCATTAATTCCTTAGGGAGTGGGACAAATTAGATATTTATATGTCTCCCAAACATTACTAACTATTTGGGAATATTATAGTAGAAGTATGGGGTCGATACCACGAGGAGGGTGTTGTTCCTTTGGGGAAAAAAACTAGTCATGAATCCTTTTTAAGGGTCCTTACTAGCTTGACTAAACATTGGGAAGTGTCTAACTAATTTTGGGTTTGACTTCAAGTTATTAATGAGTGGTCAGGATCATGTCTGAGTAACTAGATAAAGGTGATCCTAGTTCCAATCATGGAAAGGTCCTAATTGCTTAGTCTACAAAGAAAGTGGTATTTAGTAGTCAACCTTGGTCCAGTCTTCTATTTCTACCTAGGATGTTATTGTTCCATGGTCATGAGGCCAACTACAGTCCTAGATGAATTATGGTCATCTTCTACTACAGAAAGTTACCTAGCTAATGGTTATATTCATAATTTACCTTAATTTGGATAGGTTCGTTATCTTGACTATTTGATGGTCACATTACAGTGTCAAAGATGGGGTTTCATTGTTGTTTTATATCCTAATTACTAATCCATTTAGGTTTTCCATGTTTAGAAATAGAGGTCTTATTTAGCATGTACATACATTGAACCTTGATCCCTACCCTGATGTGTTTAGCTACTCATGGTGTAAATTAATGCAATAAAAGGGGTGAAGGAAACCATAACTATTGTAATGGGATTGAATAAATATGTGAAGAATGTGAAAGAAAAAATTAAATAATACCTTACATGAATGGAACAAAATGGAAATGAAGAAATGCAGGAATTGAAGGCATTGAAGAAACGGAAACCATGGCTCTCTGATTGAAAATAAAAATAATTAAAAAGAACTAAAATGTTTTAATAGGTAAAAGATAAGGGAATTTTGAACTGAGTCTAAAACAGTGAGAGAGATGATCTATGAATGTCTCAATGTGATGTTGAGATACTCCTTATATAGGCTGAAATGGTCACGATGTGTACATCATATCCACATCGTGATCCCTTAATCTGTATTTTTTCTACCCGGATCACCAGCTTGTGATGCATATATTATGTGGGTTAATGAGTTAGACCATGGTCACATTGTGTAGTGGTGGTTCACAACATGTACCCTATGGACATCAGGATTTTTGCATTGAATCCTTGCGGTTTTCTCATCTTCTAGTTGACATGAGTCACGACATGTGGATGGGATTCACGATGTGAACTGGAAATTTCTTTAGTCATCATCCTTGGTTACATCATGTCTTAACATCTTGATGCGGGTTGTGCTCATAAAGTACATGACTTGAACATGCCTATCACGGTGTGTACTTGGCCATTTTTTTAGTTTATCTATATTTCTTCTCTGGAACCTTATAAATCCATATAATCAATAATATTGGATATCTACAACATGAATTATCTAGTAAATGGATGAAAAAAATTTAAAAGGGACAGCAAAATATATATAACATTTAGGCTTATAAAATCGCATGACATTTTAATCAACATTTATCCTCAAGAAAAATATCTCAATAAAGCTTTCAAAAGGATAAGAAATTTTCACAGTAAGAAATGTTCATTATGTCCATGAAATTAAATTTATTTTTATAGGGAAAGTAGTCAGGTTCCAGTTTTAATTATTCCTAGTAAATTATTCAAGCCTCATCGTTCAGGTTTTCAAAACAAATTATATTCTTTTAATCATAATATTTTAAATGTTCCTTAAGCTATATGCCCAGTTTTAGTTTACCTCTCCATGATTCTCTCTCATAACATAGGGTAAAATGTAATTAAGTTATGCTCATACACTGAGTACATTCTCCTAAACATAGGAGTTTACTAGTTCTATTATCTCTACTATGTAAAGAAAAATAAATAAATAATCAGGAGGACTTTTATTAACAAGGTTTTGATGACTCTAAAGTTGTAGGTAGGAAGGTAGAATGTGTAAATCAGTGTCAAAAGATAGGTAAGCTCTAAATTAAAATGTAGATGAATCAAAATAAGTGTGAAAAAATTCCACCATCAGGAATGTCAGTTCCATACTTCATCAGCTCAAGTTGGATTTGTAAGCATAGAAAGCTAGTAGATAAATAAATGATTCTATTCCATTAAATTTTCTTTTTCATTTTTATTTTTCCAATGTTATGCATAGAATAGATCTCAAATCCATCACCTAACCACATATGATCCATTGAGGGATTCAGTGGTCTGGATAATGGTGATTTTTTACCCTCCTTGCTCACAACCCATACTAATTTTTTTCTTTTATTTTAAATTTTACAAAGGAACAAAATACAAATGAGATCCAAAAAAAGGAATATGGATCACAACCTAGTTGTCTGTGAGCACACCATACATCTTTGAAAGTGAAATCATACCATCTTGTCTGAATGCCTCCCACACACTTGTACAAAAATAATCACTAATCATTTTACAAGGAGCAGGATAGTAAGGGAAATAGGCTCGAAATAGATCTTATTCTAACCAGTCACTCATGGAAACTATATGATAAATGAAGGATATTTTTTTGGTGGGTCCTAGGTAAAATGGATACAAATTTCAACCTCAATCATTTTAAATTTATACTTGTTCAGTCATCATTTTGATAAGATCTTAGTGAATGATCTAGTAGGTTTCCATTTCCCCAGTATCTCTCAAGAAATATTCTCAAAAAATAAATTGATATTTAAGGCATAGAATCCTCTCGGTTAATAAGAATATGAAAACTGGCAATTAATAAGGTCATACATCCAATGTAGTGAGTCAATTAATCATGTTTTCAATGATTTTGAATTTCAATTAAAAATTTAAGCTTGGGAATCTTTCTAAAATTCTAATCAGGGGTGAAACATGGTTCTTAACATTTTTCTCTTTGTCTTTATCTTTAATTTACATGGGCATAATGTGTTTCAAATTTGAATAATTCTTATCAATTTTAAAAATGTCTATTAAAACAGTGATAAAAAACAAAAATTCAAGTGTATCTCAGTGAAAATATGAGAAAGACCCCCCCCCCCCAACACATAAAAGGAAAATGTGTTCCCACTATCGATAAAATAATCGGTGGGAGTGGTGTGGTAGTGAGTATTAGTAAATGAATTGGCATGGTGGCGATGAAAAAAAATTAAATATCGGAAATTGAGATCTCCCTAAGATAAAGTGGTATGCCATGGGGGTGTCTTAACATTTAATATTTGCTTCACCTACAAAAAATGTTAGTAGTAAAACCCATTACTATAGAACAAATGTTAATCAAAATGTTTAAACATTTGAATATATGAAAATCAAGTAGGTGTAAGAAGATTTAATAACAGTAACCATTTTATTTATTGAATGAAATATTGTACCATGTACTCTAATGAAACACTAAAAATCCAAGACTCAAACAAAACAAAAAAAACAACAATGGTTTGCCTCCCATAAATTGATAACTTATCATTATCAACTAGACAGGTGGACCAAAAATTCAAAGATTTGGTCCAGCAGCTCAGTTTCTACTTTTTCTCTTGTGGCTAATGGTCATTGTGTCCTCGATTTTGCATGGTCGCTTAACTAGATTCACAAAATAAGGTGCATATTGACCAAATATTAAATGCAGTAGAAATGGAATCACTAGTTGGGGTGGTTGTTTCTACTAGTGGGTTTCTAATGATAAAACCTGATGTCTATTTGAAATTTTGTTGACACGATGGGATACTCGGTGTAGAAGAATGGGTGGTGGAATAGGACCGTCAATAACATCATAGGACTCAAAGGAGCTACGCATTTTTATGGAAAAAAGAGGATTTGAAAACTAAAAAAACACATGAAAGAGTGAATGATATACAGAAACTATACAATAATATCCATGTAGAGTATAAGAAATGAATAATAGGACACCTTTAAAAATTTGTCTCAAATTCCAAAATGAATGAAAAAAAATAAATCAGCACTCTAGACCAAAAATAGAATTCATGGCCAGACCAACATTAGAGGAAGAAATTATCTGAGCGGGAAAATTTCCATTAGTATTAGTAACAGTAGTGGTGATGGTAGATGGGGATGAAGATGGCGGTGGAGTGGTGGGGGTGGTGAGCAAGTATGGGGTGGGTGGTGGTGAATCCTTGATACATACAGTGTTCATGTGTCTAGTAGCTGGATTAATGAAAGGGGCGTTGGGAGTGGGCTCAGTGGCTGGTTAGAATGGTTTGTAGCTGCTACTGACGGCTTCTCCTACAGATCATCCTCTTATGTTGTATCCGGTGGGGGTAGAAACTCTAAGAATCTAGGCGCCCAAAAATATATGTCACCCTCCTTCACCAACATCCTCATCTTGTGCATGATCATTGGATCAATTAGCTTGACCGTCCCTACTGAGGTGAGAGGCTGGGAAGTGTAAAAAACATGGATGTATTTGACCAATATAGTGATGTACAACCCACCCATAAGTGTACCTAGCCTTTTCTGTTCTGGTACTCTCTTTTAGAAGGTGAACTGGGAAGCCTTGTTGGAGGTAGGTCCACCCGTGGTAGCGGAAAAGATAAGAACTTCAAGCTAGATGATTCTACAATGGGTGTTTCCTCATAGGAACCTCATGTGTGCCATGGATCAGTGAAAAATACGCAGAGCATCAGTCCTCACCTTGTGGACTTCTCTAGTCGGGGGTCATGGTATTACTGCAGGTCACGGGCGACGAGATTCCAAAGTCTCGGTGCATCCCTTAGATAGAGCCTCATTTTGAAGGAAGGATAGATTTCTAAGATCACAAAATCCTCAGTGTATATATCGAGTCCTACACCAATCTAGGACATGGTGATCTAGTGTCGCATTCCAACTAGATTGTAGTGGAGGACATCCACTGATATGTCAAAGGTGTCTAGGAACTCCAAAAACAAATTCTTGTACATCTACTCCCGAATTTCAATGATCCTTTCGATGTGCATCATCTCCAATAAGATGAGGATGACATCTGTGATGGTGTGCCTTACAAGCAAGACCAGATCTAGAGTCTTGTTGGTCCGCATGGGATTTTCTTGGAGCTGGAGGAGAATAACCTATTGTTCTGGGTATTGAAAATAGAGCATTGGGTTTAAATGAAGGTTACAATATGTAGATGGGTAGGTGCACTTATCCGATGAGATAGAGCGAGCGCACGGGCGCTTAGCAGCAGGTTATTGGATCACGGAGGCAGAAGATGCAGATATAGAGGTGGAACGTGAGGAAGGAGAAGGTTTGGGATATAGTCTCTTGGTGTGCACCATTGGGAGGAGATCAAGGAGGCGTGTGGCTTGCATAAGTTATGGGGTTTGGTTAAGGATGATGAGAGCAAGGGAGGGAGGAGGGATCACTGGTTGTGAGGAAAGTAGGGGAAGGTTCGCGCATAGGACGGGAGTGGTTTGGATTTGAGGGGGGTTGTAGGTTGTGAACCTTCGGTTATTTCTTAAAACTAACATGATCGGGGTCACAATTTGTACATGAGGGTCATGTCGTGATCATTGATAAAATTTGGATTTCAGATTGAAAAATGGTCACATCGTGAACAGTGGGTCCACGACGTGTACATAATTGGATTCCTCTGTTTTTTCCTCCTCTCTTTACCTGTATCTTTATTCATAAGAAAATAAGACTATAATGAGACTTGTTCTAATCTAACATAACTAACTCCTAACATGGGATTCCTCCCAGTCAGCACTTCATTTAAAATCGAGATCTTGACTCAATTAGGGCTCATTTGATGACATAGTTCTCTTGGAATGGTTCATGAAACATCTTCAATCTATGATCATGTATTTTTTATGGTGATCTTTCCGTGTATAACTCAGAGTGTGAAATAATGTGCGAGGAGGAGGATTTCCCTAGAAATGAGTTTTTTGAAGTACTAGGCTAAATGATGGATGAAATTAATGAAGGAACTACCTCTCTGGTGGGTGGTTCAATAAATATGGCTTACTTGAAGTCATAAACTCCTTCATTTTCTATAAAAGGGTTATCTCTTTCTTCCATGTTATCCATGGAATCTTCTTAATTCTAGGTAAGAGATGTGACGTTACAGTCCTTGTTGTCATATGAGTGTTGCAAAACTCTAATTAGGTTGACCAAAACTTTTTATTCTCCTATTCTGAATATGATATGTCATTGTTTAACATCAATCAGTTCCTTTCTAGTTTCTACTAATGGTATTCCATGTATAATGGGAACGTCGCCTTCTTCTTCCATATCAAATACCAAAGAAATCAGCTGGGAAAATGAACTTCCTGACATTTTCTATAACATATTCCAGAATGGCTCGGGGGTACTTGATCGAGTGATCATCTAATTCTAATGCTACCCTTATTTGATTGATTTTATTGTGTCTGAGATTATGAATATACTCATTTTCATGAGGTTAATTCTTGCTCTAAGATCACATAGTGCTCTGCCAAATTTTCATCTTCCTATCTCACAAGGGATTGGGAAGCTTCCACGGTCTCTCATCTTAGGTAGAAATTTATTATTGTACAATAGCGTATCATACTTAATTTAGGGAGATTACTTCTAGGTATTATATTTTTCTTTTTTTTGTTAATAGATCTTTTAGGAACATGGAATAAATGGGAATCTGGGAAATAGCATCGTAAAAATGGATGTTGAATTTAATTGATTGAACATGTCCAGGAACTTCTTGTATTGTGCCTCCATCCTAAGTTGTATTTCACTCTCTGTATAGGGAATAAGTGGCTAGTATAGAGGTGGGGTAGAATACACAGTTTCCTTTTGTTTCTCAACTATATATTCTTCCCCAGTTGGTACATCGTCATGATTTAATGTAGGATTGACTTCAGCAGCTTTTTCATCATGTACTGGTGGTTCTCTAGGCTCTTCATCTTCCAGCCTTGCTTTTTTGGGTTTTTGGAAGTCTATAATATTTTAACTACTCAGCACTAATGACTTATCTTTCTCTTGTAGGTATGTCACAGTTTTACTTGGTAGAGTACTAGGTAATCTCTCAGAAAAGGTCTTTTATGTTTGACCCTTTTTCACTTCAAGGTTACGTAAAGTAGATCTCTAGTTTTTCATATCTTTCTCATGGATTTCCACTCATTTGTCAGACTTTTTCAAAAATAATGCTAGTAGGTTTTCCAAAAAAAAATTCATAGGTGCATACTGAGGTCTTGGATGAGGCACCAGAAATTATTGGGCTCTTTTAGGGAATAGTTGTTGTTGATCTTATAGTCTGGGTACACGGTTCATCAGGGGGAATCCTGGTGGTACTTGAGCTCTGAATTGGTTTTGTCCTCCTCTCGGTTGAAAATAACCATGATTGTTTTGAGGTTACTTCTAGGTAGGCCTCTGCTGATAATATTCTTTCTACTGGAATGGTGGGTTTTTCTAACTAAAATTGACATAATTACAGTCTTTTTGTTTTTATTCATATCCATCTTTGTAGTCTTGATATATATGTGGACCACCACACATCTCGTATGATTGTAATTCCATGACAAGAACAGGAGGGGGTTGAGTAGTTGGTATCTCAAAATGATTCTAACTTTTTATTAGGCACTTCGACTTGCGATGCTAGCATTGTGGTATCATAAATTTTGTTGATTCCATGATCCAGTAGTCCACAATCAATATGACATAGATTGTCATTGCAAGGAATTCATCAAGAATGGATCTTCCATCTTAGGGAGTGTTAACCTTGAGACCTCTATCAGCAGCTGCATCAACAACATTCCATTCCACTGGTTAGAGTCCTTGATATAATGATCGGAGTTGTATCCACATATCCAGTTTATGATGTGTAAACTTCCTCATTAATTCTTTAAAGGGGTATCATGCTTCCCAAGTAGATTCTCCATCAATTTGGCAGAAGTTTTGAATGTATATCTGGATCTTCCAAGTCAAGATGGGTGGGAAGTACTTGTCTTTAAACTTCATGGACAGTTTTTCCCAAGTCGTAATTGACTCAGGATCTTGACTTTATATCTATTCCTTGGATCTATATCGTATGTATTATAATAATATACAAGTTCTTATTGCAATAGACTAAAATCCCTAGTTGTTAAAGGTATCTCGGTCCTCCCGGATGTTGGAAATATGTTCATTTGGATCTTTTCTCTAATGGCCTCTAAATTTCCCCTTGTTCTGGATCATATGAATGAGTCGAGGATTCATCTCAAATGTGTGGTATTGGATAGGGATGAACAATACTAGGATTCACACTATGGATTTATGGAAATCCAATTTCCATGATCGTTTTCTCATGGTTCATTATTGGGTGCTCTCCTGGAATGACATGATGGTTGGGGTTTGGTGGATTAGGTCCCGTAGCATGGAATTTCTCATCCATTGCAGATAGGTGAAGAGAAGAGATATTCCATTCAATATTGGGATCAAAATCCACAAGAGATTGTGCATCAAGAGTCCTTAAACGAGTCAAAAGGCCTTGGTACGTGCACGAGGTGAATGAAAAATATGAAAATATTCAAGGGATTCGAGAAACAGAAGAAAATGGGTAAGGGGAAGCTATTCCTAGATCTATACCAGAGTCCTAATCACAATGAAAAAACATTTCTTCCACGGTAACGGTGCCAACATTTGATCACCCACCTATAGTTTGTCATTTATTCCTTATGGTGTGAGTCAAATTCAATTTATACGTGCCCCAAAAATTACTAGCTACAAGGGAGTAGTATAGTAGACATCTGGGGTCGATCCCAAGAGGATGGTGCTACTCTTGTGGGGAAACACAATCTAGTTTGGAATCCATTGTAGGTGTCTTTAATAACATGACTAAATTTTTGGCAGTGTCTAACTAATTTTGGGTTTGACTTCATGTGATTATAGAGGGGTTGGGATCACGTTTGAGTATCTAGTTAGAGGTTATCCTAGTTATAATCATGGAAAGGTACTAAGTGATTATTCTGCAACGAAAGAGGTAGTCTCTAGTAATCCTTGGTCCAGTCTTCTAGTTTTTATTCAGATGTAACTATTCCTTGGTCACGAGGCTAGCTACAGTCCTAGATTCATTACATTCAGCTTCTATTACAGAAATTACCCTAAGAAAATGGTCATAGTTGTAGTTTTCTTCAATTAGGAAAGGTTTGTTTTCTTGACTGTCTGATGGTCATGTTACAGTAACACAAATGGGGTTTGATAATTGGTTAATACCCTAATTAAAAATCTATTTTTGTTTTCCATGTTTAGAACTATAGGTCTGATAAATCATGTAGATACATTGAACCTTGATGCCCATACCCCTATGCATTTAGATACTCATGGTTGTAATTAAAGTAATAAAAGGGGTGAAGAAAATCATAACTATACAAATTGGATTGAACAAATATATGATGTACAAGCATGAAAACATTAAATAAAACCATTCTTGAATGGAACAAAATAGATATGAAGCAATAAATGAATTGAAGGAATTGAAGAAAATGAATACATGGCTCTTCGATTTCAAATGTAAAATAATTACAAAGAACTAAGGTGTTTTAAGAGGTAAAAGATAATGGAATTCTGAAGGGATTACAAAAGGGTGAGATAGCTGATCTAAGAATGTATCAATGTGTTGCCGAGATGCTCCTTATATAGGAGGAAATGGTCATGAAATGTACATAATTGTCATGTTGTGAACCATTTAAGCTGTGTTATTTTCACCAGGATCCCCAGAATTGCATGTGAATCATCTGCGGATTAATAAATTTTTACTATGGTCACATCATGTATAGGTGGATTACAATATGTACCCCATGGACATCTCACTTTTCTCACTGAATCCTCACGCTTTTCTTAGCTTTTGGTTGACTTTATTCATGATGTGTAGGAGGTATTCCCAATGTGAACTAGAAATTTCTTCTATCATGGTGGTTGGTCATGGCCTGGCTTCTCATACTGATGTAGGTTGTGATCATCAAGTACATGACATGAACTTGGCCATCATGATGTAAACTTGGCCATTTTTTTTCTTTTCTTCCTTTCTTCTTTGGATCCTTGTGAAGCCCTATTTCCTTCAATATTGGACATCTAACATGTGTATTATCTAGTAAATGAATGGAAAACAATGGAAAAGTGACCTAAAGTATAAATGAAATTTAGTATTGTGATCTAGTGTCTTTGGGAATTAGGTACTTCACATTACAACTTTAAATATGAAATACAACATATTTTTTCAAAACTTCTTTAACATACTCGACCTGAAAACTACATGGGATATCCTGGGAAAAAATTACGAAAGGTGTGAGATATAAATCCCAGTAAAGGAGTCAACATGGAATAACATGAATATAAAAATAAATGTTTGGAAATGCATATCATATAGGAATTGATATATATGAATAATAATGCATGATATAACTTTATATTCAAAACATGGAAATGTGGAAACATCTTAATACACTACATCGTAAACAAAAGAAATAAGGTAAGCCATTGTACCAACATGGTAGAAAAATTACAATGAAGTAATCAGGTAAACCCCTATCCCAACATGAGGTATCGTGATACTAACCATTACCCAATACATTGGAGCCCTAAATAATTCTGGGAGCACCTGTCACTATCAATTCATTTTGATGATTAAGTGTTCCACATAGATCGTCTAACATGGATTCATTAATAATAATAGTTTTTTTAATGAACAAAGAATATGGAATAAATACCTTTAAGTCCCCTATAATAATGTTAATGTTCATAAATGTGAAATCCCATTATAGGAATTGGGTATGGTATTCACAAAACAATTTGTATGGGAAGGAAATCATTATACAATTTAGGCAGCATAAAACAATTACATAAAAATTCATAAAATGGTTTTAAGAGAGTGAAAGTTGTCTCTAATCAAAAATACATTAAATTTAAAGTAATAGGTTCATATAAAATTATGTCCCAACATAAGGAATTTGGAAATAGAAAGCACAACATAATAAATAAACGAGAAGAAAGAGTACAAAGGGAATAACTCTTACGATATCTATGAATTGTAATGGGTGTACATCCGATGGATTACTGGGAAATAAATGGGTATACCATCCTTTAAACATAATAGGGAAAGTATGTGAGTACTGAGAAAACATACCCAAAAAATATTAATTTAAAAGAAAACGGTGTAACAATATGATGATACTTGGATAAAATGAGAAATGAAGGAAAACCCTTACATGAATGTGTGACATAAAAAGATTAAAGAGGGTATCCTTGAGATCTTGGGGCTCCTTGGGAGGATTCTAAGGAATGGAGGGAAGAGAAAGGATGATTTAAATGGAATTTGAGTGAAGGGAAGTTGGAGAATTTGTGGGTTTTTGTAGGAAATGATAAGAGAATTATTTAATATTTATAAAACATAGGTTTTCAAATATATATAATTGAATAGTCAAAACCACAAACCATACCCTAGATTTTCCCATAGTTTTTTCGCGAGGGGAGTTTTTCATTATTTTATTAGGAAATGGTCTAAAGATATTAATATTTTTTTCTTTAGTTTTATGGAGATGAATAACACATTAAAATAAATAAATTTAAAACCTTAAAATATGTTATACTTTTTGGATGATTCATAAAGACATTATAAAATTAAACATTTAATCATAAAATTACATTATATTAATGGTAAAACATATATTGTGCTAATAAAACCCATTATAGTGTTTATCACCTCGTTTTTTAGTCATTATGATGCCATAAAACACATATTATAATGATTCAATATTTAATTTTTACCTTAAAATTCAACTATCTCATAAAATTATGAAAAATTATCCACTTTATAATTTTGATGTAATGATTCAAAAAATAATATTCATTTTACCTTAATAATTTTCTAAATATATTCATTTTCACTTTTAAAAAATGTTCTACATTTATTGAAAAATGGCGGGCTCTGGACAATAACTATTTTTGAATGCTTATAAAAAGTACTTATCACTTCAAAAAAAATAACAAAACCATTTATAATTACCAATAAATTATTACTAATAATATTTTATGAAAATATTTTTTATTTGAAATAATAAAATATTTTATAAAAATTACCTCCTTAAATAAATTTGAATATTTCCTAAAAATAAAATTCATGTTTAATTGAATCAAAACAAGCATCATTTAAATGAAACAACTAAAATATAAATATATATATTTTAATAAATGTTAATATAGTTAAGGTATTTATATGTAACCATTTATTAAATTATCATATGCCCAAATATTATAGTATGCAATGGTGAAACTATCAGAGGGGTGTTCAAAGAACATAGTTTCGGTCCTCATGTCGATGAGCATGAACTTCTCTTGTAAATGGTTTTCGTCGTTATTGACTCATTGGATATCATATTGATAATGGTCCACGGAAAGTCCCATAGACATTATCTCCCGTGGATGCTCTGATAAATGGACTTCATAGGGCTTGATTCTAGTTTTCAGGCCATCACATCCTTTTTCTGAGTATGTTAGATTTTTTAAATCCCTGTATTTATACTAATCATGTTATCATTTTTAAACATCTACATTAGAATCATTGATAATTTATAAAGGCCTTCTAAAACCAAAAACATGTGAACATGTAAGTGCATGTGTTTTTTATAACATTATTAGAAAATAAGACATTTAATTAGATCCCATATAAAATTACACTTATAATAGTTTGGACCATTAAAATATTCCCCCTTCAGAAATTTCACCATATAAATTTTCATTTCCAACATTAAAAAAATATGTGGGTAACTTTGTTTCATCAATTCCTTTGTTTCACACTTTTCATCTTCAAAATTGTGGTTTCTACACAAAACATTGACCATGTGTATTATCATATTCTGTATAACTTTGCCTTAAGACCTAATATATTCACTGGCATATCTTTGTTAGAGAGTTCATTCACCAATGGTACCATATCTGGATTGAGTAAATGTGATGATTATTATATGTACTTTCTCTAGAGGGATACATGAAATACATCATCTACATGAGATATGTTATGTGAGTGTACTATTCTATAGGCCACCACTCTGATTCAATAAAGGATCTCAAATGGGTTACTATATCTTAGATTGAGCATTACCTTCTTCCCAAATCTCATCACTTTCTTCCTTGGAGATATGTGGAAGAATACCTTGTATCCAACATCAAACTCTTGGTTTCATCGATGATTGTCATCATAGAGCTTCTTTCAACTTTGAGAAGCTTTTATGTGATACTGAAAAGTCTTAAACTTCTCCACAATTTCCTCAACCATTTTATGACCTAGCAGTTTTCATTCCCCAATTTCATCCTAGTATGTAGGTATTCTACACCTCTTCCCATAAAGGTATTTATAGGTCACCATTTGGGTTCATGAATGGAAATTATTTTTATAAGATATCTCAACCAGAGGAAGATATTGATCCCACCCTCCTTTTATGTCGATTTAAAATGATCTAAACATGTCATCAAATGTCTGGATAGTCCACTTCGATTGGCCATCAGTTTGAGGGTGATAGGTTGTGCTAAAGTTAAACTCAGTATTTGAATCATGTTGGAGACTCTTCCAGAACATAGAGGTGAATCTTGGAACTCGATCGGATACAATTAACATTGGTACACCATGAAACCTCACCAATTCACTAATTTATATCTGTGAATGTAGATCCATGTAAAATTACACCTGTATCGCAATAAAGTGTACATTCTTTATAAGACGATCCTCCACAACCCCTATAGAATTGTTTCCTCTAGATGTATTAGGAAGCCTGATGAAAATGTCTATGGTGATATTTTCCCATTTCATTATAGTTATGGGTAATGGTTTCATCATCACCTTATATATTTTCCTTTATGACTTCACTTGGTGACATACAAGATATCTTGACATATATTATTTGATCTCCTTCATATTTTCCCCCAATAGTTTTCTCATAGATCTTGATACATCTTTGTACGTACATGGTGGATACCGAATTTTGATCTATCTATATCATCCAACAGATCCTTTAACATATTATATGATGGTATAGATATCCTTTTCCCTAACCTTACAAAACCTTCTTTGTTAACATTAAACTCTGATGACTTTCCTTTTCTTATAATTTCCACTTTCTTCTGAATTCTGACATCATCTCTTTCAAAATATTTTAACCTCTATATAATATAAGGTTGAGAAATTTTTTTTGAAAGGATTGATGACTTTCCTTTATTTATGACCCCCATGTTAATCCTCTTCAAGTTTAAGAATATCGAATCCTTCTCAACTCTCATTAATTATAGTGTTATTTGATTGTTTCTACTTAGAGCATCTTACACTATATTCTCTTTCCTCAGATGGTAGTGAATTGACCAGTCATAGTCTTTTATTAGCTCTAACCATCATAATTGGAGCATATTCAAGTATTTATATATGAATATATTATTGATACTTTTGTGATGCATTTATATTTCACACTTCCCTCCCAAATAGATAATGCCACCAAATTTTCAAATCACATATTACTTTAGCCAACTCTAGAGCATCTATTGGATAGTTCTACTCATGAACATTCCAATAACTTCAGGAATATGCTATACCTTTTTCCATTTTCATCAACACCCAACCCAGGACCTTCTTATAAGAATCACTGAATAATAAGAATAGCTCTCCACTTGTTGGTAGTGGGATCACAGGAATAGGGATAAGCCACATTTTGAACATCATGATGCTCACTTGAGATTAATTATTTTATGATAACTTGACTCCAAAGAAAGTTATCTTTTTTAGAGGGTTTGAGAATCATGAGATACTCTTAACAAATAAATGATAATACCCAACTAATCCATGGAATATACGGATATATATCACATATGTTTTCCTTGGCCATCCATCAATTTATACTATTTTTGAAGGGTTTTTAAAATTTCCATTTCTTGTGATGATATTCCCCCAGAATGATACATCCTTCAATAAAAAATAACATATATTGTACTTGGAATAATGATTTTACTTTCACAAGGTCATGATAACAGAATTTAAATGATCATTATGCTCCATCTTTCTTTTGGAGTATATTATAATATCATCTATAAAGATTGTCACAAAAATTCAAGGTAATCCCTAAAGAATCAATTCATAAGGTCCGTGAAGATTTACATATCATTAGTGAGTCCAAAACGAATTAAAATTAATTCAAAGTGCCTGTATGTTATATGAAAATCATTCATGGGTATATCCTCCTTCTTCACCCTAACATGGTAACATCTCGACCATGTATCCACCTTTGAAAAGCATTGTTCTCTTCACTGCTAATCGATCAAGTTATCAATCCATGTTATATAATACTTGTTCTTTATTATGGTCTTCTTGAGCTCAAGATAATTAATGAAACGGTGAATTGATCCATCATTCTTCTTAACAAAGAGTACTGGTGGATCCCATGGTGAAGATCTTGGACATCTGAAACATTATCCAGATTCTCCTGTAGTTATTTCCTCAGCTCCTTAAGTTCAACAACATCCATTCTTTGTGAATTCTTGGATAACAGTAACACCCCATGTATAATTGTGATTGAATATTCATCCAATCGGTTATGAAGAATACTAGGAAATTCATTGGGAAACACATTACTGTATTCATTTAGAATGGGAATTTCTTAAAGGATGATTCATTCCTTGGACTAAATAATTTTACCTAGATATTCTTTCATATAGGGAAATAATATCCATTCTTGATATGATGGTGCTGAAGAAGATTCATTTATCTCCTTGCATTTGTATAGGTTTGGGTGATGATTCACAATACAGAGAGTTATTTCCTTCTCAAGGAAATTTATGTTGGATCTATATAGATAAATCTTATCCATACCCATACTTGCATCAAATTACACAAAAGGATGTATGAAAATAGTTGTGAAATGTTTCTCCCATTGATTGTGACTAGGGAGTAGTTATATACCTAGGTTTAAATAACTTCCCCATTTTCTGTTTTCATCGATAACACCACTTCCAATAACTGTGATAGTGATTGAATATTTCTACTAAACATTTTTGATGTGAAGGAGTATGTAGAACCATAATAAAAAATTATGTTCCCTATTCTTGAATGAATAACTAGTGTACCTATTACGGCTTCATTTTCAGAATTCACTTTGCTAGTGATGATGGAAAAAGATCTCCCCTACTGCCTTGGAGGTTATTGGTTGCCTCCGAAAATGCATGGCTTAGTGAATTTGTTTGTGAAATTCACAGGTTCCCTGCAGTTATTGAAATGAATAACATGGTGGGGGTTGGTTGGAGTATTTATTTCCACCATCATAGTAATTGTTTTTTCTTTCCAGCAATCACTGGCTAGGTTCCCTTCCTTCCTGAACCAAAATCATTTCCTCATCCCCTTCCGGAAATTTCTAGGGTTCTTCTTTCCACACCAATTGAAAGTGGGGTGTTGAAATTTATTGGAATTGTTATATCTCTCTATCAGACTGTTAGAATTTTTCTCCACCAACCACTTCTTATCCCCATGATACCTATTGTATTTATTTATCCCTATTTCAACTTTTTAGGGAACATCGGACAATTTATTCATATATATCTATGTCATGGATCTCTAGGGATTTTCGTAGGCTCAGTTTTATCACACCCGAAAAAAGGTAAAAAATTATTTCAGGGGTAATGAAAAATATATAGGCAAATCATGATACCCTTTTGAATTTTTCCTTGTATTCTCTAATATATTTTTTATCCTTTTTCTTGAGGTAAGGGGAATCCCTTTTCCATCTTCATTCAGAGGGTGCGAGGAAAATATTTTTCAAATTTTTTTTCGAGAAGTCCTTCAATCCCATATCCTAAATCTCTTCCTTAGGCTTTCTATTTTTTGATCAATGTCCAACATTTATCATCCGCACCCCACATACAATAAGAATTCATAAGAACTTTCACTTCTTTCATAGCATTGACGGATGGAGAATATATTTTCAATGTATTTGATCCACTATTCAGGGATAGATGGATTAAATGTTCCATTGAAAGTAGGATGTCATTTTCTCAGGAAGATCTCAACTGAAACTTGTTATTTCATAGGGGTATTAACCTATTAATCCATATTTTTATTCAGAACATTTTTTAACAAAGAGATATTTTTTATAATGTTTTCAATTCCGGCTCTTATTGGATTGCTCATCTCCTTAGGGTAGTTATTGGATTAATCTTCCCATCAGTTCTTAGCCTGATTCCTCATATTACCAATTATTGGCAAGAATAAAAGGAACATATGGGTAAGTATATTTAACTATTAAAAAAATAATGGGGAATCCAATTACAATAAATAAATAACATATAAATTATATTAATTTCTATAACTTGGGAATTTCTAGGCTTCTATCTATGTTATCCATGATCTATTTCCTAATTTATATTTTATGGGATCTTTTTCCCTTCCATTAATAATGGTTTATAATGAGATTGTAAATTTACCAAATCATATCCCCTGAAAATGTCGATTCAAGAGTGCAGAAAGGCCAGTTGTGGTGCACTAGTTCCCATTCAGGTCTAACTCAAAGTGGTGTTTTTGGGTTTTACGCCTAGATAAATTTGTCCCAAAGCCACCTCTACATATTCATATCCACACATTGATGCATTTACTTGATAAACCACTTACTCTATACTCATCATAATTTAGGGACGTTTTCTTATATATAGTCTTATCCCTAAGTCTTCCACTAGAGTTTTCTAATCTTAACCCCAAAATAATTAAACTTTCCCTTAATACCAACTATAACAACCATGTTCTTTTATTACATAAATACATTATTTATTACATATTATTAATTTTAATACAACCTGAATGATCAATAAGTCTTCTGTCTTTGGGAATTAGTTACAGTGCATTACAACTATAAACATAAAATTCAACATCTTTATTGAAACCATCTTTAACATACTAATGCTTAAAACTGCATGTGATATCCTCAAGAAAAACATAAGAATGGTGTGAGTTATAAAGCCCATTGTGGGAGTAGAAATGGAATAACTTGAATGGAATATTACATGATAGTAAAGGAATATCAAAGAGGAATAATGTAACATGAATCATAAATCACGATATAACATGATATTCATTACATGGAAATGTGGAAACATCTAAAAACACTACATCATAATAAAAAATGAATCAGGTAAACCCCTATACCAAAATGATGGATGAAGACTAATAAAGTAATCTGGTAAAACTCTATCCCAACATGATGTATCATGATACTGATAATTACCCAATGCATTGGAGGCCATAATAATTTTGGGCACACTCATCACTATCATTTCATTCTCATGCTTATGTGTTCCACATAGATCCTATAAAATGGATTCATTCATAATTATAACTTATTCAATTATAAATTATTTTAGAATAAATACATGTAAGTCCCCTATAAAATGATAATTTTGAATAAAAGGGAACACCCTTGATAGGAATTGGGTATGGTATTCACAACACAATTGGGTTGCAAAGGAAATCACTGTGCAATTTTGACAGCATAATAGAGTGATATAAAAATACATAAATTTGGTTGATGAGAGAGAAAGTGTTACCTCATCATAGATACATGAAATTTACAATAATAGGTTCATGGAAAATTACATCATGGCATAAGGAATTTGGAAATAAAAATAATAATATAACAATGAAACATGAATTAATAGGATAGAGGGAATAACTTTATGAAATTTCTTCATGGTAATGGGTGTACATGGGAGGGATTAATGATAGATAGTGGGGTATCCCATAATTTAAAAAAATTTAAGTATTATGGTGGTTCTTAAACATAACCCCATTATTTTTAATTTAAAAAAATGGTTTTATAAATATAAAAAAACATTGATAAAAATTAAAAAAGAAGGAAAACCCTTACATGAAATTATGACTTCAAAAGCATGAAAGGGGGATCCTTGAGAGCTTGGGGCCCATGGGAGGATTATAGAGATGGGATGGAAAAGTAATTAGATGCTCCATGTAATTTTAGTGAAGAGAATTTGGATTTAGGGTGGTTTTATATAGGAAATGAGATGGGAATTCTTTAAAATTTCAAAAAAAAAATAGGTTTTAGAATCTATATAATTTAATAATCAAAATCACCAAGATTCACATGGTATTTCCCATGGTTATTTTCAGATAGTGGAGGATTTCATTATTTTGTTAATAAATCTTTAGAATATATTAAAATATTTTACATTCTTATGTTGATGTGATTCAAACTTTAAAATAAATTATTTTTAAAAATTTAAATATGTTATACATTTTGGAGGATTCATAAAGGCTTCATAAAATTAATAGAATAATATTAAAATTTCATTACATTAATTTATAAACATACTTTGGGCTAATAAAACCTATTATAGTATTTATGACATCATATGTTAGTCATTATGATTTCATAAAACTCGTATTATAATTATTTTATATTTAAGTTTCTCCTGAAATTTCAACCTTCTCAATGAATTATGAAAAAATTAAAATTGGATAATTTTTACATTATAATTGAAAAAATAATATTAATTTTATCAAAATAATTATCTAAATATGTGCAGTTTCACTCTTAAAAATATAAATCTATATTTGTTGAAAAATGTTGGTTTTTTGACAAAAATTCTTTTTGAGCCAATCTAAAAAGCACATTTCACTTAAAAAAAATTACACGGCCATTTATAATTAAAAACACTTACATAATAATAAATATTTATTAAAATATTTTATATTTCTAATAATACATTAATTTATAAAACTAATCTCCTTAATTAAATTTTAATATTTTTCATGAATACCATTTCTATTTAATTGAATCAAAACCAAAATCATTTAAAAGAAACATTTAAAATGGGAATGTATACATTATTATACATATTAAAATTGTTATTTTCTTGAAATGTAACCCTTTATTACATCATAATACTCCCTAAGAGTATGGTACACATCAATGAGACTATTAGGGGTCATTCGGAAAACATAAATTGGGTCGTGATCTCGATGATCTTGACATTCTCTCGTAAACGGTTTCGCACAGGCTTGAGTCATTTGATCTCATCTGGGGATTGATCCAGGGAAAATCCCAATGACTATATATACCTCATAATCTATAGTAAATGGACTTCATAGGTAATAATTATACTTCTTGAGGCTATCAAATCCTTTGTCTACATAAATTGGATTTGTTAAAACCCTATATTTATACTAATCATGTCATCACTATTCAACGACTATATTAGCAATGGTAACCATTCATAATGGTCTTCTAAAATAAAAAACATATGACAAATAAGGTCTATGTTTTTTATATAACCTTATTATATAATAATATATTTAATTAGATCAAGAGGAAAATTTCATTTACAATAATTTGGGTCATTACAAGCAGTGATCACACAATTAATATAAATATTGGTATTTAAAAAATCCAATTTACTAAGAAAAAGTAATTAATGTATTTAAAAATAAGAATCATGAAATATGAAGTTAATTTATCATAGAATCTATGGGAGATAGCATCTCCTTGATTTTCCCTTGACCAAGCCAATGTCGAGATCCCATGACTTAAGCATGATCGAAACTGTTTATAAGAAAAGTTCAATCTCATCAAGATCACTTCCCAAACGATGTTTTTCAAATGACCCCATGGAAATCACATAGTCTCAAACCTTACTCATTGGGTATATGCCGGTTTAGTAATGGGACATGTATCAAGACATTATAAATGTGAATATTTATATGAACATAATTTCATTTTAAATGTTGCTTTTAAATGTTTCTTTTAAATGATTTTTGTTTTGATTCAACTAAACAGAAATTGTTATTTTTGGTAATATTCAAATTCAATTAAGGTGTGTATTTTGATGAATTAATAATTTTTTAAATAAATATTATTTTAAAATAAATTATTATGAATAAGGATTATTAATTATAAATTGTCATATAATTTTTATGAAGTGAAATTAACTTTTTATAAGGGTTCAAACACTGTTATTGTTAAATCACAGTATTTATCAATACATACTGAATATTATTTTAAAAGTGAAAATTTAATTATTAATAAAATTATTTAGATAAAAATAATATTATTTTTGGGATCAGAACAACACAATTATCCTACAGTGAATGTTATATATTTTTCTGAGCCAATCGAATTTTTTAGAAAAGATTAAATACTGTATAAATATAATTTGTGTTTTATGACATAGTAATGAACCAAATGTGATTTAATAATTCCTATAATGGGTATACTCATGCAACTATATGTTTTACCCTTAAAAGTTTTTATTTTAATTTCATTTCATTTTTTTATAATGCCTTTATAAATCCTCCAAAATGTATAATAAATTTTATGATTCTAAATTCATTTCTTTAATAATGTGACTCACCTCCAGATAAGAAAGGAAATATTTTAATACCATCATCCTATTTCTGAAAAAATAATTAAAACCTCTTTTCTTTGGAAAAAATAATATGCAAAAATCATGGAATTTTTTGTGGTTTTATATATTTTATTATATAGATTCCAAAACATAAATCTGTGAAATATTAAATAATTCCCCTCTCATTTCAAATATTAACCCACCCAATATCCCACTTATCTTCATAGAAAATCCTTAGATAACGTCCTTACTCTTTCTTACCCTATCTATAATATCCCCAACGCTCCCAGGATCTCAATAATCCCCTCTTCATGCTTTTGAGTTCACAACTCAAAAAAGGGATCCTTTCATTCTCATTTTTATCCATGTTTCCTTATATTTTTTCACCCATTTATTTTTAAAAAAATATTTCAGATTATTTTTTCATATCCCACATACTTAAATTATTGTTTTTTAATTATGGAAGACCCCATTATCTCTTATTAATTCCTCCCATATACACCCATTACCATGCAAAATATTAAATGAATTATTCCCTCTCTCTCTTTTTCAATTTTATTTAATACGTTATGCATTCTATTTATAGAATTTTTACACTAGAACATGTATTTATAAGATAAAATAGCATGCCATTTCATTTATAATTTACTAGAGACCTGTTTCTCTCTCATTAACCCATTTTATTAATTTTTATGTCACACCATTACGCTGCTAAAATTGCACTGCAAGTTTCCATTCCTAAAAAATTGTGTAGTGAATACTAAAACTATTCCTTATCTAGGGTTTTCACTTTTATGAACACATAACTTTTTATTGGGTACTTACATGTATTTATTTCACACTCCTTTATTGTTTAAAAAAATTTGATAATGAAAGAATCCATGTTTTATGATCTATGTGCCACACTTAAGCATGTGAAAGAAATTAATGTGACGGGTTCACCCAAGATTATATAGTGCTCCAATGAATTCTGTAATTTTTATTGTCATGATACATCAAGTTAGGATATGGGTTTACATGACTATATTATGTGAATTTTTCCACTATTATATCATGGCAGTTTATCCTTGTCCTATGATGTAGTGTTTTAAGTTGTTTCCCCATTTCAATGTTATGAATATCATGTTATATTATGATTTGTGATTCATGTTCCTTTATTCCTGATTGATATAACTTGCCTAAAATGTATTATTATATTCATATTATTACATTTTTAATATCTTACATGGATTAATATAAAACCCCTTTATTATGAATTTTCTCAAGGATATCCCATGTAGTTTTAAGCTTGGTCTTATTCAGGAAGTTCTAAATAAAGATGTTATTTTTCAATTTTAAAGTTGTAATGTAATATACCTAATTATCAAATACACTAGGATTCATAATATTTTGGGTTGTAATAAGTATAATTTAATTTCATTTATTCATGTTTGGTTGTAATAATAATAATAGTAGGGTTGTTATAGTTTGTATTAGAGGAATGTTTTTCCTGTTTTGGGATTTGGATTCAAAAACTCTAGTGACAGAATTTTGGATAAGACTATGAATAAGAAAAACATCCCAAAATTTTAGTGAGTATAGATTAAGTGTTTTATCAATAAAATAACTCTCAATCTGGATATGAACATGTGGATGTGGCTCTAGAACAACGTATCTAGGGGTAAAACTCAAAAACACCACTTTGATCTGGACTAGAATGGGATCTGATACACAACAATGGGACATGATACACTCCTAGTTTGACACTGCCATGGGATATACATTGGTATATTCATAATATTAGTACGATTAATTATTAAGGTAATAAAACCCCCATAAGAATATACATTATGAAAAAGATCATGGATAACATAGATTGAATCCTAGAAATTCATATGTTAATAAAATAAATGTAATTTATAATTAATACCTTTAATTTCATGGGATTACCCTTTATATGTTTATTATAATAAAATAAATACCACTAATTTTACTTTTATTCAATCCAATGGCTGGTAATATGAGGAATTAGGCAAACAACTGATACGAAGATCAATGTAATGAGAGCCCAAATGAGATGCCCAATCTGATGGGAGCGAGATTCATTAATTTTTTCATGATAATCTCTCAGTTTACTCTTGTTATGAATTGAAATATGTATCAATAGTAATTTCCACCCCCATGAAATAAAAATCCATAATTGATAGCTTCAAGAGAAAATGGAATCGTACTTTCAATGGATCATCTTATCCCTCAATCGCAGAAAAATGGATCAACTCCATTGAGAAGATGATTTTCGTCCTTTTATACACATAACAAGATAAGGTTATTCTAGATACTTATCATATGGAAGGTGAAGTTGATCAATGGGGGACGTTGATAAAAAAAATACATTTCTTGAGAAATATATCTAGGCATTGGTATGGATGGATTTTGAGAATATGTTTTTCGAAAAATATTTTACTCGCACCATTTGACTTAAGATGTAAAGGGATTTCCATTCTCTCAAGAAAAAATATGACGAATCTATAAGATCTTATGAGGAAAACATAAAATTTCTTGCATGATACACCTCTAGTGTTTCCATTACACCAAAATTCAATGTTTAACGCTACTTTAGTGGGCTAAAACCTTGCCTATGGAAGGACCTAGCAATCAATGAATTTGATAGCTATGAGAAATTGTTTCGATGTTACCTCAATGTCAAAATGGAGATTGGAGAATCTCTAGCATATAAAGGGGATAAAAAAAGTATGTGGACTAAAATTCCAATAGTCTGATAGAGAGATCAAACAGTTCTAATAAATTTTAGTATCCCACTTTCTAATGGTGTGGAAAGAAGCACCTAAGAAATTTCATGAAGGGGAAAAGGAAATGACTTAGGTGAGGGAAGGAAGGTCACCTAGACAACGATTTTTGGAAATAAAAACCCGCAACTTCAATAGAGTAAATAAATGATCCGGTCATCCCTCAACCTGCTATTCATTGCTAAAATTGTAAGGAACCATGTGATTTCTCAAATTAGTTCACTAATCCATGAATTTTTATAGGAAAAAAACCTCCATGGAAGGAAGGGATATCTTTCTCCATCACTACGTCCAAAGTGAATCCTGAAAACGAAGTGGTTATAGGTATGCTAGTTAGTAATTCATGAATAGAAAACATTCATTCTGATTTTGGTGCTACACATTTCTTCACATCATGAGTGTTAATTATTACTATTTAATCACACAATTAATGTAAGGGGAGTTATTATTGAAAATGGAAAGTGGGGGAGTTATTGCATCCCATGTATATAACTCCTCCCCTATAACGATTTTTTGGTTGAACATCCCGTTGAATCTTTTCAAACTCCCATTGGTGGACTTTCATGAAATTCTGTGAATGGATTGTATTTCCCTATATAAATCCAACATAAATTATCAGGATAAGGAAATCACAATGAATATTGAGAATAAACCATCAATTCTGTACAAATGAAAGCAGATAGATGAATCTTATTTATCACCATCATCTTAAGCACAGATATTATTTCCCTATGAGAAAGTGTATATAGCTAAAATGATTGAGTCAAAGGAAAGAGTCATCCTTGAATAAAATGACATTTTAATTGAATAGGATGATGTGATTATTAAGGAATTTACTTGTCTTCCTCCCAGACTAGAGGTTGAATATTCAATCAAGATGATGTCTATGGAATTACCATTATAAAACACTATATATATAATGGATGTTGTTGAACATGAGGAGCTGAAGAAACAACTATAGGAGAATCTGGATAAAGGATTCATATTCCCATGTGCTTCACCTTGGGATGTACCAGTACTCTTCATTATGAAGATGTATGATCTAATGATCCATTGCATTGATTATTGTGATCTCAACTAGTTCATGTTAAAGAAGCAGTGTCATATGACATGAATTTATGGCATGTTCGATGAGATGTGTGGGGCATAATAATTTTCGAAGATGGATGTTTAGTCGGTGTATAACCATGTTAGGGTGAAGAATGAGTATATCCCTAAAGATACTTTTGGTATAAGGTACAGGCACTATGAATTCATAGTAATTCCTTTCGGACTCACTAATTCTCTCGAAATATTCATGGACTTAATGAATAGAGAATTTAGAGATTTCCTTGACAAAATTTTAAAAGTATTCATTTCTGATATTATAATATACTCCAAAAATACCAAGGATCATGATGGGTATTTAATTATTGTGCTAAAGACCTTCAAAAATGAAAAGCATAATGCTATGTAAAACAAATTTCAATTCTAGTTGAAGGATGCCTCTTTATTGGGGAATATCACCATAGTAAATGTAATATCTATAGACCCTCCAATAATTGATGAAATTGAAGGATGTGTACGGAAAACATTTGTGACAGATATCAGTAGTTTCCGTTGATTAGAATTGTATTATCATTTATTTGATAGATATTTCTCATGACTGCCAAACCCACAAACCATGATAACTTAGAAGGGATTCAATTTTTCTTAGAATGATGAATGCGATGATAGCTTCAAGGAGTTTAAAAATAGGATTTCCACTACACCTGTGCTGACACTACCCAAAATTGGAGAAAATATTGTGGTGTTCATTGATATATTAAAGAAGGTAATGGCTTGTGTATTGATGAAAAACGACAAAGTCATTGTCTATGATTCCATCCAGTTAAAATTTCATAAAAAAAACTATCCAACATATGATCTCAAGTTGGTTGTAGTAATCTTTGCATTGAACATTTTGTGGCATTATATATTTAGGTACATGTGTGAGATATATATAGAACAAAAAATCCTCAAATATATATTCTCACAGAAAGATATCAATATGGGACAACAAATATGGTTAGAGATGAGCAAAATATATGACTTCTCAATTCACTACCATTAGGGGGAATTGAACAATGTGGTATATTCTCTAAGTAGAATAGATCTAGAAAATCAACCTTTGATGAGAATTGAGAAGAATCTGATCTTCTTAAAAATGGATGGGATGGACATGGGAATCATGAAGGAAAGAACATCATCAATCCATTAATAAATTATTGAAAAATTATCTATTATGGATATGTTAAAGGATGCTCAATGATATGGTGAATGAATTCAAAAATATGGAAACTATAAGAAAAGGTAAACCCTTATAGTTTAATATTAATGAAGAAAGTGTTGTAAGGTTGGGGACAAGACTATGTGTTCCATTAAATCCTATGTTAAATAAGTCGTTGTTGGATGATTGACATAGCCCAACCTTCTCTATCCATCATAGAGGCACAATTATTTATTGAGATATCCAATAACACTACTGGTGGGAAAATATTGTCACGTCCAATCCCCCGGGGCCGATGTCGTGACTACCCCAATCCCGCCTTCCATAGAACAGTGGCTGGCAACTAGTACTGAAGGCGTATTCCCTAAAAATGCAAATGTATTGTCTTTATAACCTGTAAACACACATAACCAAGCACACAGCAGGATAAGAACTCCAGAAAACTGTATAGTAAATAAGTGAGTACAGTATGTAAAACGGGGAAAGAATTCAAGTCTAACTAGAATGTTCAAAGAAAACTAGAAATTAAAAGAAAACTGATAGGTGAAAAACTTCTCCTGGATTGTCCAACATGATTCCTACCTGAAGGGTAGGTACAGATCACGAACGACTGTCTCTGTGGTTTTCCTCATCTAACATCTACCTCTATGATACCTCCAGTCTTGGTACACTCGTCCTCAGTCAGCACTATCCGTCTTCTGCACCGAACACAATGAGGTGAGGGCATAGCCTGAGTAGGGGTGAGTATAACGATACTCATTAGGGACCCCGAGACCCTGAAGGTCTCAAACAATCCACAAAGTATAAACCAAAAAATATTAAATCTAATGACAACCCTACTTAGTTATATGGCCATACGTGTACCTAGGTTATCATGTAAACCCATCTCAATCATGAGGAAAACACAGAGTCCAACTCCAAATCTCCAAGCTCAACTGTTCCAAAAAGGAAGAAATACCACGAAGGTAAATACCACACAGGTACACCACAAAGAATTATAACAACAAGGTATTACCAAAAAGGAAATTACCACACAGGTACGGACTCAGATCACGCCAGGTATAACTCAGGTATGGTAGTAAATATGATTAGATATAACAACTGAATCATCTTACTCCGTTAAGAGGAAGACACACGGAAGATCCTAAATCATCATCATACCCGAAAAAGATCTTTAGGTGTTGACCCACATAGATTAAATCGGTGCTAACCCACACAGGATTGCTCAGTGTTGACCCAAATAGGATCTCTAGGTGCTATCCTGCACCGGATCACTTAGTGCTGACCCACAGAGGATCATTATTCATTCTTCACGTCACATCCAGCTACTGGGTTCCAGCACTAAGCTTGCTCATCTTCGGGAGAGTCCACTCCTCAATCCAATGGTCTATACTCCAACTAGAAAGAAGTCCCATGACAAAGTATCCCAAAGGCCTGCCATGTCATAGGGGTCTCAACATAATAGATCGTGCGTCAATCGGACGCCCGGTCTATGAGATATTAGACTTTTAGTCTCGGGGGTCCAGTTAGATTCGTGCTTGATCCAACCTGACCATACCCCATCCTAATCTAAATCTACAGGAGGGAATACTTAAAGGGACCATCTCTCTCTATGGTTTCTAGAACCGCTGATGGTTCATCAAATGGATGCTCGGTGCTAACGTTATGGCCATAAGATAGTTTAGGGTCGAAACTGGTTCGGGTCGACCTGGCCCGACCCGCTGGGCGGTCGGGCAGGCCGCGATTTCCACAAGGGGTTGTGGAGGATTGTGTGGGACGTAGGGGGGGGGATAGGTATGAACGAGGTCGCGGGTACCTCTAGGGTGGTTTGATGACGCTGGGGGCCGTGAGGGCGGCGCGAGGCCATAATGGGGACGCTAGGGTGGCGTGGGGGCACCGCCTGGCCGTGGGATGGTGCGGCAGTGGGGCGGCACGAGGCCATGGGACGGGGACATCGTGGGGCAGGGAGGTAGTGGGTGGAAAAGGTTGTGGCATGGCAGCCCCATGGGGCAGCGTGGTTGTGGGTCGACGAAGGCCACGTGGGCAACAGGGCGGCAGAACCTTGAGGCGGCGCGGCTGCGGGTCAGCCGAGGCCGCAAGCAGTGGAAGCCATGGGCCGGTGGAGGCTGCAGGGCGGCGGAGCGTCGTGCCTGCGCCGGCAGAAGGCTTGATTGGCCACCCATCATTTTCACCTCCTTTGAAACCGACGTTGTGTCAGGTATTCTTTTGTCTTCGTGGCACAAATTCGGCTTCTACCATCACGAAGAATACACCAATCAATAAGAACGACATAGCGGCTGGGAAATGTTTTTTTTGCCCGAACCATCTGCGTTAGAGCAGTAGAAACTTACTCAAAAAATCATGAATGAAGAATGTGAATCCCTCCCACAATGTTTATTCCCAACCACACAAAAGAAATCATCCGCATATCAACTAGTTAGAGAGTTGATCCGAGTTCCTTGTATTATAAGGGAAGAACATGGGAAAATATATTCATACACAATTAAAACCATGCCTTAGATATTCGTTGAAAAAGGTCATGAGGAAAGACACGATATCATTGGGGATAGTCAGACATCAGTGACATCGCCATTTCCTCAATCGTCAATTCGTTGCCGCTGAAGACATTCATCGTCGGTGTGAGAATTTTTCACTTGGGAGCACGTTCTTCATTGGATAATGTGTTCTTCGTTGGAGAGTTGTAATCCTCAAAAGGTTCTTATCTCCTCTTATCAACCCATTCCTTCCAATTCCACCCCAAAAAGTGAAATAGCCAACTTATTGATTTAAGTTATCAAAATAAATTAAGTTCACACAACGATGTTGGAATAATTAATGTACTACATTGGCACCATTAATTATCTCATTTAATTGTCCCTGTTAAATGGATTTGTGTTGACATAATTAATTTGGGATGAGTTGAATGGTTTTCTCTCATTAATGGGGATCAGGTGGTCCCCTCTAAAATGGGTTTGAATTGGGGGTTTCATTTTTCGGGTTGTCCCCACCTTCATAACATTCAAGTGGGAGGTTTCAAGAATAAAAATAAAATGTTGAAATAATTTTTATTATTATTTTTACAAGAATAGTGAAAAACTATCATTCACCCTCGACCTACTGTGGTCAAGGTGATTGTCTCCTTAAGAGAATACTGATGCTGCGAGTCCAATGGTGCCCTCAGATTTCAATTCCGAGTACCAGTTCAAAAGTTAAAAAAACATGTGTGCACGTTTCCTGAACGTACCCAAAAAATGTTCATAAATTTATTTTGGGCACACAGGGCCTCAACATCACGCCCCTTCAATTTTTTTTAAATTTTAGAATTTCCATTTAATTTTAAAAAAATTACATGGAATTTCTTGGTCATTACATTCTCCCTACCTCAGGGATTTGCGTCCCCATAAGCCACAGCTAAAACTAAGGGAACAAGTGGGGGGACTGATCATGCATCTAACACTCCCACTCCCATGTTCTCTCCTGGAGGTTCCTGTGCTGCCACAGAATGTGCACCAGTGGTATCGACCACCCATGAAGGACCTGCTCCTATTGATCTTCAACCACAATTGGAAACTCTCTAAAAGTCTCCCCATCTTCGACATTCAGCTCTTCGTGGTCGATGGTGTGAGAAGGGTCATGCACGTATCTCCTCATCTAGGATATGTGGAAGATTCCATGCACATGGTGCAACTATGGTGGAAGAGCTAAGTAGTAATCCACCTCTCCACCTCTACTGATGACCTGGAAGGGTCTGATGAACCTTGGAGACAACATACCGCCTCCGCCAGAACAGCGCAAACCTCATCGAGATGAGACCCATATAAATATGTGGTTTCCATCATCAAACTCTAGAGGTCTCCATCTCCTGTCAGCACAAGACCTATGCCTTCTCTGTGTAGTCTTGATTAGCTCCTGGATGATCTAAAATTTCTCTGTGGTAGCCCTACCATCTCTGGTCCCAATAGTGTTTTCTCCCCTGGGTCAGTCCAACACAAAGTTGATCTGTAAGATCGCCCATTCAACGCCTCAAAAGGAGCCATCCCAATGTTGGAGTGATTGCTTTTGTTGTATGGAAAATCCACCAAAGTCAAGTGATCCTCCAAACTATGAGCAAAGTCTAGAACGTATGCACATAGCATGTCCTCGAGGATCTGAATGGTCCGCCCAGTCTAGCCATCCATCTAAGGATGGAAGGCGGTGCTCAAACGAAGTTGCGTCCTGAAATCCTCTTGCAACCCCTTCCATAGCTGGGAAGTAAAATGTTCATCACTATCAGAGACATCCATCGAGGGTACTCTAGGTAGCTGCACAATCCCGTTCACATTGAGGCATCCAAAGCTCTCTACTAAGCCATCCTCTCTGATCAGTAGGAAGTGGGCCGACATGGTGAGTCGGTCGATGATCACCCAAATCAAGTCATGGCCCCTTGATGTACATGGAAGTCATGTCATGAAGTCCATAGATATCCCATACAACTTCCAATATGGGACCTTGAAAGGCTGAACCAAGCCAGCTGGTACCTAATGCTCTGCCTTCACTTGCTGACAAGTAAGGCATCGTGATACAAACTCTGCTACTGCTTTCTTCATTCTTGGAAACCCGTGCTATCGGTAGAGATCCTGGTACATATTTTCCACTCATAGATGTACCAATATGGGGAAAGTGGGGAACTCCCTCAACACTTCCTCCTAAAGCGACACTGGTACCATGGTGCGTCCTATGAAGAGGATGTCTTGCACCCCACCTTCAAAAAATCCATCATGTGCATGTCCTGTGGATATCTGAGTACATCGAGTCTTGCAGTCAGCGTCCCTATGTTGTGCCTCCCTAACTCCCTGAAGAAGTGGGGGAGTGACTGTAAGTGAATATAGAAAATATTCTCCATCATGATCTAAAGTTGATATCTACAAAGCGGCCAACTACTCAGTTGCCTCACCTAGCAGTTTTATAGCAGATCTCCTGCTAAGTGCATCTTCAACAGTGTTTCCCTTCCCATAAGTATAGACTATCTCGAAGTCATAGTCCTATAAGAAATCAAGCCAACATCGAAGTCTCATGTTTAGGTCCTTCGGAGTGAAGATATACCTAACACTCTTGTGATCATAGTACACTATAAAATGCTCTCCCAACATGAAATGTCACCACATATTCAAGGCAAAGACCACTGCTGCTAAATCCAGGTCATGGGTAGTATAGTTCTTCTCATGTTGTCTTAGCTATCGGGATCCATATGTGATCACTTCTCTCTCCTGCATCAGGACACATCCAAAACCGGTCCCTGATGCGTCTCAATAGTCTAAGTACCCTACACCATCCTCTATAAGCCTCAAGATGGAGGCACTAGTCAGCCTCTACCTCAGCTCCTGAAAACTCTACTGGAATCTCTCTGACCACATGAAGGGTTTCCCCTTCTTCGACAATGCTGATTATGGGGATACAACTCTGGAGAAAATCTGTCATAAATATCTGGTAGTTTCTGGCCAATCCCAGGAAACTTCGTACCTCCATCACACTCCCGGGTAGCTCCCAAGAAAGTACTGCCTCAAAATTTGCTGGATCCACTGCAACTCTAGCCTCCAATACGACATGTCCTAGAAAGTGAACCTCTTGGATCCAGAACAATCACTTTGAGAGATTACCATATTTTTGGTGCTCTCGGAGTGTGTCTAGTACTACCTACAAATGGTGGGCATGATCCTCCTCTACAGTCGAGTAGAAAAAAATGCCATCGATGAAAACTAATATAAAGCGATTATGGTATGTCTGAATGATCTTGTTCAATAGTACCATGAACACTGCTGGAGCATTGGTCATACCAAATGGCATATCCAAGAACTCTTAATTTCCATACCGACATCTGAAATCTATCTACTGCACATCCTCATCTCGCACTCTAAGCTTATGATAGCCTGATCTGAGGTCTATCTTCAAGAACCACCTTGCTCCCATCAGATGATCCAAGAGGTCGCCAATCCTTGGGAGTGGGTACTTGTTCTTCATGTTCACTTGGTTCAGGCACCGATAATTAACACAAAGTCAAAATCTCTCATCCACATTCTTGGTGAAAAAAATCGGGTCTACCAAAGGAGAAACACTGGGCAGAACTAATCCCTTCCCCTGCAAGTCCTCTAGCTGTACCCACAACTCAGGAAGCTCTACACGAGCAATCGATATGCTGCTGTAGATATCGGTGTCATCCCGGGGTACAATTCAATGTAAAATTCCACCTATCTATGAGGAGTATGACCCAAAACATCATCAGGGAAGACATCTGTGAACTGGTCCACCACTACAGGTTAAATCAGACTCCCCACATCAACAACCCTAAGGGTAAGTCTATCCAACTGAAGAGTGATTAGTTGCAATCTCTTCCAGGTAAGTCAATCATGTGATGAAAAGGCTCCCTTCTCAATGGTGAAGGTTAACCTGGTACCATCTGTGCAGATACACCGCACCTTGCACCTAATATAGTCAATATCAGCATGGACTGTAGATAACCAGTCCATAACCAATATGACATCGTTACACCTCGACGCTGCTACTAGAAGATCCTTGGTAATGCTCTCTCCTCCTAGAGTACACTCACACTACCAGAACTAGTGTGTAATCATCAAATCTTCTATTGTAGGAGTCTTTAGACATAAGGATCGAGCCAACGGCTCTGTCAGAATATCCATGATCTGAACGAGGGAATTGTTAATAAAAGAATGAGTGGAACCTATTTCTATAAGTACTGCAGCTATGGTGGAATAGACACAGATCATACCTCATATCATCTCCAGAGTTCCATGGTCATGGGCCTCAGCTTCCTAGAGTTAAGCTCTCCTCTATCCACCTACTCCATTTGGTTGGAGTGGACCACCTGGTGGTGGTGCCGGTAGCATCCTGAATCGTCACCCACTGCCAGCTGCACGACCAGCTCCTCTACCACGTCCACCTCCTCCTTGAGGACCACCTCAATTGAACCTTTTTCTCTACCTGGGTGGTCCTTCAACCATCTGTTAATCATCTGTATGGCGGATCGGACACTCATGATCTATCTGATACTCTTCGCCGCATGGGTAACACTGCCTACTCCTAGCATGACTGGCTATGCCTCAGGTTCCACACACAACTGACCCTGTATCCTGTGGTCGTCCACCTATAGGTATGGTCCTCTTGGACCTCTGCGACATCTGACTGCTTCCATCTGCAGAAGACTCCGCTACAATAAGACTGTGGTGGGTCTCTTTTTTGGTGACTACTCACCCAGAAAACATTCCACTAAGAGGGCTCTCTCTAACACCCCCGCCGGTGTCGGGATGCTAAGAGAAATCGTCGAAGCCCCGATCTCTCACCTGAGCCCCTGATTGAAGGTCCGGGCTCTAAAGAATGGGTCTTAGACCATATCAGTGGAGTAGAGTGAGAGGTTGGTGAACCTCGCTGTGTACTGACCCATAGTCATGATACCTTGTTGTGGATGAAGAATCTCATGTATGCGCACTGCACGAAGATTTGATGGGACAAACTCTACTCGAAACAGGCTCTCAAAGTCTACCCAGTGAAGCGTCACCTCATCGTGAACATGGAGCATAAATCTCCACCATCTTCCTGATGATTCCTATAGAAGTCTGGCAGAAATAATCACCATGACATCAGCTGGTGTCCCTACTAGTCGGTAGACTCTCACTACAGCCTCCATCCAATACTCATCCGCTTGTGGTTTCGTCTCTCCCCTGAAACTAGGAGGCCTCTGGTGCTGGAACTCATGAAACATGCTCAAGCGGCATGCACCATCATATACTGGGAATGGTGGCATCGGTTTCCCAACTGGTAATTGTACCGCTAGGGGCTCCATTGGTGCCTCTACTAGAATAGGGCCCAACATCGATACCTCGTCGCTCAGTGGTTATCAGTTTGTACTACTCTCGAAAACCTAGCTGGATGTCTACATGGAGGCATCTTGAAAAGAAACATGTGCACCATGGTCAATATGTTATACATGGTGAGCTGACTCAAGATATCACAAAGAAAACTCTTGGAAACACACACACAATCACTGTTTTCGGGCACTGAGTCGGGAATCAAAATTCAGGGTCCTGGTGTATAGATACATTTGTCACCGCACCAAAACTGGATTCCCTAAACTGATAACCACACTCACTACACTTAACACTATTTCTATTAAAAATATGGATCAGATTCCAATGTTCTTCGGTAGAAGCGACTCCTCTAATACCAATTTGTTAGGAACAGTCCCCTGGGGCCCATGTCAAGACTACCCCATTCCCACCTTCAATAGGCTAGGGGCTGGCGGCTAGCACTGAAGGTGTATTCCCTAAAACTGGGAAGGCATTGCCTTTATAACCTTTAAACACCCATGACCATGCAAACATCAAGGTACGAATTCAAGAAAATTGTATAGTAAAAAAGTGAGTACAATAAGTAAAAGGGGTCAAAATACAAGCCCAACTAAAAAGTACAAAGAAAACAGGAATGTACAAGACAAATGATAGGTGAAAAGCAGCTCCTGGATCGTCCACCACAATTCCTACATAAAGGGAAGGTACAGATCACAAAGGGCTGTCTCTACGGTTCACCTCGTTTAACTTTTACATCCGAGCTACCTCCAGTCCTGGTACTCTCATCCTCAGTCAGTGCTATCTGTCGTATTCCCCAAACATAATGAGGTGCGGGCATAGCCCATGTAGGGGTGAGTATAATGATAGTCAATAGTGACCCCAAGATCCTTAAGGTCCCACACAATACATAAAAGATAAACCAGATAGCATGAAATAAACTGAAAATCCTACTAAGGTATATGCCCATACATATACATAAGTTATTAAGTAAACCCATCTCAATCATGAGGAAAACACAGAGTCCAACTCAAAATCCCCAAGCTCAACTCTTCCACAAAGGAAGAAATACCACAAAGGTAAGTACCACACAGGTACGCCACACAGAAGTATACCACCGAGGTATTAACAGAAAGGAAAATACCACATAGGTACGGTCTCATCTCACACCAGGTATGACTTAGTTATAGTAGTAAAGATGATTATATATAACTACTGAATAATCTTACTCCATTAAGAGGATGACCCACGGAGGATCCTAAATCATCATTAGACCCACGCAGGATCTCTTGGTGCTGATCCACATAGGATCGCTCAGTGATGACCCACACTGGATCACTCGGTGCTGACCCACAAAGGATCACTCTGTGCTGACCCACATAGGATTTCTAGGTGATTACCCTCAAAGGATCACTCGTTGTTGACCCATAAAGGATCCCTATTGCTTCTCCAAGTCACAGCCAGCTACTGGGATCCCGCACTAAGCTTGCTCATCTCTCAAAGAGTCCACCCCTCAAGCCATTGGATGATACTCCAGCTTCCACAAAGACCCACAAAGAAGTATCCCAAAGGACTTCCATGTCATAGTGGTCTAAGCGTAACAGACGTTGCGTCAATAGGATTCCCGGTCTGTGAGTTATTAGCATTTTAGTTTCGGGGTCCCGGTTGGATTCATGATCGATCCAACCCCACCATACCACATCTTAATCAAAATCTCCAGTTAGGTATAATCAAAGGGATCGACCCTCTCCAAGGATTCCAGCGCCACTGACGGTCCGTCAAACGGACGTCCGGTGCCAAAGTTATAGCCATAAGAGAGTTTAGATTCAAAACTGGTCTGGTTCCAGTCTGACCCAATTAGACCGACCCCTCCCGACCAGGCCTGGGTCGACCCAGTTTTGGTCGACCTGGACCAACGTGCTGGGTCCGGCCTAGCCCGCTGGGTGGTCTGACAGGCCGTGAGGGGCTGCGGAGGGACACTGGGGTCGTGAGGGGTCGCGGGGGGGGGGGGGGGGGGGAGCTGTCGCGGGGGGGGGGGGGGGGGGGGGCAGTGAGGGTACGCAAGGCCGTGTGGGGCTGCGAGGGTGGAGTGAGGGTGCAGGGTCCGTGAGGTCGGAAGGATTCCACGAGGGGGGGGGGGTGATTGGGAGGCACGAGGCCACATGGGGTGGACTTGAGGCCACGGGGGGGGGGGACACGAGGGCAGCGTGAGGCCACGGGACGACGCGACCACGGGGTGGGGCGAGGCCGCGGGATGGAGAAGCTGCGGGGGGGTGCGGAGGGTAGCAGGTTGGAAGAGTTTGCCGGGTGGAGGAGCAGTGGGGGCGCACATCCGCTGGACGGGAGTGGGCGTGGGAGGCAGTGGTCGTGGGGGTGGCGGGGTAGCGTGGCCACAGGTCAGCGAAGGCCGCGGGCAGCAATGTCTGTGGGTCGGCGGAGGCTACAGGGTGGTGGAGACCATGGAGCCGTGGGGCGGTGGGGCACTGTGCCTATTACTATAGTCGGCTAGACCGAACACTCTTCATTCGTCGCCTACATCATGGCTGGTAGTGTTTCGGTCGCCGTATCTGTTCATCGCCAAGGCACAAAGTCGCCTTCTTCCATCGTGAAGAACACACCAATCAAGAAGAACGACAGAGGGGTCGGGCTACTTTTTTTTGGCCCACACCCTCCCTATTAGAGCGGTATAAAGTGGCTCAAAACAATCTTGAATGAATAAGGTCAAACCCTCCCTCAATGGTTATTCCCAAACCCGTGAAACAAATAATCCTCCGATCAACTAGTTAGAGATTTGATATGCGTTCCTTGTTTTAGAAGGGACAAACATGGGAATATATAATAATACAAAATTAAACCCCTACCTTGGACAATCGTTCAAGGAGGTCACAAGGAATGAGATGGCGTCATTGAGGATAGAGGGACGTTGGTGACGTCGACATTTCCTCGATCGTCGGTTCGTTGTCACTGAAGATGTTCCTCATTGGTGTGAGCGTTCTTTGTTGGGGAGGACATTCTTCGTTGGAGAACATGTTATTCATTGGATAAGTGTAATACTCCAAAGGTTATTTTCTCCTCTTTCCTAACCTTTCCTCCCAATTCCACCCAAAAAAGTGAAATATCCAACTTATTGATATACGTTATCGAAATAAATTATGTTGGCACAACGAAGTTGGCATAATTAATGTACTGCATTGGAACCATTAGATAACTCATTTAATTGGCCCAATTAAATGGATTTGTCTTGGAATAATTAATGTTGATGGAGTTGAGAGGTTTTATCTATTTAATGGGGTTCAGGTGGTCCCCGCCACCCTGGGTTTTGATTGGGGGTTTCCATCTTCGGGTGGTCTCCACCTTCATAACTTTCACATGGGAGGTTTCCAGAATAAAAATAAAATGTTAAAAAAAATTATTTTTTTCCCACGAAATGTGAAAATCTATCATTCACCCTCAAAATACTACAGTCGAGGTGAAGGTCTCCTTAAGCTAATACTAGCGCTGAATGTTCAACGGTGCCCTCAGATTTCAATTCCGAGCACTGGTTCAAAATTTAAAAAACCCACTTGCACGTTTACTGAACTTTCCGGAAAAAAGGACCGAAATTCATTTTGGGCACACCGGGCCTCAGAATGACGCGCAGTCAATTTTCACATACTTGTATTGTTCCCAATTAATTTCAAAAATTTACTTGGAAATTCTGGGTCTTTACAAATATAAAAAATGAGGTTGTAGTATATACATCAAGATGTATTTAAGGTCATCATGTGAAGTTGGAAAGGAAAAAAAATAAGGGGATGATGAAACAATTACCCATACCTACATTGAAATAGAAAAAAAATCACCAAGGAAATTTTCACTTGGATTCCTAACACATATAATTGAAACAATGTAATCTATGTTGATTTGGATCATCTTGTAAATATTTCACACTTCATTTTGATTTGGGAGTATTTCTCATTGGATAAACTTTCATGGATATAAATCATAAAGTGGTGAGGTTGTACAGATTACCAAAATATATTATATCTTATCAAGATTGAAGATTCACCTCTATTTTATGGACGAGTCACCAACAAACTCTGAATACTGAGTTGAACATCAACACGACCAATCACCCCCAAACTACTGTCAAATCTAAGTGAACTATCCGGACACTTGAGGAGATGATGAGAGCATGCTCAATGTACTTCAAAGTCAAATGGGATTAACATCTTCTTCTAGTTGTGTTCTCTTAAAACAACAGTTTACACTCAAGAATAAAAATGGATCCCTATGAATCCCATTACGGGAATAGGTGTAGAACATATAAATATTGTGATGAGGTTGGAGAACAAAAACAACTAGGTCCTAAAATGGATGAGGAAATGGTGGAGAAAGTAAAGAAAATTCAACAGCACATAAAGGATGCTCAGATTCAACATAAGATCTATGCTGATAATCATCAATGAGACTTAGAGTTTGATGTTGGAGACTTGGAATTGCTCTAGATATCTCCATGTAAAAAAGTGATGGGATTTGGGAAGAAGGGATTGCTCAGTTCAATTTACATCATCCCCTTTGAGATCCTTGATCGCATCAGAGTGGTGACCTACCGACTAGAACTCCCACCTAACCTATATCACGTACATGATTTACTCCACGTATCACTCTTGAGAAATTACATACCATACTACTCACTTGAACTCAATCCATAGCTGGTTCCATTGGATAATGACCTCTCTTATAAAGAGAAGTCGGTGAAGATCTTATATCGATGATAAAATGTTCTCCTAAATATGAAAATTCACATGTTCAATGTTTTTTGGAGAAACCAAAAATTTGAAGAAGAAATGTGAGAACTAGAGGAATTTATGAATTAGAGTTACCCTTATCTGTTTTAAGGTTGGAAATGAAAATTTTGTGAGTAAAATTTCATAAGGAGGGTGATTGTAACGACCCAAACTTTTATAAATGAAATTTACCTATTGATTTAATTAAACTTTTTATTAATTTAAATGGTTATATAAAACGAATTCACATTCTTATATTTATGTTTTTGGATTTAAAAGTCCGTTAATAATTCTGATTATTGTAAACATAGTCTTTGAAAAGTGAACACATGTTTAGTATAAATATAAGTCTTTAAGAAAGCTGATTTACTTAGAAAATAGAAGTGATGACCTCAAAAAGTAGAATCATTTCCTATGATGTCCTTGTGATTTTCCCTTGACAAATTTCATGATTAGATCCAATTAGTTATGCATGAGCAAAACCATATACCTTAGAAGATCAAGCTCACCGAGATCATGTCCCAAACCATTTTTACTGAAAGACACCCTGATAATCTCAACATTGTACACATTACTGATAGGGTTTATTCCATTGTAATAGAGGTATATTTATCAATACCATAATGATTTGAAAATGTATGTGGATATAATATCAATTAAATTGTTTCTTTTAATTGATTTTGGTTTTGATTCAATTACATAGAAATCGTATTTTCTGGTAATATTCAAATTCAATTAAGGGGTTTATTTTGATGAATTATTTGATTTTTTAAATAAATAGTGTTTTAATAAAATATTATTATAAATTAATTATTATTAATTATAAATGGTCGTGTAATTTGTATGAATTGTAATTTACTTTTTATAAGGGTTCTAATACAGTTATACTAAAAAACCCATCATTTTTTAACAAATGATGATCTTATTACAACATTTAAAATGCACATATTTCTAAAATTATTTAGATAAAATGAATATTATTTTTTGAAATAGAATGTTGAAATTATCCAATTTTTAATTATTTATATTTTTCTTAGACAGTCTTATTCTCATGTAAAGATTAAATACTGTATAAATATAACATGTGTCTTATGGCATCCTAACGACTCAAAAATGATTTAATAAGTACTATAATTGGTATCAATGGAAAATATATATGTTTTAACCTAAATTTGTTTTAATTTAAGTAATTTTTATTATTTTTATAATTCCTATATGAATCCTCAAAAATGTATAATATAATTTATGATTTTAAATTCATTTCCTTAATAATGTGACTGAACTTCACATAAGAAAGGCTAATATTTTAACATCTTCTACCGTATTCCTAATAAAATAATAAAAAACTCCCATATTTTGGAAGAAATATAGGTTAAAACCATTGCATGGTTTCTGATTTTAAATATTCTATTATATAGATTCCAAAACCTATATTTGTGAAATATTAAATAATTATCCTCTCACTTCCAATAAAATCCCACACAATATCCCTCTTACATCACTCAAAATCCTTTTATGAAGTCTTTAATATGTCTCCCCACTCTATAATCCTCCCAAGGCATGCCAATCTCTCAACAATCCCCTCATCATGTGTTTTGAGTCACACACTCAATTGAGGGTTCCATCCATTCTCATTTTTATCCATGTTTCCTAATATTGATTCACCTTTTTATTTTAAATTAAAAATGATGGGGAATGTTTGGAAACATCCCCATACATCCTATATTATGTTTTAATTACGAGATATCCCTATCTATATCATTAATTCCCCCCATGTACACCTGTTACCATGCTGAAATATCATAATAGTTATTCCCATTCTCCTCTTTCTTCAGGTTTTATTTTGGTTCATGCCTTCTATCTCCAAATAAATTATGTTGGGACATGTGCTTCTATGACACACATAAAATAAATTTAATTTATAAATTATGAGAGACCCATTTCTCTTTCATCAACCCATGTTTTTTAATTTTTATGTCATGCCTTTGGCTGTTGAAATTGCTCTACGAATTTCCATTCCAAAACAATTGTGTAGTGAATATTGTACCTGTTCCATATCAATGGTGTTCACTTTTTTTCACATATAACTTTTTATTTTTGAAAAACATGTATTTATTCCACATACTTTTATCATGTAATAAATTATTATTATGAAATAATCTTTTTTCTTTGATCTATGTGGAAAACTATGCATGAGAATGTAATCAATGTGATATGTACTCCCGAAATTATATAGTGCACCAATTCATTGGGTAATTTTTAGTATCATGATTCATATTTTATGGAGTACGGTTTAACTAATAATTTTATGGAATATTGTAAAATATTATTACTTGGTAGATTATCCTTTACCTATGATGTTTTGTTTTAAGTTGTTTCAATTTTTCCATGTTATGTATATCATTTTATATCAAAATTTATGATTCATGTTCCTTTATACCTTGTTGATATGCCTATCCTAACATGTATTATTATTTTAATGTTATTCCATGTTTACTCCCTTATTGGGATTTATATATCACCCCAATTAATGTATTTTTTTATGATATCCCATGCAGTTTTATGTTCGATCATGTTAAAGAAGTTTTCAATAAAGATGACATTTTCATGTTTAAATTTGTAATGTAATGTACCTAATTTAAAAACACACTAGTCTTATCGATATTTTAGGTTTTATTAAGTGTAACATTAATTAATTAAGGCATGTATGATTTTAATAGTAAGAGTACGGTTTTTATACTTTCCTTATTCAAGTGGTATATCTTCAACACCATTAGATTTGTATTTTTGAAAAAATGTGATTTCGAAAACATTGTAGTCTATATTCGAACCCTGAATATATAAAGCAACCTCAAATCCATCATGTACTACTTTTATTCTACTAAAAAATATTATATCTATCACCTAGCACACTCCACCTTATAGTAACCATTATCACAGATTTGGACCACATCGACCTCCTGGGATGTTACAGCCAAATCAACATTTCCAATGTTGGGGTCTTATCCTACTCAAATGCTACATATTTCATACTATGATTCAAGTGAATATACACTATATGGTGATATCTAGCAGCTATTACATTCACATGGGGATCCATGAGAAAAATTGAGAGTTCCCATCAAGCATCAAGGTGACATCCCTTAGAATTGTTCGGGTCAATATAATCTTCATTATATTTTTTAATCTATCACATTTTGTGTACATTCCTTTCCATTATATGTTCACTTCCATAAATATTACTTGTAAATATTAAAAATTATTTATTCCTTACCTTGTATGGTTTTTGATGAAACTATTATAGATGGTAAATCTTTATTTTTATCTACTACTAAAATATAAGGCATATTTATATCATCAAAATGGAAAGTTTTTATCTGAACTCGTCATGTTTGTACTACCATGAAAACTGATTCTATATCATTATTTTAATATACTTTACCTTAATTTTCTATATAAATTTTATTTATTATATTAGGTGTACCTAATTAAAAATTTTAATCTACCATAATTATTGTACATTCCTTTCTAATAAATAATTATTTTCCTTTTAGACTATACATTATAAATTAACAGAGAGGAATCTATACTGTAAATATATTTCTATAAAATAATTAATCTTGTTTATTCCTAACAGTGTCAGGATCATTCTCCCTAATATATAAGGTATATCCCCATTTTATGTGAATTATACAATATAATGTATTTCAATTTAACCATAACTCTAGGATTTTCCTAGAACTACTTTTGTTTGTGAAGTTTATGTTGGTAGCTTTTGGTCCCACTTCCTGGTTGGGCTTCTAATAACCATCAAATTCAATTAATCCTCTACTATTGTTCTATTTCAAACTCAATTTTAATAACTCATGTATCAATATTGTAATCATTTATGATGTTTTCATTCAATATATTTAATTTATAATACTATTTACATTTATTAATGCACTCCATGTTAATATTTCTATACTCACTGTAGAACTTATTCATCGAAACCTATGTTAGTTTATAGAGCATAATTTGTCTTTGTAATTTTGAAATTAATCAATAAATTTATTTCCTATAATAAATGCCATAAAATATCACCTATTACATGACCATATTTAGAAATAACTTTTTAATGTTATACTATCTAATGGAAAAGTTCCCATTGGGTTTTCTACATTTATTATATAAATCACAACAAATAACCCCTAAATTAAAAGCTTTTTTTATAATTTTCACCCTATTTTATATTGAAGGTAATATCTTCTAGAAAATTCATATTTTATATATATATGAGAAACCAATGTGGGTATTTAATTTAAATATCAAAATTAAATAACCTCTAAGGAGGAACCATCACATCATAGAATGTCAATGTTGCAAAAAATAACCACCACTTATAATGGTTTTTAAATATTTAGATATATTTTACAATATTTCTATTAAATCATGTCAAAAGTTATGTAAACTTTTATTTCATATAAATTTTCCTAAATTTATTCCATTTCTCTAAAACTAACCTTATTTTGATGAATTTTTTATTTTCTTATGTTTATATTTTCATTTAAGATGGGATCCCATGGGTAGTACAACTAATGGACACTAAACCATCATGGATATTCCAAGTTGTATACTAATTTACTATAAATACTTAATTAATTTTCAAAATAACTTATGTTTAGTTTCAAAAAAATTATAGTTCACATACATTAATGAATCTTTATTTTACTTTAGTTTCAATTTAATATTTATTCAATGTCATTAAATTGTATCATTTTTATGATAACATTGTTAAAAAAATATTTGATATACCATGAATCATTACATTAAAAATTAAATTTAAATTTATCAATATTTTAAAAAATACATATTTACATTTGTCATTTTTTCTCAAAAAAATATTTATTGATAATTTTAAAAAAGGTTCAGTTAATATAAATATAATTTTTTTACAAATGTAATTTTGTAATGAAATTACATAAGAATGTTTTCCTACATATTTATATTTCTAATATTATTTATTGATTTAATTATTTCGCTAAATAAATATCATTTTTTCATTTGGGATCCTGAAATATCTAATATGAATAATTCTCCAAATAAAATCAATGTATTACATGTTGATTTTTTTCACTAAAGAAAGTTCATATTTTCATTTTTAATGGAATAACTGCACAATGATCATTGAAATTTCTTATATAGAAGATTCACTAAAATATCTAATTGTTTATTACATGTTCAATTTAAAATAAATCAACAAAAAATATAAGGATAATAAATTAATAATGAATACCAATTTATTACATGTTCATTGTTTCACTAAAGAACACGTTTTCATTTTGGATCATAAAATATCTAATATAAAGTATCCTCATCATAATAATATTGTATTACATGTTTTCATTTGGAAACCTGAATTATAATAGTTTATATATTTCCATAATATATGATTGGAATATTTTTTCTATTAACATTATCATTGCATTTTAATAAAAGGATAATGAAATAACATTTCTTAATAATTTTTAATTTTTCTTTATTTAGTGTCATTTGAATATTTATTGTAGATAAAATTATAATTATATAAAATGAGAATTATTCACCCTTCCATAGTTTCATATATTATAGGTCTTTTATGAACATTATCATTTATATGGTTTTAGTTGTCTTCATCAAGACAAATTCGAGGAAGCTTAAATAAGGTTAGACATATTTTTAAAAATATATTCAATAATTATTCTATTCTTTTGAATTTTTCTAAATTCTTTTGAAATAATTATTCTAAATCCTTTTACATTATGGTATACTTTTCATTGGTGGGAATTATATTTGTACATGTCTTCATGGGGCAGGATGTTGGTGACATATTTGGGTCACTTCATTCTTAGCTATAACTGATTCGAATATCATGCCTGAAATTCTACTCACATGAGGATGAATCATTCAAAAAGTTGTTTTCATGTTTTTATAGAGAGGTAAAATATAATTATTCAAGATAATATTATTTATGCATATATTGAAAAATCATATCGTATATCCACTTTTAATTAGAAAAATTTTCTATATTTGTGTAATATATATTATTTTGTATCATGTTATATTTTTATATTAAAATGTTATAATAATATTTTTATTTTTATTATTCATCCTATATAAACTAAATATTTTATATAGAATTATACTCATATTAGGATGGTCTTGCACCTCGGGCAGTTTTCTGAAACATATTTAAATTAATGGGATGTGGAGGGTAGTCTTCAGAATCTATCTTACCAATAATTTTCAATTTTTTTATTTGATAATATGTTATATATTATCATTAATGAATGTCATAATTATGTTATACTACTTATCAATTCATTAAAAATATTTAAAACATGAATTCCAACATTCAATCCACTTCTATGTAAGGTATATTTCATTGATGTTTAATAAGGCTAGATAAGCAGTTTTCTACTAATATAAGTTTTTAACTATATTTTAATATTGTACTTTAAATATATGTGAAATTCAGAATGGAATAGGTACAATTAAAATTATTTCAACTATATTTACCGTTTTAAAATATATAAATAACAATATACACCACATCATTCTTCGGGTATAATATATTTCAAAATGTAAATATCTTAAGGTTGGTCTCTTTCTCTTTTTCAAATATCTCAGGATTTTGGTTTTTTGATTCCCAATTAACATCTTATTATTTCTAAACTCTTATGTTATAGATAATTTTTTTCTATAAAATTATTATTTATTTAATATTCCTACCCTAATATATATCATTTACATGTACAATTAATTAATGTATTTATTGAAATGAGTACTCTCTATCAACCAATATCTATTACTGATCCCAGATAATTTATTTATATACTATTTTGGGATGATAATTGTTTTATCATAACAACTATTTCAAATATTTAATTATATTTTCCATATATCATCCAATTTTTGTTCCATATAGACAAACCAAAATATCTATGGATTTTTGAAAATTATGATATTTCTTGTATTACCATACATATTTCACATATTACATTCTTACCTCAAACATACCTTCCCTCAATTCTATATATCACTTCTCTTTTCCAAATGAATATTTAGTTATTTTTTTTATAGCTGCCTCATCCTGTGAAAATTCCTGACCACCCCTTCATGCCATTTTTAGTTAAGTATATTTTTTACAATTATTTCTTCAGTGTCTTGTCATTTATTGTCCTGATCACCCATCATTAATTCTATCTACGTCCTTTTGGTGGACTGAAACAAATTTTCTAAATTTTTATATTATTTAACAAAAAAATATGGGGAAAATTACATAAAAACATATATTGCTTTCATTTTTTCATATACACTATGTGTTAACAATTCATAATTTCAAACATTTCACCAAAAAATTAACTAATTCATTATGATATTATTGTTTACCCAAGAAAACAGCATTGAAATCTATGTAATAGAAGATTTTATATGATTCAGTATTCAATGTTGAGAAATGTGACAATCGTGTTGTTAGAGGATGTTCAACAAAACTCTATGTATTTAATATATTTTATAATTATTTTCCAAATATATTTAAAATTAATTATTCCTATTAAAACTATTTTATTTTTTATTTTTCATAAGAAATCACATTATGGTTACATGAGAATAATATAATTAAATAAGAAAATATCCAAAAAAGAAAAATATATTCACAACTTGTGAACAAAATCCATTAATTCCATAGAAATATGAATCAGCCCAGAAGGACCTAAAGCATAGTTGCAACTTTGGTCCATGAGAAACCTAAGAATAGTTTTTTATCCTCACACCACCGATGTTCCTATAGAGTTACATTAATAGAACATATTGAAATAAGTTCTCTGGAAAAAACCACTGGGGCTAAGAGTGAGAAATCATCACCATCGATAACCTCATACATCAGCGATGCACAAACTGCCACAACAAACTTGCCCAAGAACAATCATTGAACCACCATAAATGCTCCATCCACAACCCACAGAACAAGATTTGGACCACTGTCGTAGGTGAAAACTGATGCACCAAACAAGAAAAGGCAATCCATCTAGGATTTTCAAAAAACTAGTAGTAGTAACAACCACATAACAGATCTAGAAAACCAAAAATCCATTATGGGGGATGTGAGAAAAGCCTCTATAGAGGATGAAATTAGAACACCAATCATGCAACCATGATTGATTTCCCAATGCCAATAAGTTGCTGCAACTGATATACCAACACGAAATCCTCCAACAGAATACAAAAAATCGAGGAATTTGGGTCATGCATAAAGGTGTGTTATGTAATTGAAGAGGAAACCATGGAGAAGCAAGCCATCTAGGATAACATCAATCTATAAGAGGGACAAAATTAGAAAATGATACCTAAAAAACCATCACAGGAGAGTGAATATAGTGAAGTATTTCTTGGTAGTGCATTGGAATGCAGAACCAATGAATTGAGAACTGAGAGGAAGCCAACGCAGTACACCCACGAAACATAACTGAACAAGGAACCATCAGAGTCACACCAAAAGTGGATGAGGCCGCTGTGGGGGTATAATAAAAGACCAGTAACACATTGACTCTCCTTAGGTAATTCTCTCCTTTATTTAGCCATTTCTCCTTTGATAATTTAATTGATTCAAAATTTTTCAATGTAAGATATACACTTAAATTCAATACAGTTAAAGTTTAAAACAATTTATTGTCTAATATATTTTGGATTCTCTAAGGGAAATGTCCCCAATATTTTATTATGAGTATTATTACAATAATAATCACCCAGCCCCTAGTTATAAGTGGTTATAGCTAGAAGTTTTAATATATATTCTTATTATAGTTTGTATTATTGATTATTTTGGTTTCATATTAGAAAAACATCTTGAAAGTATGTAAATTGACCAATGAATTTAGAAAATGATGAAAATTTTTGTACCCTTTTTAAAATATTTTATTACTATTCAAAAGAAATTAGAAGTTTATTAATTTTACATGTAGGTTTTTCATTTTCATTGGTGATAATTAGGTTAATATTTACATGAACTCTCATATCAGGTTATCATAATAATTATGAAAGGGTTTTTATTAAAATATCCAATTGGACCTATAATTTTAAAATGTTTTGTTCCTTTCTCTAGATTATTCATCCCCCATGTACATTTTAGATTTTTTGTGAATAAAAAAGGAACCTTAAATGCCATTAATTAAAATTTTGTATAAATGATAATTCATTTAATAATTTTTGGTTCTATTAAATTAAATATAAAGGAAGATAAAACTATTATTTTATTCTTGTAAATAATATGTTTGAAATACAACATGTTATTTTATTTTATATTACAATTATTTATAATATGTAATTTTCTTGATTTCATGTTTTCATTTTTCTCATATTCCTATACCAATATTGGCTCACATAATCTACATATTTATTTACATTGGGTTTTATATTTCCATGGAACATTGTAGATATTGACATATATTATTTTTCTATCTATGTTACACACCTAAACATTACAATTCACTCATTAACATCCAAATCATGAATAACATTATAATTTGATACATATATACAGAGTTGTATGTAATGTATTTTTCAATACTATGTCTCGTTTTTTATAGCCTCATCGACGGATACTCAATACTTTCTCTTCTATTTTGAATCTTTTCTATTTAATTTTTCTATATTAGAATACACGAATATAAAATATATCAATCATTATTAATATTCATGCATTAACATAAAAAATGATACAAAACATTAATACATTAGTTTATATATAAACCATAACAAATATGTCAATCACTATGATATAATATTCCAATAATACATACCCATTGAAAAATAGTTAAATATTCTTAGATTATAAAATATACTTCCCCGAAAATATATATTATTATGAATATAATTACACAAATAATATGATATAAACATATATTTTTAGGTTTAAAAATATTATGCTTATGATTAAAATAATTATTATCCAAAAAAACATTAATTTGAAAACTCATATATGCATACAACATGCATATATAATTAGAGATTAAGTTTACATTCTGTAAAAACCACCTAATAGTGATGGTATTATAAAGAATCGTCTATAAAAATATTTTTCACATGATTCTTAAATTTTCATATCCCTATATAAATAATATCTATAACTTCATTTTTTTCAATTTATTTTGTTAAATAATCAATAATTAAATTATATAATTAGTCAACTAAGATGTATTTACTAATTTGTATGCACTTTTTTATTCCTTTCCATATAAATATTTTTATTTTCTCTATCAACTCTCAAATATTTTTTTCTTAATATATTTATTACAAAGAGATATTCAATATGGTTTTGAAATCAATAGATTTCCAGAAAGAGAGGAAGGAATAAATAATTTCAACCATGGATCTTCAGTATCCGAGGAGCTCCCAAAATATTTCACTAATTAAAAATTCATCAAGAAGACAATGAGGGTGAGAATGACTAAGTGACATTTGAATTTTGCGTGTATGGGTTTCTCTAGTCTATAAAGTCACACTCATGGTAAAACGCTACATATAACAAAAAATCAATGGCATTTCTTACATTTTTTTATTTAGTCATATTTTATTCATTTTATTACCTTTTTATATTTAATTAGACTATATTCTTTATAAAGAACATTTCATTTGACATATATATTGCTTATTGATTTAAATTTCTAAAATGTGTATCTTATATTGATAATTGATATAATTCATGATAAATATATTTTATATAATTTTTAAAATGATGATCGTGTGCCTAAAATTGTGATAATGGGATTAAATTAATTTGGGAAATGTTTAAAATAATAAACTAGTTGGGGAAAAGTGAATATGGAATGCATAATATAAATGGATAATAATTTTTCTGACAAGAGAGGATCTAACATTTTTGTATTCACAACCTTCTTTAGTGATGTATACCTTCTTCAAGAGGAGTATAATGTGATGTTAACAGGCCTTAATTCGTGAAGGAGAGACAATATTATGATAGTAGTGTCAGAATATGACTCCTAGATCCTCCAATATTCCTTGCATATCCATGGTAACACCCTTTGTATTTTCTCTTATCATGTTTGGAAATGTATTATTCTCATTAAAAATAACATGGAGATCACCTATACGTGGAATTAGAGTAAAAAATAGTTCAATTTATTTCTTCATTGGTTTCATAGTTTGTCTCAGCCACTAGAGTTTCTAGTTTGGGATACCTTTCTCAAGAAGGTATGAATATTATTTTCAGGGATGCTCTCGAGCTCAATTAATTTAGACCTAATTAATTTTTTCTCTACTTCTCTTGACCTTTATTCATTAAAAGGTTTTTCTTTTAATTTTTTCATTTATTTATTTTTGTTTGGATTCATACTCAACCCTTAAAAGGGTTTTGTTAAAAATTAAATTTTGAATTTGTGTGATGGTCAAAAAACGGTAACAAATTAAAAAAAATTGGAAGAATGATGTATTTATTGTGAAGCTTTTATTTTATATTTTATATAGTGTAATTATAAGTTTAATTATATCCATGTGATAAGTTAAACATAACTTGGTGGTTTAAACGAGTTTTTTTTATAAAATGGTCATTTACACTTATATGAATTAGTGTTTATGAGGGATAATCATGTCAATACTAGATTTTTAAATTAGCCTCAATCTTAAAATATTTATCAGCATTCTTAGTCTATCTTTAGTGGTTTATACATGTTTGGAATAGTATTTTAAGAGTATAAATTGGTAAATAATCATATAGAAATCACATAGAGAGCTTTGGGTGTTGGACATATTCTTGAGCTTTCGAAATTGTAATATTGGTATTCCTTAAGTAGTTTCCTAAATTCAAGGAAAATGTTTAATAGAAATACGGTATTTGTTATAAGGTTGAAAGTATTTCCAAATTGTGTTAAACAAGAATGTGTAATGATTTTCCTTAACCGTGTTTGTTAAGGTGTGAGTTACATGATGGAATTAAATGTAATGAAGCATGAAATGAATCTTCAAATTGTTACATATTAAGGATAATGGGGTAATGGTTGGGTAATTAACCTTGATGTTAAATATGTGATATTGAGCCGTTGTTATATGTTCATTATGTGTATTGAGTTTCCGAAATTATGATCTTTAATATAAGGAATGGATTTTTATTTTTTGGTTGATTTCACAAAAAAATATAGGGGGAATAAAATGACAACATGAGTTTTCATGATCAAGAAATGATCTAATATGTTGTGTTTTTAGTTATGTATGAGATGTTTGAAAATATAAAATTTGTTCTATGTTTGATCTATGGAAATGGACACTTATAGGGGCCTTATAGTGGAATGAGTTTTGAAATTCCATGGTATGCAATAACTATCCATGTAGGTAATTCACCCTTTTTGGAATGACACAGTTATTTATATATTCACAAAATAACTCGTTGGGTTATCATTGGTTGTTCTATATTTTTCTAAAGATTTTATTCTCACTCACTATATATATCACCTTATGTTCATAAAAATTTAAATTCATGATGTTTCAGGTAATAGAATATAGCCTTTGTAGCTTTTTATTTTTTTATAACAATAGTTTTAATCTTAGAGTTTAGTCTGACCACATGAAATATTAGTTGTGTTAGTATACTTTCTCTATAATTCTTAGGTAAAAGTGAGTGACTAATGGATTTATTCCATAAATCTCATAACATATGGGTTATAGGTTGATTTCTTATTAAGTAATTCCTAAAATAATAATAGTGATAAGGGTGAGTCATAATTTTTATAATGACTTGGAATACATGATATTATGTTGAATAATTTCATGTCATCCATTTTTTGTTATTATAAATAGTACATTATTTGAAGATTCATTAATTGGGTTTTTAATTTTTATTAAAATAATTTAAATTCTAAATGATTTTTGTATGGAATTCATAAGGTAAGAGTGATGTTATTGGCATAATCAGCTAGAGTATACGAGTTCTTGTATCTATAAAGAGTGGGTGATAGTTTTTTTTCTAAAAACTGGAGGATATAACTATCATTTAAAATATTGTATTAATGCATCTTTTAATTGATTTTCGTGAAAATTTCCTTGGTTCTAACTATGGATGTAGTTTCTGATTTCCACGGATTTAACTATGGAATTAAGGGAAAATCCCCATAGTTAAACCATGGTTTTAAAAAAATATTTACATGGTTAAAACTGTAGTTATATCCTTCAATTTCAACAGTTTTAGTCATGGTATTAGAATCCAATTATCACGGTTATACTATTGATATACATAAATAATTAAATAGTTTAAATTTTCGATATAAATGCCCTACTTCCATGGTTTAAACTATGGTAGATTAAAATCCTTATCACATTGTATTTATCAGTGATTGTTAGGGAAACCATGGTTATACCATATAGTCAATGTTTTTTAGCTTACAACCATAGTTCCAAATAATTGTAATATGAATATTTTTTATTTTTTATATTCAATTTAATAGAAAAAAGTGAAAATATTCCATTTATTTATATGATTATTATATTTGTTTTATATGTGTGTTGTTTCTAAGAAAAGATATAAAATTTAACAAAGTGGAATAAGTGACGCATAATATGTTATGAGATTACGTAAGATGTTTGGTGAATCACCTGTTGAAAGCTTCTTAATGAACACATATTACATACTTAGGTAAGATGTTTAGAATATTTTTTATGATTTTATTTGGAAGTGTAAGTTTTAAAATGGAGAAATACAACATCATAAACATAATTAACAAGAAGATATGGGGATGTATAATACGTATGGAAAATATGTATGATTATTTCCAAAAATATTGAGAGTCTATAAAATTATTTCTTATTATGTATCTGACCTTAAAATCATTTGGAACTTAGATAAGAATTGTGTCAAGGATTTGATTAAACCATTATTGAATTTTTAAACTTATATATTAGACATAAGATGTCTAAAACCTACACTATTAATATATATTATTAAACAATTTTTACATATTAATAGACACTTTTTAAATTTTGATTCCTTAAAAATATTATTATTTAATAAAAATAAAAAAAAACTTACAAAATAATAAATTTAACTATGATAGTGTTACAATGGTCTTTAGTGATTAAAAATGAAGATTAAGTGTTTTAATCATGATTCAAATAATGAAAATAAATGATAAAACTTGAGGAAGATTGATTAATGTCGTGATGAAATTGTCACAGTGTAGTGTGTGATAATGGAAGAATGTAAATGAGAGGCTTGCGCCACATCAAAAGGAGATCCACAAAACAAAACATCATAATTACATGAAAACATGAAAAGTTGATTTTTTTGGATTTTCTGGAGGAGACCATTATATTATAATATTTCATGAATAATATTATGTTTAGTATCATAGAAAGATTAAATGAAGTCTTCATTGAGGAAAAACTAATTTGAATGAGAATTGTGAAGGAAATTGTTTTTTTCCACAAACCAAGGAAGGATCTATATATTAAAATATGCAATAAATAAATTGTGATCAAGATATAAAAGTGAATATGAAAGATCAAGGGAGGGTTCAATACGTTTTAATATATTCAAAAGATTATTTTAGAGGAAGGAATTTATTTTATGTAGAGTATTAGAGTTAATAAGAATAAGAAGATATAGTCATGTAAAATCCAAAAACAAATTGTGCTTAAACTAGATAGATTTCATCAGGATATTTTAATTATCTCTATAAAAATAATTAGGTTCTTTTATTTCGTTGATATTTTCTAAAAACATGTAATTTGTATAGTTCCATAAGCTTGTATTTGGTTATCTTTTAGTATTAAATTAATGATTATTTGTGAGTGGGATATAAACCATTATACAGTGGGTACATAATCACCCTTTAAGGAGGAAAACCATGTTAATAAAAATGTTTTGTTCCTTACTTATATGTGCATTATGTTTAGAATATAGATCCCTATTAAATATGAAAAGGAGAAAGTAGGAATCTGAAGTGGTATATAAAATCCTATTTACACAAACACTCTTTAAGTTTTTATCAAATCCGGTGTAATCCTATTAACTAGTTTCAAATCCAAGAACACCATTGAAGATATCATGTATGGTTTTAAATAGATCATAATAACAAAATAAATTAGAATGTGGTATAAATTATTGATTTAAAATCTTTTCACATATGTAAGGGGATAATGGTGCCTTATCATAATACTCTGTGGTAAGATATTCTTGATTATATACATCAAGGTTCCATTTTACCAAAGGAATTTTTTCGTGGTCTTAATTTTATGGGAAGATTGCTAAAAATGATGAAAATAATAGTAATGTAATACTCTCTTCATTATCTATTAAATAATTAACTAATTCATGGAATAAAACACTACCAATGGTATCTGGGAACATTCATTTCAGTTATTAATGAAATTAGAAGTTTAGAAATGAAAAACTATAAATTTATAAACTATAGTTTGACGATATAACAATTCAAGAAAATGAATCTGTAGATGATTTTTTTCACAATAGTAAATCTTATGGAATATTCCATCCACGGTGGTGGGGAAGAGGCTAAAGATCATAATGTCATAAAGAAAATAATATGTATTCTTCTTTAAAGACTTGATGTCCATATATCATCACTAGGATATAGATATCTTTATGATTTTATTGTTGATGAAATGAATAACACTCTCATTAATAGTGAGATGATAAGAGTATCAAATCTTAAAAATAAAGGTAAAAAAGAAGATATAAATTCCATTGCATGATTTCAAGGAATTGAAAGTGAAGGAGTAGTAGAAATATTCATATGAAAATAAGAACTTTGAAGACTATGTTGAGACAATTTATCTAACATCATGGAATTTTTCTTGATGGATTGTTACGTATAACGGTATGTTTCCTTTTAAATGATTTAATTGTGATAAAGGTAGTCATTTTTTCAATTATCCCGTGAAGATCAAAATTCATGTTTAATGTGGTGAAACAAATTGTTTTTCCACCTTTAAAAGATATTATCATAAGAGACTAAAATGTCTATCAAAAGGAAAGAAGAATATATCACTAAAAATTTATACAGAAATGTATTATAAAGAATAGAAGGGGTTTTATAAAAGTGATGAACGAAATGATAATGAGGATACACATAAAGAATCTTTTGAAAATGTCCCCATGGATAATGAAATTGAATAAACTGGTTCATCATATAATAATTCATAGATTATAAATGATTATTCTATTTAAGATAAATAATCATTAAAATAATATATAACGATGATGAAAATAAATATGTGTTTAAAATAAATGTGAAGGTATAGATATGAAAATTCACATCACATGAAAAGCTCTAAAAAGCATAAATGAGTTCATATTAAGAAAGAAAACCATTTCAATGTAGTGGAAATGATAAAATAAATGATTTTTGAAATGAATAATATTATTGATTATATGAATTCCACTATTATCCTTGGGGATAAGGAGGATAAAAAATGAAACAAAACATTTTCAAGGACTAGAAGGATAAAAAAAGGAAAATATGACGACAAAGATTATTCAAATAGTGGTGATTATTCATCAAAGAAGCTATGTAGTATCTCTAATTATCAAGATAATGAACATGAAGTGATGAAATTACCATGAGTTTTACCTCAAATAGAATATATTACATAATAGGAATCCTACGATAAACAATAATCTATTTGAGCTATAAATTCAGAAAAAAATTAAAAACCTACTACGATATAGAATGAAAAAAATCATTTGGAAACGACTGAAGTAGTCTTAAACATAATAATATGTGAAACATAAGTGGTATTGGTGAAAATAACTCATAGTAGGTCTGAAAATTCATTTAGATATAAATTCATTATAAATATAATTTATATCAATTGAATAATGTTTTTAGGTTATTTTTGGTGTTGTGGTGTGCATATCCACAAAGAATACAATTCTTGGTAGAACATTTCATTTCTTCATCTAAGTAAAGAGTAAGATTATAAGGAGGGATAATAGTAGTAAATGAAAAATAGTTACAGGTATCAATAACATGCTATGAATATTGAGATAATGACAATTTTTTAGTGTTTGAAAGTAAATTATGGAATGGTTTATTGAGGAAAGATAATAAATGTATATATTACATTAACACCATCTCAATTTAATCATTATCTTAAATATGGAAATATTTAGAATCAAAATCAACAGCTTAATATGGGGAATGTTTAATTTAACGCATGAAAAATTATGAATCCATTGAAAATGGTAGGGATTTTTATTCACACATGATTATAGATTTAAGCTATATGAATAATGTTAAAAAATTATAATTGGGAGAAGTTATCTATTAAAATAACATTGTTGATTCCCATTGCATAACACATATGTTTTATTCGGATTTTTTATTTCTATTTGATTATTTATTGGAGTTTCTAGGAGTCCGGGGCTGAAACCACAATATTTTGGTAAATTATTTAATGTGTACAGTCGGAATATGGTTTATTGTATCCATGTTCCTTACCATGCTTACGTCTATTAGGGCCTGCATTTTCGTAGCTTACACATGGGTTTTCTCACAATATGGTATCTTAGAGGAAATAGTTTGGGACCTTCCATGGAATCATTTGGGTGATTTGTGTGAGGGGGGGGGGATGGATAGTGTAAGGTTTGGAAAACCATCCATATAAACTATATTAATTTGATAGATTATTAAAAAATATAATTTTACTAAATTTACCTTAACAAATTTTAACTCTCCTTATCTCCAATATTTTCCACATTATTCAAACTAGCCTCATCCAATTGAGATTCATCTTCACCATTTCTCCCTTAGTGATCTTGTAGTTCTATTGGTGGATTTTAACAAGGTAAGACTTTATTTTATATGGTTTTCACCTTCTTCCATATTCTCCATTGTTATTCTTCCATTTCACTGTTATTTATGTAACACAAGTGGAATTAATGGTATAAACCTAGGTTTTATGGTAGGTTTTTGATAAATTTTATTAGGTTTTAGGTTGTTGAAGATCCCTTCTCTTTACCATGGGTGTTATTTTACAATGTTGAAAAAATTCTAACATATATAAGGCAGGTTTCTCACATAATCAGACTTTTCCATTAGCACACCTGTATTCTTGAGTTTCTCATTTTTTTCATGATTATATTATTCTTTAATTGGTTTATTTTTATAATTTATACATGTGTTTATCACTTTTGTTGGGAAAATGGTTATTTACCATGTTTTTCAAATAAAATAATATTTTATTCCAAAACTGTGTTTCTAAAAAATAAATGTTTTCTATATTTTCAAAAATGATTACCAATGAGTCTTTTGAATGAAAATTTGTTGTTATGATATTTCTTTGGTGGTGGGATATTATTTTTCTCTTTTTTTTGTTGATTTGGATTGGAATTTGATAATGTTGGAACAAGGTAAACCTCATTTGGTACGGTGACCAGATGAGTGTTGTCCTAGATTTGGGCATGATACTAGCTAGGGGTAATTTCCAGTGATTCCTTTAGAATCCTTTGTTATGAAGCTTTCTTAGTTACACATTGTTTGGTCAATTATCGATGAACTAGTCCTAGTTACATTTGGAACATGTAGAATTAATCTTCCCCATGCTTATTATGTTATTCTTGTAATGATATTCATTATTTTCTCTTACCCTTGTGATTCATATGATGATGTGATTATTATCTATTTATCTCATATTTTATGTTTTTATTTTATTTAATTTTGCATGGGTTTAATTTTTTATTAATCCAAAAGAATTTTTGGTAATGTTTTCAAAAATTAAATGTATTTCAAAATGGGTTTTCATACTAGAACCAAGGGATACAGTATGTAATGATCCACATCATTAAAGGTTTACAAAATACTAAGAAAGATGGTTTTTTGGGATTTTTATCGGTAAAATGGTAATTTATCTTGTGATATGACATAAGATAAATTTTCAAACCACATTTTTGGTCCCAAAATTGGTTATTTACCATGTAATATAAGTTTAGGTGAGATATAAGTCATTTTTTCAAGAATATCTAATATTAAATAAGTTCTTCGCTAAATTATTTGGATGAGTTCATTTATAGATATAATTGTAACAGAGTTTCTTATTAAGATTCTCACTATGTGGTAATGTCTAGAATGGGAGCTATTGTAAAGGAATGGAATAATCTCGTTAGAGGCACTCGGGTTATCCTAGGGCCCTTGTCTTTTCATTTTTCATTTTCCTTTCTTTTATTTTTCTTTTTTCCCTTTTCCTTCCTCCTCTCTCATGAGGATTGTCACATCCCCCTAATTTTTTTTCATGTTTTAATGATATAGAAATAGAGGAATATGGAGAGGGGATCATTTCCCCCATCATTGAGGAGCCCGACTAAAGGTAGATCAGGTGGCGGTGATTATGTGGTGCGGGTTCAAGAGTGAAGATTCACTATTTTATGCCGAGAGGTTGGGCCAATTTTCATTTTGAGCTTTATATCCCCATAATATTGATTATTTTTATATTTTAAAGACTTATATTTGTTTATTGGGGTGTCCTAAGACACCTCCTAGGATGATTTAAAGAGAAATGGTGGTTTTGGGAAGATCCCAAGAGAATTCTATTTGTAAAACACATTTAGATAGTGTGTGTTTGAAAGACAAAATGTTTCTTTTTATTCATTTAGGACGAGGAGAAGGGTGATACACTACATGTTTATTTGAGAAAATCCATGTGGGAAGACTCGGTGTGTGACCTTGTGTATAGACAAACACCTCATATCGAGAAACATGGTTGTGTAGAGCATATGTCTACTCATTGTTTGAAGTACATGGCTAGTAGCCATGTAAAACTTAAGGTATAAACCTTATGGGGTATATCGGTATGTACATGGCCCAACACCCCATGTGGGTGGAACACCATTTGGTTATGGTATATGTTGTTTGTGTGGGTTTTACAAGAAAAAATTTATTGTGGTACAGAACCATGGAGGGATTTTGGAGGTATACATCATGTACATGATGTACACATCATATACATGAGCTATACACTATGTACTCCCTCCATGGAGGGCTTTTGATAATTTCTCACACTGGATTTAGAATTAGACCTATTATTTTTCCATTATTAGTTTTTTCAATATGCATTTTGATGGTGGAATCACATAATTGTTTGGATGACACTTGTGGTGTGATTTGGGTCATGCCAGTTTTGGTGGGAGGATTTCATTGAGGATTCAATCTAGAATTCTCATCGGAGTAAAGTTGTGAGTTTTGAGTCCCATGTAAGGGTTGTAAGCTTGATTATATACCTAGATTGGTTATTACATGGTATATTTCTTGAGGTTAATTGGGATGGTTCCTAAATATGGGAAGCAATGGTGTCCTAGATTGGGGCTTATTATACTAGTTTATTTAGGTTTCGATCTTGTGTTTGTGGTTTGGGTTAGTATGGGCCTTTAGGATGTGTTAACATTTATGGGAGTTATGTACGGTTCGGATCTATTGAGTGCATGTTTATATGGGTATGAGAGGATTGTTTTGGTTACCATTATTGGGAAGATAATACTCGAGGATGGGTGGTATAATGGGGAGGTAGGCTGAGGTTTTCTTATTATGGGATTTTCCTGAGGTTCTCCTTGTGATAGAGTATCCCATTGTTGGGTGTCATGTTAGACCATTATCAAGCAAATTGAGGGTGATTTATTGGTAATAGTTAGGTTGGGTGTTGAGTTTCCAATTCAGCTTTATTATATCAGGTGTGTCTCGTGCTTTAAGATAGATGTGATCCATGGGACCATGATAACCTCATGTTTTAGGTTACCCAATGAGGGTTTGATCCTCACTCAAAATTGATGATGTTGGTTAACCGTTTCTTAAACATAAACTAGTTGTGAAAGCTGGTGGTGGTAGGTTGGATGAGGTGATGTGATGGAATGGGGGAGATATAATCCTTTTTGACCATGATATGGACGCTAATGATGATTCAGTAGTTTAAAGGATGGGTTTTAGAGTTGATCGACCCATGCTTTTTGACCACTAGTCAAGATGTTTAAGGTAGTTTTTACTCAGGATAGATTAAATAGGACACCATTGGGATATCATTAGTCTAGATTCATTTCTTGAGGTTGATAAAATACTATCCTCTAGTTTTATATAGTTTTTGAGACAAGTGTAGGGAGTTAATGGATGATCTCGAGTGGTGTAACCCTATCCTAGGCTAGTGAATCTTTACCCAACTAGGGGTTGCGTTTGAATAGTACTAGATGTTTTGGGGAACCTAGGTTACGGGAAATGCCTTTCCCCAATTTTTATTTTATGGAGCTTTTTTATAGGATTTTAATCATCTAGATAGGTTCAATCAGTGTTAGTAGAGTTCTTATCAACAACTTGAACCATTCCATTTAAGTCTTTAATCCTGTAAGAGTTGTGTGTTATTGTTTTGGACACTAAGGAGATGATTATAGGCTCTATATTTTGATCCTATTTCATTTTATATGTATTTTATATCCTTTTTATATATGTTGGATGTACTTTATGTTATGGGGATGAGTGATCTATGGGTTATATGTCCCCTTTGTAGGGTCGAGCAGGGTTAGATTTACCTTGGGTGTTATCCTAGAACTCGAGGTTTCTTTTTTATATTATATTTTTTTATCCATTTATCCTATTACAATTTTATATTTTACTACATTTTATAACTTCTTCCATCTTTTATTAGTTTTTAAATTGGTTGGGAATATCAGGTATTTCATGCACATGATATGGGAGTAAGTGTTAGGACCACCATTGTGGGTGACCTACTATAATTTATTTCTCACCCCTTTTACATGAACCTTTGTTTCACATACTGACTATATATCATCTATTAGGATGGATCAAAAGTAATGTAGAGGATGGGGTTGTGTCCTAGTGGTTCTTTATTGGTAGGGATCGCTCGTATAGATTCTGTAGATCGAGATTGAACAATTTATTCATTATAGAGATCAGGTTGAGGTACGACTCAATATAGGTGGTGGATCTTGATGTATTTTTTTTCAGTTTTAATTATTTTTCATTTTTGATCATGACATTGAGTGATAAATGGTTTTTTGTTTTATTATGATGTGATTATGTAAGACTATATGTTGTATTACATTTTATTATAGAAGAAACAATTTATGTTAATTTATTATTCATAAATTGTTTCTTATGGACGTGTATGAGTTTGTTTTATTTCCACGGTTATTTCACTTTTATTAGTGGTTATAGTCTCCACAAGGAATCCTTTAGATCCTTAAAACTAATCTACCGCCTCTAGCATGTTGGAAGGCACATTGAGGCCTTATAGTGATCTGTATCGGGTGACGTGTCATGTCAACTTAGTCTGGTTCATTAAAAAATGGTATCAAAACCTTTCATTCTTCCTAATTTGGAGATTTCGTATATATGTGTTTTACGAATGTATTGTTGATCTTGAATTATATTGGACTGTTGTTTCACAAACACATTTTCATATTGGATGTACATGTTACCAGGGGATAGTAATTTTCTTCTTCGTTTCTATTGTTGTAGTTATTTGATTTCACCAAGTGTGATGCACCTATTCTAGTGAATTTATTGATTTATTGGATTTTGGATCATATAACATGGTAATGAGAAAACTGTTCATGCATCATTATAGGGATGTTGTATTCACATGGAATATTCCTAACAATGTGTGATTTCACTAATGATGTAGTTTTAGTTGTATAATGTATCAATATCAATTTATACAGAATTGTCCTATATAGATTCATTGTTTCATTTTAATCAATTAAATAAAACACACACACACATATATATATATATATATGTAGCTTTTGATTAGAGGTTATGTGAATATCATGGAGAGATATTCATCAGTGATGGAAATGTAGTCCATTCATCAAGGGATGTGTAGAATCCTTTGTGGATTCTCATGGGCACTAAGTTCCTTATCGATTGCTTGAAAAGGGAAAGGATTCTTGAGAGACGTTTGGATTGGGTTGATTATACCTGAGGTGTTAGTTTCCATAATGTTCATGATTCAAGATATAGTGAAAGTTTTTTAAATTCTTATTGGGAAAATGGGTAAGTTCCTTCCATGTGTTGACTTTCAGGTATCATAAATGGCCTCATGTGTTTTCAGTCATCGGGTAATTGGGTTAGCATAGTTTATCTTTCCTTTAGGGAACCCCCTAGGGTATGCTATCACCATGGGTTATTTAGATATAAGACACTTTTATGGTTAGACAATAGATTTTCTACTTCTTGAGATATGGAGGACTATGAGTTATCCCAAACTTATGGTCGTATTGATAGGGAATGTTTTGATGGATACCCAGTGTTATTATTTTTTTTATTCTTACAGTGGATATATTATTGAATAATTTGGTGTTCATGGTTTTGGATTGACACCCTAGTAGTTGGTGATCATGTGGTTTATCAGGTCATGAGGGAGAATCCTGAATTTTAAAGAAGTTTTTCAATGGTGTGTTGAGTTTTTTGCACGGACCTGCATGAGGAGCATGGTAAGTTGTTTAGTTGTGTAATCCTAGGTTCGTTAGAAATTGTCTGGCATGAGTGTGATTCATGTTTTGAATTCAGTTTCTTATGATCTTAGAGAATCACTCTGCCTTGAGGAGAAGAGTGGTGGTTGGGATAACATTTTGGTGTAAAGACAATGTTTTTTGGGCTACTTTTTGTCCAGTTATGTGTAGTTTTGGTTGGGTCATGTGTGGGATATTGAAAAGTAGTTCATCGTTTTGATGAAACCTGAGTGGTGTATCTGTGGTGCACTTATTGTGGTCAGTTCTCGAGGAGTGGTTTATGGATACCTTTGTGGTGGGGAGTGTACCATAGCATATTGGATGATTCGATCCTCATTTTATTTTATTTATTAATAGTGAAGATTTCCTTCACAGTGATTTCTATAATATATAGTATGTGGGAAATAGAGGCCAGAATATTTCTTATATGTTGGTGATAAAGATCCTCCTATAGTGGAGAACATCAACTCAGACATGGTTAATTTTCTCTCATATTGGGAGTGTTGTAGACACTATGGTACCTGTCAGTGGACATTCGTGACAGTGTGAGGTGTGTTAAGGCTCAGATTGACAACATGTTTTCCATTTCACCATCGAGGCTTCTTGGGGTAGAATCATTATATTGGGGATATCGTAATGACTTATTTCTTTATGTGTTGATAAAATCATGACAAATTTTTATTTTTATTCTCAAGTGGTTTTGTGGGAAAAATTGAAATCCATTCTATGATTTGACCGTGATTAATTTTTAGGAACAGTCAATTGGACTGAAAATATGGTTTTTACCATAGGGTAGAAGTTTGGTAGAAGTCTGAGTAACTCAAATTTCATGGATTATTTGTTATTTATTAGGTAAATATTAATTTATTTATGTGTGATTATTTAGTGATATATTTTGAAAGGAAAATTATATTGGGATTCTAACTCCACAACTGATCTCAATGTGGTGGGGTTTTCTTAGTCCAGAAATAATCTTATTATGGATATTAGGGTTAGGCTTGGTCCCCATTTATTTATATTATCTTTTTTCTTCCTTTTTTATTTTTATTTTTCTTATTTTTTTTACCTTATTCATGATCCTTTACACATATTCCCCCAAAAACCCCTTATGGACTACATTCATCTGATAGATAAATATAGGTACAGTGAGAGTGGATCATTACCTTCATCTTTAGAGATCTCGTACGGAGGTAGATTAGGATTCGTGATAAAGTAGTGCATATCAAGGATTGAATCATTGATGTTTTACACCCTTAGGTAGGCCCTATTATTATTTTTATATGTACATCCCTATTAATTTGTGTACTTTTTATTTTAAATTATATTTTTTTTTCACAATTCCATGAGATCCATTTTGTGTTGATTTGGGGATAAATTGGTGTTTTGGGAATATCAGTAGGGATTTCGATTCAGAAAATCCATTTTCATGACATATAGTTCCGAGAACACACACTATGTGTTTATACATTAATGAAAGGTGAGGAATTATGGGTTACATGAGATGTTTTTTTGGGATATTCCCTATAGTATGACCCAGGGTGTGACCTTAGGCATGAGAAGACACCCATTTTTAGGGAACATAGTCATGTAGAGTACAGAACCAGACCCTGTGTGAGGTACACAACCAGTGCCCAAATATGGGTTATGGAATAAACTTGTGTAGGGTATCTGGAAATATATATATATATATGGACCTCATGTGGTTTAAACACCATGTAGTGATTTTAATTTTTCTTTTCATGGGTTTTACACACCATGTCTAGCTTGGGTTCTCATCCATCGAGGACACCTCTTACATAAGGTACACGCATGTAATCCCTCCTTGGAGATTTTTTCTTATTTTCTCAATATAAAGTCATAATTGGACCTATTTGTATTTAATTTTAACCATTTTCTCATGTGTATCGTGGTCGTGGAATCTCTTTGAGGTTTGGAGGTTGTTTCTAGGATTTTTATTGAGTGTGTTCTTGTGGGAATAATTCCTTGAGGTTTTGATCTATAATTCTCTTATGGGTTGGGTTTTAAGATATGAGGCATGAGTAAGTTTCATGATATTGATGATAGACCTAGATTTAGTATTCCATGGAGGATTTCATGAGTTTTTTAGCTTTTCCTTGAATATGGGATCTAATGATTTCTTGGATTGTGGTGATTTTCTAGGTTGCTTGAGGTTTTAATCCCACAATCAACATTTTGATTACTGGGATACATTAAGCTGGTTTTACACCAAGGGGTGTCATGTATGGATAGAAAACATTGAGTTTCTATTGAGATTCATTATAGGGACCCATTTTAGATACCCTTATAGGTGAAATAATACAATAAGATGGGTGGTAAATTGATGAGGCCAACTACGGTTTTCTTGCAATTGGATTTTCAAAAATTTTTCCTTCTGATATAAGATAAACTCATAGAGTGACATGTTATAAGTTTTGGGAGGTCATTTATATATAGGACCCCCACATAGAGTGTTATGTTATACCATTGTGGACTCCCTTGTGGGAATGTTATTAGTATTTTTTTTTGGGTGTTCATTTTCATTTGTTATTTTTTATATTATGAATGTACCATTATTTGAGATGGATTTGATCTAGAGGACCCTAAGAGCCCCATGTTTTAGTTAACTAAATGAGGGATCAGTAATCATATAGCATTGGCGATTTCAGGTTTCCCTTTATAACCTAGACACCGATGGTGAAATAATGGAGTGACATTTTGGGTGATGAGATCCCAGAGACTGAAGGATACTTGAGATTTTTTTACCATGACATGGTTAGTGATGATCATTCAATAGTTTGGATGATGGGTTTTGGAGTGGATTGACCTGTGATTTTTGTCATTTGGTTAGGATTCTTGAGTTATTTTCTACTCAATATTGATACTGTAGGATACTTTTGGGATATATTTGTACCAGGTTGTTTCATTGATGTTTAGTGGATTATCTTATCCATTATTGGAGGGTTGTGGTTATATCAGAATATAGATCCAAAATATTATCTAGAGGGTCACAAGCCTCTCCCAGGCCAATGCATTTTTACTCAGTTAGGGATTCAGTGTCCATGGTCTTGGAGGTTTTGGATGACCTATGTTTTGGTTTATGCCCTTAACTAATATTTATTATTTGAAGTTATATTTCTCTATAATAATGTTCAATTTTTGATAGGTTCTCACAATGTTAGTAGATTTCTTCTTTAAAGTTCAATTTATTTCATTAGAATCCTATATCTCATTAGAGTTTCATGTTGTGGATATGGATTCCAAGGATGATATTCCGGATTTGGAATTTCAATCTTATTTCATTTTATATATCCTTGTTGTCTTGTATAAATAAAGAATACACGCCTATTCTTAGGTGGCCATGTGAGCCACAAGTTATAAGTTTTCTAGCATAGGCCAGAGCAGTTGTTGATTTACCTTGAGTGTTAGGCTACAACCTAAGGTAGTATGTTTTGTGTTTTATTTTTATTTATCACCCTTTATCTTATTATAATTTTTTTATGTTACTATATTTTTTATTTTATTCATTTAGTTATTAGATTCCAATTAAGCTAAGAATATCAAATGTTGAAAGCACATGTTATTACAGCATATGTTAGTACCAATATTGGGGGTGGTCCATTGAGATTGTGTTCTCACCACATGTACATGAACCATGTTGTGTCTAAAGATTGTATATCTTATTTTAGGTTATAGAACCGGTTTCATACTGTATTTGGTTGAGGTCCATTAGTTTTTGATCTGGCAGTATCTCTCAGGTGGTGTCTTTTATTGGTAAGGTGTTGTTCATCCAATATGAAGACCAGGTCTAGGTACAATTCGATGTGGGTTGTGGAACCTAGTGTATTTACTTTCAGTTTATCTTATTTTTTATATGTGATCATCCAAGTAGGTGATATGTGTTTTTTATCATGATGTGAGTCTATTTTATTTCATACAACATTCCATTTAATAATTTAATATAGTTGTTTCAGTTTATTTATTATGTTTATTGTGATGATTATGGATGTATATTAGTTTGGTTTATTTCTGTAGTTTTGCACTCTAGTTGTAGGGTATACACACACCATGAATTTTTTTACATCATTCTCGATATTCTGCAACATCAGTCCTATTTGGAGGTGTGGTTGAGTCCTTGTGGCACGCCAGATTGACTGACGTATCAGGTTGACACAAGAAATTTTATTACAAACAGATAAAAGTGTTATATTGGTTCATAGTGATATTGTACTTGGATATCTCTCACACCCTACATATTCCAATGTGTTTTAGTAGATTTTATATTATCTTATGTGGATAATTGGAAATTTATCACATCGCATAGAGGGAATCTTGATGTATTGTTGCCTTTTGTGTTATGGGATTGGTGAAGGAAAAGGGCCACATGGAGAAAGCTTGACCGGACATTATGGGTATCCTCCGCTTTTGGATTTCTTATTTTTGTTATGTATTATCTTAACCAAACATGGATGTATATTGAGAATCTTATCATGTATATATTATTTTTTATTTCCACTTTTGTTTTTATACTTGATGTAGGTTATGGATTATTGTCCATGTTTTCATTCTCTCTTTGACTTGAGGTTACTTTATGTTTATATTTACCTGATGGTAAGTATGTCCATCTTATGTGTGGGAAATTAAATATTCCTAATAGAATATTGGAGTAATTATTATTGGAATTTTATGGTGAAGTTTCTCCTACTTGGTTAGTTATGATACTGTAGCCCTAGTTCTAATCCATGGTAGTCCGGAATGCGCCTTGGTCATTATGGTGGACTAGTCTTGGTGATGTGGTAGGTTGGCCAAATATGGTTCATTAAAATATATTATTAGTGTTCCCCCATGATATTTGGGAGTAAATCTTTAATGTATATATGACTCTTATAGCATGACAGGTAGTTGTGTGGGAGTTTCTATACATCACTTGATTATGTCGAACCATGATAATTCATGGGTTGTTGGGGGTTGTGTCTTAAATTTGAACCGATTTTGGGGAACTTTTTCATGAGATTTAATTATTTTTGGTTTTAATCATTGGTTTCTGGATGAAAAAATGAGTTATTTTTTAGAATATATTAGTTTATAATTTAAATTGTAGATTGAAGTAGAGGCATGTGATTTAGGCACACGATTGGTACAAATCATGTGGAACTCGTGCATCTGGGTATGCAACCCTTTCCAATGGTACGTTCACAATTGGACCATAGTTTTTCAAACAATGAAACTAAACCCTTTATATTGGTAATGTGATTAAATTTCTATGTTTTTAGCCTTTTGGTATTTGAAATTGCTCAATATTTTAATGTTATGTAATTTAGGGTACTCAGGTGAGTTCTCTTATTCGATTGATGTTTTAAATACACTGAATTAGTATTTATTAAGTTCTATGTTTTTTTATAGAAGATGAATCCTAAAAGAGATCATAATAACTAGATGGTTGAAGCTATAGATAACACACTGCATTTTGGCATGCATATTGATCATCATCTTTTTGAATCAATTATTAAAACTATTCTATCACATGGGAAAGGTGGTGGAATTGGGAGACCCTGAGCGGTGGATCATGCCTATGATTTTACAAATAGGAATCCACCATCATTATGAGGATATAAAGGGGATTAAAAACTAAAATATTGTATTGAACATTTTATTACATCATTAAATTCCTCCAGACCCCTAAGACATTGATGTTTTTTTCACAAACTATGTTTTAAAGTGGCCAAGATGAAGGTGGTGTTACTCGATCGTATTAACTAATAAATATGATTAACTTTCATAGAACATATTCAAGAGTATTTTTATCCAATAGTTTTACTCGAAACCTTGAGGGTGGAAAAGGTCAAGGAGTTCATGATGCTCATGCAGAAGGATCATTTCGTGATTGAGTATGACACTCAATTTTAGGTTTTGGTTTAACTTTCTTATAATATTCTCATTAATGAGTATTTAAAGGATTTTTATTTTGATTTGGTCTTAAAGAAATAAGTTGGTTCAAGGATCATCTTATTTTTTTCGAAATATACAGAAGACGTAAATAAGGTTGAAATGGTTGTGGTAGAAATAACCATTTTGAGAGGCATGAGTGGTACCCCTATAGGAATGGGGGAAGCTATAGTTCTTCTTTAGGTCAGAAGAGGATGCATTAGGACGATTGATGGGGTGTTAGTGGCATCCTACAATATATTGAATCTTCTTATAATGAGTCTTTTAAAAATAGGATAGTTGTATAATATTAACATGGTAATCCAAGACAACCCAATTAATACATCTACGAGCCTCCAAGTACATTCAATATATGTGTGACTCGAAGAAATATCCAGGGATATTTCAACTTCCATCCTCATGATAGTTGGATCAATTCTTCTCATTTTAGGGGTTACAAAGTGAAATATGACACATTAAAGTGATCTTGATGTCAACCTCATGTTATGGGAGGTTCACATCATATGATGAAGTACTAGAGTAGGCCTAGGTCATGGTGCTTGCACATTGTAGATATGCTACAAAAAAATCAATGGTTGGGTCAGTCCCTATTTTAGGTACGTTTTTTGTTGCTTCATAAATAGCACTATCTTTATTTGGTACTAATTTGTCTTACTAAATCAACTCATTTAAATTTGATGATGATTTGGGGATGAAATTAGTGTTGATTTCGTTTGTGATATACCATTCCACTCCCATGGGAAGGAATAAGGGGAAGGGTTTTATGTTCTTAGAGTTCTATGTGGTTGTTGAAAATGTTGAGCTTGTTTGTGATTTCATGGTTTTGGACCAGGATATCTTTCACATGATTTTTGGTATGTATTTAATGGTGATAATCAAGTACTAGGTTGAATAATACTACCAGATGCTTCTATTTCTTACATTAGATGGGAACACTCGCTTATTCTAGGGTGAGTGATACCCTAACTCAATTAAAGAAGGTTGTGTGATTCTATTTTTATATTATTTTTCATGTCAAACATATATGATTCTTATTGATGTTTTAAATTAGGATTCATCTTCCATTAATGGTTGATGTGTATCTTAATGTATTCATAGTTGACTTCTTTGGGTTATCATCATAATTAGATGTGGTGTTTTTTATTTATATAATTCCCAGGACAAGTCACTTCTCTCTATTATCATATTGGATAGCTCATACAAAATTGAAATAATTGAATCTTTATTTAGAATATCTCAATGGAAAAAAGGATATATTCACCCCAGAATTCCATTGTGGGAATCATTGATTATTTTTGAAAAGTTATAGTACATAAATCATAGAATTATGTTGATTACCAAAAGCATAATGGGGTGATTATAAAGAATAAATATCACATACCTTAGATAAAAATACTTTTTAGTTAGAATAGGGGATCAAGGTGTATTTTTTAAAATGATTTGATATTGGGGTGTCTTTGAATTTATATTAGGGAAGTGGATGTTCAAAAATATGATTTTAAAATATGGTATATGTGTTTTGATTATCGTTTTATGCCTTTAAGCAATATAAATTCCCTAGTAATCTTCATGTTGTTGAAAAAATAAATCTCCCATTAATATCTTGACATGTTTGTTATGGTGTTTTTCTATGATATCTTGGTATTCATCAAAACATTAGAGGACTATAAAGACAATCTGAGTATTGTTTTCAAAACATTAAGGGAAGAAAATGTTTATTATTACTATCTAGGTTCTAGTTTTAGATTTAATAATAGAGATTACTATGTGATGTGATATATAAAAAAAATTATCATTGGATCTGGAGAATATCTAGGCAGTGATGTCTTACTATCAGACTATGAATGTGATATAGATTAAGCCTTTCTTGGTTCTGGATGGGTATTAAATTTGTTTTCATTAGGATTTCTCAAGGTTAAAATCACCTTTTATGGATCTAAAATAAAATAGTGTGAAATAATAATGGGGAATGATATTTAAAAAACATTTGAAGTGGTAAATTTTAGGTTAACCACAACTCTAGTGTTGGTTCATCGTAAGATAGTCATGGGTTATGTTATCTATTTTTATGTGTTATATATGGGATTAGGTTTTATATTGATCTAGCTCAATCAAGTGGTTTCTTATGGATCTCTCATGTTACACCCTGATGAAATAAACTACCACACCCAAGATCTAGAATCAGATGCTTTCATGCATTCTCTAAACACAGGGGTCCACTAACCATTCTAGGATAATTTTAATGTTTATTATGATCATAAAAAATCTGAATACATATTCACTTGGAGAGATTTCAATTGGAGACTGTGAAAATGGGTGGAGTACCTTCATACATTTGATTTTGGTCTGGTTTATACCCCAGGTAATGGGAATATCATGATGGATTCCTTAAATAGTATGTTATTAACTCCTACCATGAAAGACTTAGCAGACACTTCTAGTGGAACTTTTTTCTCTAAGGTTGGAAGAAATTTATCATTGACTCCTCTCTAGTTGGGTGGTTCTCCTTGGGTCCACCATGATATATTATGATTTGAAATTCTAATAATAGTGTCCTTAGATATGGAGAGACATTTTTGGTTTTTTATCTAGATGCCTTGCATGTCAAAGGATACAGGTTGATCATTAGTTTCTATTATGATTATTACATCCTCTTTTAATTCCAACTTTTAAGTGGGATGATATCTCTATAGATTTCTTCATTGGAATGATGTGACCTCCTAGTGGAAAGGTTGTTGTTTGTCTAATTATTAACTAATTGAAAAAATAATCCAATTTCTTACCTATTCTGAAAATGAAAAGGTAAGGAATATTAGATACATATATATTTAAGAGATTTTGAAGCTTCATTGATTGACATTTACCACTATTTCTAATTAACACTCTTGATTCCCTTGGCATTTTTTTGTAGGGTCTCCAAGAATTGATGGGTTCCCATATGAAAATTAGCATGAATTACCATCCTCAGTCTGATGGAGAAAGAATATGGGCTATTCAGATTATGGAGGATATGTTTTTGGCTTGCTCACTTGATTTTGGTGCATCATGGGAGAATAATTTGTCATTAGATTATTTTTATTATAAATAAAATTATTTTTGATTAGAAAATATAGATCCCTTTGATGCTTTGTATTGATTTTCATGTTGGTCCCCCTTGTGTTGGATAAAATTTGGAGATCATTCTCTGATGGAAACGAGCGTCTTTCAGGATATGATGAGTAAGGTTTATCTAATTCATGAAATATTGGAGATGGATTGATATTTCAAAAATTCATATTTTAACCATCATCAGAGATCATAGGAATTTTCCATTGGTGATTTGTTGTTTTTCATATCACTCATAGACGAGGGTACCAAAAAAGGGTAAGTTAGGTAAATTAACATCATGTTGTGTTAAATCATTTACTATTGTAGAGTTTCATAGTAAGGTGGTGTATTGGATATAATTTTCATCTTAGGTAATGAAAATTCCAGATGTTTCCCATGGGTCTTAGATGAAACAGTATTGTACAAACTCATCCTGTGTACTGAAGTGGGTGGACATGGAATTCAACGCCTATGTCAATTAGAAGCCACTTTGTATCATGGATCAATGATACAAATATTTTCTTAATAAGTCAATCATGTTTTTCTATGTAATATAGAAGTGTGGTTGAGATAGTAATTAGATGTAGGATTGTGAGGCATTAGTGAGAGAGATGTGGAATCACCTCTTTTCTAATGTGAATTTCTAGGGAGATTCTTGGAGAAAAAAATAGTATGGTATGTAAAATTTGGATTCATATTAGTTCACTTGTATATTTTATTTTGAGTACTTATTTATATTCTATTTTCTCATGGTGTTTTAAAGTGATTCCATATGGAAACTTGAGATCTTTGGAAAATAGGCCAATGTGCTTGGATAGCGTAATGTTAGAAATTACTTTATGTCTATCTCTATGAGAGTGGATGATGGACTCCACATCCATTTTCATGATTTATTTATGATTTTTGTAAATTTGAAAGACCTTATAAGAAACATTGTGTGGAATGATTTGAAGGGTATGTGACCCACACTAATGGTTCCCAATTTGGAAAACATTGCACCTTTACTGGGATAATTTCCAAGTTCCTTAACATTTTAAATTTACTTACCTTTTATTGATGAATTTGAAGTCACTTAATCCATTCATTTACTACAATCATTCATTAAAACTCCCTCAATTCAAGAGCCCTCATCTCCCTTTCTCCCAAGGGGGATTTTTTGGTTCCATTAGTGCATTTTTATGAGGTAATGTTTCATTCTTTGGGGGTTTCCCCTTCATTCATCATTCCCGTCATTTTTATTCCATTTATATCTTATTTCTATTACCCTAAGGTCCATGTAGGTTATAACATAGGGTTTATCTTGTGCTTTTAATTATGTTTACATAGTTTTAGGTTCATGAGGATCCATTATCTTATCCTTAGGTGGAATTTTTTGAAGGTAACAAATTTTTAATGAATCTATGGTAGTTGTCTCTACATATATAAATTTTTCTTTTCGTACACCTTTGTTCATGAGTTTCTGTTTTGGTTTCATTATTATATTATTCTAGAATTGATTTAGTAAGGTATTATATACATTTGTTTGTCACTTGTTTTAAAAAAATAGCAATTTATTAGTGTTTGCCATAGAAAATAGGATCTTATGCCTACAATGGGTTTTTGAAAATATTTTAAAGGGATTAATTGGTGTAAGTGTGGTTTTTAATGAGGATATTGACATCAAAAAAAATTTCAATGTATTTACATTGTGGGATATTAGTGATTCATTTGGATGTTAGTTTTCTTATAATTTTATTATGTTAGCACATGGGAAACCATAGGTAGGTGAGTGACCATATGGGTGTTTACCAAGATTTAGTAATGATTCTATATGTGGTTCATTTCCAATTATACCTTTAAAAGTCTAGGTTATAATACTTATTTAGCTTCACATAGGTCGGTCTGTGTTCTTTAATCAATTCATGGTTACCTTTGGAAGCCATAGGTTGAAGCTTCTCCATATTGATCATGTTATAATTTTAACAATACTCATTTTTTATTCTCACTCTTGATATTGTGATCAAGATTTGATGATTATCTGTTTTCATCATTTGTATTTGAAATTTTTTCTTCATATTTCATATTTGGTGGGTTTCATTGTTTACTAAACCAAAGGAAATTATGACAATGTATTAAAAATAGAATTATTCTTCTATATGGTCTATCAAACTATAACCAAGTTGTTACTATGAAGAGTGTTATTTGGTTTAATGGTGGTATCCTATTGGGATTTCCCACACACCCTGCATGTGACCTGGGTGCATACAGATTTGTTTCTATCTGACATGGGAAAAGATAAAGGTAATACGTCATATAGTGGGACCTCTTGATGTATTGTCTCCATTTGTGTAAGGGGATTTGGGTGGACAAGGTCCATATAGAGATAACATAACTGGGAAATATTGGGATCCTCCACTTTTAGATTTTGTGGTTATTTTAGGTATTATCCTAACCAAACTTGGATATATTTTGGGACACTTATTATTTATATATTTTTTATGCATTTCTAAATTCATTATTATACATGATATTGGTTGTGGATTTTTGTTCATGTTGTGTTTATTTGTTCGAATTGATATTTTTGTCAATTTATATTTACCTGATGGTGTGGATGTCAATCTTGTGGATGAATAATGTAATATTCTTATTGGAATCCATATGGTTTTATTATTGGACTCCATGGATGAAATTTTTCACATATGGCCACTTGTGATGCCGTAGAACAAGTTACTAGATCGGGGTGATCAAAAACATGTCTAGGGTCTTGTGGTATAGTAGTTTGGGTGATATGGAAGATAGCCGAGGCCAATTTGATACAATAGTTTCTTAAAAATTAAATGTGTTAGATAGGGTATCATTAAGAAGAATCAAAACATTCCCAATTTTTTCTTTTTGGTGATGTTTTGAATAATAACGTGAAGAGTGTATTACACCTATGTGAAGATTAAAAGATAGTGATTTTTGTAAGAGTATATTCTTAGTGAGGATATTAAATAATATATTAGTTCTCATAAAATGGTTGAGAACCAAATGTAACATGTATCATGTTATAGAATCTAGGAGAGATTATAACAAGGGATTTCATGTTGAAAATAATTTTTGTAATAGAATACTTGGTTATCTCGTCCAAACTAAAATGAGTAAATTAGTCAGATAAAAAGTATTGAGAAATATTTATACTCTAAAAGAATACATTTATGTAATTTAAAAAACATGTAAGAAAAGTAAAATCATGAACAATAACCAAAATAAGGGTTGATATTTATACAATGAAACTTTTAGATTAGACACACTTTGATTTTTTTGCAGTTATGTCAAAGAAGTCAAAAAATAGAGATAAGTACAATATCACATTCATTGATGAGTTCAACAGAATGGATTGTATCATGTTCATCTCTTATAAATAATAATCCCTAGATAGATTCAAAATAATTAGAATGAATTATAGGACAAAATGATTTCCCTTGAAATGGTTGTGATTGGATACCAGTACTAAATATTCCTATAAAATTTTCTTAGAATATCAAATTATCATAGCATTGGGTAGCTATTTAGTGTGTCATATACTCCTAGATAAAATGGATTTTCTGAAAGTAAAAAATAAAAACCATTTTTATATATCAAAAACATTGTTTTCTAATCATTAAATATCATTATTCCTATAGATATAAGATAAAAAAATTAATTATACAAAAAATATTTTACTTGAGGCCTATCTTACGCATGACTCCAAATGAAAATTAGATTAATAATAATCTGGTTGTAAAATAATTTAGATTTTTTGGAGTCCATGTATTATCAAGAATAAGGGTATGAGTTGTAGCAAATTTGATGAAATGGTTTATGATGGAAATTACTTAGGTATAAACCAAATAGTAGTACTTACAATTTCTATAACTAAATTTTAGATAAGATTATAGACAATGATGATATGATGGTTCTTTAAAATTAAGAGGATATAAAATGATAGATAATGATAGATAATGAGGATGATGTTTTTAATTTTAAACTGAAAAATAAAATGAAAAAATGATACATATTTAAGAATAAGATGCAGATTCATCTTACAATTGTGATGATAATGAAAACCAGAAATCTACATGAACAAATTCAAGGTATAGAAAGAATTTACATACATAGAATATTATTGGGGACCAATATCTAGGATTAGAAATAAGAATAATAATCATAGGAACTTGTCACACCATATTATTTTACAATATTTAACCTTAAAAAAGAGTTGAGTATTTTCAATACAAGGAGTGGATAAAATACATGAATAACATGTTTTACTAAATTAAGAAGAATGAAACATGGAAAAAAATTACAACATAGGGATAAAGAAATTATTGGAACCAAATAATTTGTTATAAATAAATTAATGAGAAAGGGTAAGTTGTATGAAACAATGGTAGTCTTGTGTACTAGGGGTATTCTCAAATTGTGGTAATTGATTTATATGAAAATATTTCTACAGTTTCCAGAATTGATACCATCACATTTTTTCATCTACTTTCATCCCAATTTCTTTTCAAAAAAATGTATAAATGTATATAAAATCTATATTTTCTAATTGATAACTAGATTATGAGTTCTATATAGATTATACTAATGTTTATCTTCTTGATAATGTTGGATGTATAGTTCACAAATTAAACAAGGAACTTTTTAAAATGAATATTTCTCTAAGATCATGGTATTGAAAATTGGATGATTACATGAGAGGTATGGAGTTCAAAAACGAAAAGGTATACAAAAATATATACATGTATAATAACAACATCAAATCAATTATTGTGAAATTGTATGTTGATGATAATATATTTTTTAGTGATGAGGAAAAACTATATAATTTTTTTTCTACTAAAATGAAGATGAAATTTGATATTAATATACTTAAATAGTTGAATTTTTTCATGGGATTAACAATTAACCATGCCTCAAGTCATGTATTCATTTCATAAGATGAGTATATAAAAGATTTATTGAATCTTTTTGGCATGGAAAAGTATGAGAATTGTCTAATATTTTTCAGGAATGCGTGAAACTAAACGAGAATAATGAAGAATTTTTTGTGTATTACAAAAATTATAGGATACAGATTGGTATACTCATATATTTATCTATCTCTAGAATATATATAATATATTATGTCACTCTTTGTGCTAGGTTAAAATCTAGTTTGAAGGAATATCATCTTTTATCAGCCAAAAAAAGTCTGATATGAAACTCAAATACCACTAACTATGGTTTCTTATATATAATGAAAGGGGAGATGAACCTTAAAGGGTTTAAAGTTTTTTTCAAGGTATGTGATGTTAATGACATTATTTATAGTTCAGGTGGAGATTTTATCATTAAAAAATATATATAACATAGAATTTAATAAAAAAATCAGTTATTTTGAAATCAACTAAGACTAAATATGTGGTTGAACCATAGGCAGTTACATAGATGATATGCATGTAGAATCATCTTGAGTTCATAATTGTAGATGATAAATACCACTGATTATTTGAAATGATAATCAATTTCCCATATACCTATCTAAAAAACTCATTCATCATTATGGATAAAAATATGTTGATGAAAAGATCCATTTCGGATACAAAAGGTGAAAAAAGGGATAATGTAGTAAAATTGTATTCCATAAAAATAAAAAAAATGATGGTAACCTCATAAATGATTTTTATATTCAATTTTATGAGATCCCAAGGCCATAAATGGGAGTCCAACATGATACTCTACAAAAATTTATTTGTTTTTTTAATTGTTATATCTATTTAAAAACATGATTAGTTTTTTAAAAATAAGGATATGTAATATAAATTAGAAGAAAAAAATCTTGTTACTACATATTTTTAATATTTTTTTGATTGGGTGTGTGAAATTAAATTAAACTCAACTTTTAATTTCACAATATAATCTTTATAAATCAGTATTTCATTCATATTTTTATGTGGATGGCTATGATATTTTTTTCCTACCCACTTATTTTCATTGCCAATCATAGATCATGTATACTAAGAGTGGGATAATGGATTGAATATTTGTTGATTAAAATTATACCTCCCTCTCTCAACTCACATTTTCATTATTGTGAATAAGGGGGAGAAGATATATTATTTAAGTGTGTTATAAAACAATTATATTTTTCTATTGGAACTGAAATGTGAGGTATTAAAAAATCCAAATGGTACATTCTTGAAAAAACCTAAGGGTTGTTATTTTATTTATTTTAAATTCTAGTGAATGAAGATATTGATGTCCAAGTGAAGGTGAAGTTGATGTTTCACTAGATCTGGTTATGGGATAGAGTAATTGTGGCTGGAGGTGATTTTTAATGTCTTAGAGACATTTGAAGAATTACTGATCTCCTTGTTTATGAAGTCATTAGTTGAAGAAAAATACTATCTAAGTACAAAATACACCATGTATATGTAATATAGTTTTCTAAAACATGGTGTCTACAGATGAAAAATAAAAAAATCATCCTTGTATATATATGATCATATCTGGTTCATATGTATGATATTTATATATCGATCAATAAAATTTAACAAACGTAAATATCTTACATATTAAATATTTTTAGAATAAGTTAGTTGTTTTTTGGAAGAATAACAGAATATTTTCAGAGGAAAACATTGAAGTCAACCAAGTCGGATGTTTCAAATATTTTCAAAGATTATCTCTGGTAGTAGAAGATTGAAAAAAAGAAAATTACAACATCCAATGCATAATAAATAAGAATATAAGTTTATGTGTTAGAAGTATAAATAATATGTATGATTTATAAGGATAGATATAGAATACAACAAAGCCTTTCATATTACATATGAAATGTAAGAATCATTTCATACATGAATAATAATTATGTTGAGGAGTTCCTTAAAAATACATAAGTATTTAATCATTTGTATTTAACATAAAATTTCGAGAACCTACTATGAGGATACATATAATGCAATAAATCTTATTTATTAAGTGACATGTTGAAAATAATGAGTTATTTGGAAGATTAATAGTGTGTAATAGGATACAGTCTTTCAAAATAACATATTCTAATTTTGATGGTTCTATACAAATATTTAATTATTAACCATCATGATTAAGTTTTATAATCATTATTCAGTCAAAGAAACACAATAATGACTATTGAGGAATATTACGTCATGTTTTTATGTTATTTTAATGGTGAAGTGTGTGATATAGGAAGAAATTTTGGTAAATCGTAATACCACATTAGAAGGAGTTCCACATCACAACATTTCATAATACCATGATTTTGTGGGAAAAATTGAATATTTTGGATTTTGTGGAGAAGAAGAAGATCATGATATTTTAATATCACAGAAATACTTTTTTCGAGAAAAATAATGATTAAATGATGGATTAATTGGGATTAAATGAATCTAAATGATAATTTTAATGGAAATATTTATTACCACAAATAAGTGAAGGATTAATATATTAAAATATGGAAATTTGATCACATATGTATCATAATATAAAAGTGAATAAGAAAGAAGAAAATAGGGATTCGATGTTGCTGCATCAATTATGATGAGTATTTTTTAGGAATGAATATCTAGTAATGGGAGATACCGATAAAATAAGTAGAAGATCCATAGTTTACAAGCTGATAACTATCTTGGGCTTCCATTGGCTATCTATATTTTGAATATTTGGATTATCTCTCAAAAAATAGTAAATTTCCTATATTTCGTTGTTGGGGATAATATCTCAAATAGGTGAAATATTATACACTTTTCTTAAGTTATCTATAAATAAAAAATAATTTTTTTTTCTGTGAATTGTATAAAAACCATGAAACACTGAGGATGTAATCATACTTTTTGTAATTGAATCTTATTAACAATCATGTTATGTTCCTTATTTATTTATGAACTATGTTGGGTGGGAATATCCTTATTGAGAAATGGAATTAAAAATGTTATAAATGATTATAAACATTGACCCCCTCCCTTTCTTCATGTTTATGATATCCCATGTGATTCTATCAAGTTTATTCCAAACCTTGTGAGGGATAGAAGTAATTTTGAGTTGTACTTTTCAATTCTTTTTGGAGTGAATGCGTCCTCACTAACTCGTGGTTGAACATAAAATGATAATGGAATAGGTATAGGAAGTGAAACAACATGACATCCCAAGAAACTGGTGTTTTTGATATACATACTCTACAGAAGTGGTTATAAAAAAATTATGGTGAAATGAAATACACCACATAGAAAGAAAAATATGGAGATTATATTTGAAATTGGTGTTTTAGTAGGAATTTCAGTTGAGATATGTACCTGTGAGAAGTAATGAATCTCATGATCTCTATGGTGAATGTTGTGGTGCTTCATGCATAATTAATTTCAAGGAAGGTAAAAACAATGTTAGACCAGGTAACATTTACATGGAGGAATATTTTTTCATGTATAATTAACCTTGAATAAGTGAAAATCATCAATTATAGGGAATTTATTAGTGCCAAAGAGGATTGGTTTTATTCGGATTGAAATGGAATCTACCATGGCATGGTCCAGAAATGGTGTCCGTTTTTTTATGTTCATGAAATGTTTAGGGGGATTGTACCTAGCTAAGTGAAATGGATTCATTGATTCATTTTTTTTCTCTGAGGTTCCAAATAGAGAGTATAATGTCATGGATAATACCATAGTATGAGAACAAATTCAATGTTTGAAACAGTGATGGGATAACATGTCATGGAAAAGGAAATTTTAAAAACGGTTGCAATTATGTTCAAACCAGTTGAACTAAAATAGTGTATAACATGTTCTGGTGACCTTGAGGATGTGTTGGTTAGAGGACAATTCATGATTTTATGTTTATTTGATGGCATTGATTATCTGATGACCAGTGGTTATACATACTCAATCTCTAAATTATCTAAATACATTGCCTATCTTGTGTGAATCCAACACCATTCTTTGGTCCATAACACCATGCCTAGGACCATAATAATTTTCACACATGAGGCTTCTTACTTTGTTTCCAATCATTCCATTGTGCATTCAATCAATCAGAATTTCCAAATGAAGCTTATGTAGCTCCCCATTGTGTTGTAAGAACTAATATTGTTGTCTGATCTTCTTCCTTTACTAAAATTTATTTCATCAATTGTAAAATTCCTTTATTAAAGCTTTTATTTATCCAATAACCATATTAGGCTAGAAAAATGTATTTTTATTCACATCATACCTTCCATCGATGAAAAATTTATCATCACACTCCAACTCATGATATCTTCATGCATTGATCATGATAAATAGTATTAACATGGTGTATTCATTCAAAATTTCATTTATATAACGATTTTTGTGTCTTTAATTCTTCCTTGTGGTATATGACATGATCATTCACAAAATTCAATTCCATGTATTTTATAATTATGGTTCCACAAAACCATAATGTGGTCTCATGTGTATGGTAACAATCAAGGCATATTATTCAATTTATCCATGTGTTCTTATGTTTTTTATATAATTTCATCACCATCATCAAACGAAATCATATTAAACAATAATTAACAAAAAAAATCCAACCCACAACCTATATTTGTAACACATTTAATAAAAACTATATTACTTACAAGATATATCATGCATTAAATATAAAATTTTAATTTCATTTCCTCTCACATTTTACCCAACAACGTCGATAAGTTATCTTATAACCATCACTTTTACAACCTTTAGCCTAGTGAAAAACTCTTCCTTTATGGAATATAGTGCACTACCTTCAATAGTTTCCATAAACAGCCCACAAAGTCCCTCCACCAAGTAAAAACACCACTTTTGGTATTCCTTCTTTTATTGAAATCATCTCTAAGGTCATCATCTACATACCTATAGAGATATTTCCCTTTAAAAAAGCATATAAAGACTTATTTTGGTCCTCTTAAATACCTTAGTATCCACTTAACTCATTTCCAATATAGTTCACACAGGTTACCCATGAACCTAGTCATGAACCCCAACACATGAGAAGTTTATGATCTGGTACTAAATATGATATATATATATATATGATATTTTTTATCTTATGAATAAGGTAAAATAACTATGTACTCAACCACATTCTCTATAATTATTGCTTGTTTCATTCTAAAATTAAAATAGTTTTACAAGGTAATTAAAATTTTCTTTTCTCTTATATACCAGACATACTCCAAACCATCCCCATTTAGTTATCTAGTGATATCATCATGGTTCTTGACACATTATCTCTATGGATATTCATATCTAGAATCTTGATAGATTCTCTAATGTCCTTCATCTTAATCTCCTTGGTTAACATCCATTTCATCTCATTAATAATTTTATTACATGATATTGAAAACAAAATATCATTTATATAATGAAGAAATGTGACACACATACCTCACAAAATGATTTGAAGTAGAGATGTTTGTTCATGCCTCCACATTTGTATACAGTTATACTTATAATTGAATCAAATTTTTTATTTCATTTCCTAGGTGAATTTTTTAATTCATCCAAATTTTTATGGATTTTTTACACCAAGTTTTTCCCATTTTAATGATTCTCTTTTCAATCTCCAATAAATGTTCACCTATAAATATTAATGAAGGAATTTGTTCTTAACATAAACCTTCTAAAGATGAAAATACATTAATGTAATAATAATGAGTGTCTCATTAATGGTGGTGAGCTTCATATTATGTGAGAAAATATTAGGTAAATTCACACATCCCTTCTATTAAAATCCATTCACAACTAGAATCACCTTGTAGATCATTATATCATCATGTTTCTTCCTAAAATAATAAATCCATTTTTCAAAAACTATTTATTTCCTTGTGTAATGTAAGTTATCTCCCACATCATTTTATCATGTAATGAGGTCATTCACTCATTTATTGTAATCCCCCACCAGTTCCACTCCTTCATCTACATCTCTTATTAAAAACATTATGGTTTTCCATTTCTCGACAATATAAAATAACTTAACAATGATGAATACCTCTATAAAATCATTCAAACTTTTTTGGATCTCCAAACCATACCTAAATAATATGTTCCATTGGATTTTTAGTCACATGGTCTTGTGCTTCTTCAAGATAAGCTTGATCTTAGCACCCATATTCTTCACTCGCACTATAAAATGAAATTGTATATTGGTATTTGTTTAGGATTCCTTCATTTAATATCATGTCATTAATTCTAATGAGATTATTGTTCTCATCATCCATGAAGTGGTATACAATCTTATTAGTACTGTATCAAGAAAAAGAATAATACTTTGGAAATTGTGTCAAGATGCTCCATTGTACTGAAATCTATATATACATTTACCAATATATCTAATGATTCTTAAGAGAGTCTTACATATTTTCCTAACTAGTGTTACTCAAGTAGATATTCTCCCATTTTCATGAATAGACTCTTCTTTATAAGATATCCTCAAATATTTTGATCTCATTACACGATGGCCTTTGGTGGCCTTAAGTACAACACCATTATAGATGTTCCATCGATTTTTTATTGATCCACTCAACTATATAATTTTATTGTTATGTGCCTAGAATAGTCTTCTCATATCAATTTACATTCATAGAATAAATTTTCTTAAATAATATACAATTATATTATCGTTTATTTTATATCCTCACTAATTTATGTTTTTACCTATAATTATTCTTCACTAGAGTCTTCCACCTCTGAAACATAAAAAAGATGCCATGTTTATTTTTTAGAAAGTAAATTTACACCTTCCTCTTAGAGAAAATAATAAATTTCACATAATATACTGATCCTATAAGGAAATGTACTAATACTAGTCCCTATACATCTATGTTCACCAATTCTAAATTCAAAACCATTGGTATCTAATGTCCTTTTGTAAATGACATCCTTTTTTTGGGTTTTGAAGATACAATATTATTAAAAATCAACTTATATTACCTCCATCATCAATGGTATTATATTTGATTTCAGGACATTAAACCCATTATCACTCATGAGACCTAACATGAAATTATAAAATTTTCAATCACCAAAAGAATTATTTGTTTCTACCATCACCATGTAATTTTCTATCATATAGAAGAGTATTTTATTTTTCACCCTATAATTTATGACCATAGCCACCTTAATAATTTTTCATGAATCGTGAGTTAAATTTGTTTTAAGGCCTTCATCCTTAATCTACCTGACTAATATAATTTTCATTCTCAACCAAGAATTATGCAAAATATTCATTAATCATAAAAAACTAGCACAAAAAAATTTCGATCTATGAATCACCATTTCCTAAAATCTATAAGGTTTTTGTTTCAACAAGATATACCTTAACAAAATTACCTAACACATAATTTTTCATGAAATAATTAATTGATTTGGGATAGAGAGATAAACCTAATTATAAAATCCAATACTATAAGGGTCTATACACACTCAAAAATGAATCATCAGTATTCTTAGTTACTATATTTTCTAAGTTGTTGACATGTACCTTTTACTTCCCTATAAAATCCTTTTTGATGTCGCCCTTCTTATAAATATTCCTTAATGTTGGAAAAATTCACTTTAACATATATAACTCTTTATCCTTTATTTATATCTTCTTCTTTGAGTTTCTCACAATGTATATACCCCCCTTCTTTTAGATTTAATAGAAAAACAATTGAATCCACCCGACTCTCATCTATTAATTTTTTTCTAAGGATTGGATCATGCACATCATTCAACGTTAATATGGTATTACTAAAAGAACTTCTAACAACTATAATAGTCTCTTCCATACTATAAATGTTATATTATTTCCCATAGGTCCTAACCTGGTGACAAAAGACCAAGTGGGGTTTCTGGGAGGTCTTGGGTTCGAGTCACCCTGAAATCCTGCCTGTGTGTGTTTGCATGTTTATTTGGTGTTTTCTAATTCTTCTGCCCTAGATGTTTGTAATAAAAAGTATATTAAAATCTTCATCGTTGAACATGACACAATGAAAGGAATTGTAGATAACATGAAATTATGAGTACATAACCACACAACATTCCCCCTCCCCAACGCATTATTTATATAATCTAATAAAGAAACATATATTTCTAGAGTAATGTGTTACTCCAGCACCCTAAGTTTCACAATGCTCCATGGTGATAAATTACCCATGTATTCGTGTCTCATCAGTTTTTCTTCAATTTTCATAAGTTTTTTGAACCCAGAAATAAAGCAACACCTGCCTAGAAACCAAATAAACCAAATTTCAAACCTCCAAAACAAAAAATATGAATTAGAAAAACAAATTCAACCAATAAATTTCAATTTAAAAATTAATGTTTCAAGGATGAATACCACTGATAGCCACATGAACACGAATCCATGGGTCGGAACAAATCCCTACACCTCCCCAACATGACCTATCACCATCGTACCATCTCATGAACTGACGTGCGCCAAAATTTATGCAGGTCACATCAACACCCATATTTTCATCATCGATGTCTCACTAATCATCATTCACACCAAGAGAAAACATGGCTCATACCATTTCCAACCCATGTTATTTTTGTATGAAACTTCTATAATTGTGTGATGATTTTTCTCATACCAGGCGTTGTTTCCATTAATTTTTGAAAGTGGTGCTACAGAAGATTTCCATATTTCTGGAATCATTATTGCAACGCTAAAATATTTTTGATATTTAGTATAGAATATGATGTTGGTTGGAATTCCATCCACTGTATATACTCTATTTTAGTGAAATGGTTACTCCAATTTAATGTTGTGACTTAGAGTTTCTATCACTGATGTCAAGGAACACTACGATGAACCATCACAAAACCGAAGATAAATAACAGAAAGAATACAAAAGCCACTAACCTAAAATCCATGAAAAGTTGTACATCACCAATGCCACACTAGAAATCCGTCCCAAGATAACCATTTACCATAAACCTCCACTTGTGACATCAAAAATTACACATTACTTTCATAATACTCTTGGATTAAAAATTGAGAAATCCATAAAACTAGCTACAAATCATCTGATGGTGCATGCACCTAACCAGACCCACCCCAAAAACACCCACACAACACTGTGAATTGACAGGAAAACTATTCCAACACCTAGATAGGAAAAAAATGGATAAATTCCCAAATCCCACCTCCTTATGTTTCTTAAGCATTTTAAAATTTAAAAATATCAAATAAAGGGATATGGTTGGTTGTATTTTAAAATTTTGATCTAATGAGGTGTGAACCCTGCTTCTTTATTTAGAAAACAAGCATGTACTTTATGGCCAATGTAAAAGAGGTGCAAACCCCATTAATGACACATTACGTGTTTATTGATTTATAAATTTTAGTTAACAATTTATGTCTATAAAAAATCTTTATGAACATTTTTTATAATTATTAGTAATTTACTAATAAATAATATGTTCATTAATTATTAATTGTATTATTTATTGTTAATTACAAATATATTATTATGTTATTAATTAATCTATAGTGATATAATGGTTATTTATTATTTAATAATATAAATAAAATAATTTTCATTGAGAAATACATTTACTAATTAATAATTATATTGGTTTTTATACAATATGTTTTATTGTTAGTAAATTTGTTATATAATTAGAAATATAATGATTATCATAAATATTAATAATATTTATAGAATTATTCTTTATACTTTGTTGAATTCATTCATGGTATAAAAATTTTGAAATTTAATAATAAGTAATATATCTATTATTTATCAAATATATTTTTTCTTACTAATTAATATTAATTTGTTTTTTTATTAATTAATTAGTATAAAAAATATATTACTAAATATTTAATTATAAATTTTTGTTAATTTTTTTATATATTTATTAGTAATTTATTAATAGGTAATATATTTATTAATTATCAATTGAATTATTTATTATTAATTAATAATATCACTAATATTTTTTTATATTAATATAAATAAAATAATTTATGTTGGAAAAATATTTAATAGTAAGTATTATATTGTTATTAATATAATATGTTGTATTATTAATTAATTACTTATTTAATAAATAAAATAATATTTATTATTAATATTATTATTATTTATAGAATTCAAAATTTTATTATTATGAATAATTAATAATAAATTTAGGATAAATATTTATTATACAAAATATGGATTATAATAATAAAAATAATTAACATAAGATAAAAAATAAAAATTATTATTATTACCAATGAAATTATTAATATTAATATTTCTTAATTGTTCAAAAATATTTGTATGAATTCCCATTTAACAATTTTAATGTATTCTGGAACAAAATATAATATAATAGTATTTTCTCAAATAATGTACATGTAATTATTTTAAAAAAAACATGTATAGATCTAATCTACAACAATGTCCCTGGTGCTCCTCTGTGTTACATCTAAGTGTATATAAAATGTGTTCATCCCATGTATATTGATGTCTGTGCTATAGCATATGCAGTTCTTTGGTATAATCTCTTGCACCTACCTCAACATTATCTAGTGTGGTTGGAAGTGAATCTACAATATTTAGTCCTATACCATGTCCTCGCTTAAAGATAGTGGATGCTGACTGTAACTCACCCCAATATTCGAAGAAGATGATTGTTATGTAGTGAATATATATGGATCATTTGAAAATAAAGTACGAAACAAATACTAATCAATGTTTATCTCTACAAAACATATTATGTGCTAATATACTATGTATGTGTATGTTCCTCTGGCTGGGGTTGTTTCTTACACGTGATAGAAACTAGAGGAGTAGTTGGTTGATCATAATGAATATCCTCCTCTTGTGTCACATCTGTATTCATAATAGAATCATCACCCATTGATTTATTTATATAAGATTAAACACCATCAACACCTTCTAACACATCAAATGAAATCTCATAATAAATCTCAACCATAAGAAGAATCACTTATTTCACTTCTCTATGAAAATAATCCTCTTCCAAAGCACTCCACTCTGTGGGATCTGATATGTGAATGGGTTGAGCGATATGAGAATCAGTTAAAAACAAATTATGAAGTTAATTAAATTACATGAAAATTTTGTTGAAAATTATAAGGAAGAATTATTACCAACTCATGATAACTCAGTTTGTTTCATGTAATATATATCCCTGGGAACATGTAGTATGAGAACCCATAATAAAACCTATATGGTAAATTTATACGCAATGTGATGGCCCCTCATAATCAAAACTCATGTCTTCTATCCCATATCGTAATATATTTTGCATCATATCGCCTCTAATCAATGTCTCACTTCCCTGAAATCATCATGGAATGATGTGAAAGTAAGTAACTAGGTGGAGTAGGAATGGGTTGATAGAAGCTGGACTGCCTCATAACCCTATCCTCAAGATGTCACTATAAAACATGAAAATGAATCAGAGGTATGATGTATGAGCCTGTAGAAAGAATCGCTGTAAAATAAAGTGAGAGACACTGAATGATAGCCCCAATATATGACTTCTATAAAACATAAATATAAAAAAAAGAATAAATAAATTAATAAATAAATACATGTATTGTACACAATAATAATTTAACTATATAATTACTAATTATGTAATTCATATGGTTGAGGACTTTCCATCGTATGTCTATAAATTTGGATGTCATATCCCCCTGTATCTAAATTTGGATGTGTCTGACCCCGCCTATACATAAAAGTTTTACAATGACATGTGGATCCTAACATGATTAATGAAATAGATGATAAACATTTCATCAATTATAAAATATAAAATGAATTATTACAAATTATATAATCACATACAAAAAAGGCATACAATATCAATCATACATTGGTCGGTTATCTCAAAATCAGCTATCATAGAATACCCTTAGCATGTTTTTTGGGATACTTATTATGTTCTACATATTAAATATTCTACTCTAATTTTATGCAATTGATAATAAATATCTACATATATATCTAAATATTTATATTTTATCCTTTTGACTATCAATATATATAAATTTATTTTAGTATTTAATGATGTCTTTTAAATAAATTCCTAATAAAAATTTTAAAATATTATTTTCAAATAATATAACACATATATATATAAATACTAAAGAATATATTAATAGTAAATTTTGTTAAATTTATTTCAAAAACTTAATACAATTTAAACTTAAATGACCATAAAAATATTGTAATATTATTTTAATTTTAATATAAGAAAATTACATAAGCATATATACTATTTTTCACCTAATTAGACTTTCCAAAACATAAACTTTTCAATGTGTCTTTATATGTGTGTGTATATATATTTATAGGTTCAAATAATTTACCTATGTGTATCAAATATTACAATTTAAATTCATTTTACTTTAGATATAATACATAATAATATATATATATATAAATACATTCATATATAATTATTCCCAATTTAAATAAAAAACCATATTCAAATAAAAAATCATATAGATAAAATGATATAAAAATATATACAACATTATTTATTAATATTTTATTATATATATTATACATATTTACAAATAAATATACATAATAAAATTTTGATAAAAATTTTATCAAGATTCACTTTATTTACCTTTGTGAATGGAATATTGTAATATAAATTTATGTTACTTTAAATATTATATATATTAATATATACATAAAGTTATATTCGAATATAATTATTAACCTTTAATATTAGGAATATAAACATTTTTTAAACAATAATATTTCCCTAAATATAAATTATATATTATACATAAAATTAAAATTATGTAATCACCATATTTAAATTTCATAAATCATTTAATTTAAATTAAATAATACAAAAAATAATAATTCATAATGAAATTAAATCATAAAAATAAAAAAAAAGTATACATTCAAACATCCATATATTCATACCTCCATAGATATTAAATAAATAAATCATATGATCAAAATAAATAAAAAACATTAGATAAAAAATTAAATGGAAAATTTTCAACCTTAAGAGTTGTCAGTATATTTTGATAAAGAAATGAAGTAGATATTCACAACCAAATGTAGATTTTAAAATTGAAAAATGGATGAGGGAGGCAATTCTATTTATAGTTTTTGATCAGGAGGAGGTTTGAACAGTATTCACGATTCCTTTGTAAAAATATCGAAGACAGCGTGAATGGGGTTCACGCTTCTTCAGAGGCAGAAAGATAAGCATGAAACCCATTCACGCTTCTCAAAATAATGAGAAGTTTGAATATGGTTCACACCTCCCCATTTCAAATATATATGTAGGGGATGAAAAAGATCTCCGACTAAGCATCCACAGTGAGAAAAAAACCCCTCTACAAAAAACACCAAAATTGAGGAAACTGAGACATCTAATTCTATCCCTTAACCCAAACCAAACCAACCCAAAACCCCATAATACTATACTAGAAGTGGATTCTATCATGATGATTCATGTATAAATAGACGAAGAAGAGACAAGAAGATGCCCTAACGACAATAAATAGAAATCAAAACATGTGATAATAATGGGATGGAGACTATGATAAAGGAGATTGATAAGAATATTATAACACAATAAAAAGGATAAATAAATATGAATATAATGAGGTCAAAATAGGGTGGGGCGAACCATTTATGGAGATACACCATTGATGCATGAAGAAACCCAAGCAGGGCGCTCTTGAGAGCACCAAATAGAGGACCCCAGTGACATCACTATAGAATTTGGTCCATGAATAATTTGATATCGGTGTTCACATGGGCCTCATAAAATTATCCCAAATATATCTGGTGGACCATTACTGAGGAATTCAATAGTCTACATATAAATGATGACAAAATTTCCATATTGAGTGATTTTTAATTTTTCTTGGGACTATAAATAAAAAAAATTGGATTTATATTTTTTTATCATGAAGAAAATATTCTAGGAAATTGTTTTATATTTTGGGATGTAAGAATTAAAAAAAATTCCATGATAATGGATATTGGTGTGAAGATAGTTATATATTATGAAGACTGTGGTGTTAATCAAAAGGTGTTTTGGAAGATATTTAGAAGTTTATTATATATAATAACACTAATACATGATATAGTGTATGTTTTTATACATTGTGAAATATTATATAATGATCTAAATAAAGTGAATTTTAAAGATATGAAAAGAATTAAAACAAATATTGAAAAAACATCCACCAATGGTTAATTATATAGGAGAAAATATCACAATGAGATATTAGCTTTTACTAATATTTATTTGGTTATCAATGTTGTTGATAATGATTTTATATCTTCTGGAAACAAATTAGAAAAAAATTATAGTTTTTATTATAAAATGAAAAATACAATAACATTATGTACAAAAAGAGTATGTGGTTGATAAAAAAATAATTTACAAAGATTATTTATATAAAAGAAAATCATAATGATTTAAAGTAAGATTTTGTAATACCATTATGAATTAGATTTTAAAACAAAAAATAAATTTACATATCCAATATTCTAGTTTTACACTAATGATTTAAACATATCGATATTAAGTATCATTTTATTAAAAAGAATTTTGGGTTTTGAATTATTATACCTTAATAAATTTCAAATCATGGTCAAACTACTTTTATTTTAACTAATAATCATTTAAATGAAATATTTCACAGTACTTATGGTATGTAAATGACCCTTTCCCAATAAAAATAATTGGATTATGTTGTCATGATGAACATATAACTCCCAAAGAGATAAACTGACATTTATTTTGAGATTACCCAAATATGGAATTTTTGAAAAGTTGGTAGGAAAATAGAGTTTCAGGTTGAGAAATAAAAATAAAAAGGGGATATAATATAGAGTTTAATAAATATTTGGACTCTATAAGCTTCAAAACAACTTTCACCATGGGATGTGATTTCTTAAAAACAATATTTATTCTGATAGTGTAGTGAAATGTAATTTTTAATGAGAAGATTCTATTGAAAGAGTTTAGTTTTTAAAATTCTAGTTTTTAATTTATAGTGAGAGAAATTCAGTATCTATTGTAAAAGAAGATTTATGATATCAATAAAAAATTAAAAGGTGTATATTGAAATGTCTGTGGAATTGTAATGTTTTGTTAATAATTTTATATTGAATTAAATCAATTTACACATGGAATTTTTATGTTTATAATCTGATTAAATAAACCAAAAAACAATTTTTGTATTGTAATGACCTTGACTGAGACTACGTGAATGGTTCTATTACATGAGGTTACATAACACTCATATTAAATCACCATTCAGGTAGACCAGACTATGGTTATTATATGTTATTTGGATGAAGAGCACAACATTTATGAAATATGATAAAATATTTGAATTTGATTAACATTTATTGATTGAACAATGTTTGGAATTTGTTTTTCATATGTTTAAAAAAATTCTATGAGTATGAAGTGGATAAACCATTTAAATATAAGCATAATATAAGTATCATGAATCGAAATATATTCAATGTGTTACTCATAATATTTAATGGTCCACAAAATTTATTCCCTAAAATATATTTTTTGATAATTACTTTAATCTATCGATTTTTTAAAGTATATACAATGCATGTAAAATATTAATAAAAACAGACAAAGAGAACAATAAATATAACTTGATAGATAGAATATCATTTTCTATGGATGTCAAAGAACATTTTTCAATAGACACAAAAAACATTTATATGTATATAAAATATGTGTTGAGTTACAAACATTAAATAATAGATTATTTTCCAAGTGTAATGAATTTTTAGTCCATATTGAACACTTGTTAATGGATTGAAAATTTGTGAGTTAGGGTACAAAACTATTATCATCAAATTGAAACATATATTTCATTCAATGAGTACATGAAAAAAATAAGGATGAAAAACATGTGTTGCGGCACAATGAATTTTAATGTAAAATCCATAGAAAAGTTTCATTTAATTTTACTTCTATATAGATCTATAAAAATACAATTTTTATAGAATGTTTGTAAATGAAGAGTACATAATAGATAGGAATCATAAAAACACACAAATATATAAAATGTTTGGGTAGAATATATTATGTTAATAATAATTTATCAACTATATAAAAGAAAAAAATTTCTAGAACGTAATATTATTTAGTGAAGTAAAAGTTATAGAATATTTTCTTAGTTAGATTATTTTATTGAAGAATAAATGGAATGAAAGAATTTGTCTTAGAAGAAAATTTTATGGGGGAAGCAATGACACAAAACATTTTACTATACAAAATATATTGTAAGGAATGAATTATTAATATAATATATTTCATATAGAATATTGTTTCAACAAAAATTTTGATCAATAGAATATACTACATAAAGAATATTTTATAAAAAATAATTGATCAATGCAACACATTGAAATGAAATTTGGAACTGAATATGGGCTCCCCCTAAAAATTTTAGCTGACATGCTTGCATAACATTTTACATGGAATAGTGTTTTTTCTGTGGGATTTGGAAATTGTTTAATTATGAATATTAATAATTATTTTTAATATCTGTTTGGGTGATAAATTTTTCATGTTGATCTTCTGCCTATGGTATGCTTTTTTTGTGTGTTTTTTATAAATATTTTCCCTCCGAAGGATCTTATATAAACATGGAATGTCATGTTGCATATGTCTTATTACAAATATTTTAACTCAAAAAATAGTAAAACAGATTAATTTTTAGGAGTGTTGAGGTATGTAATATTTAGAATAAGTGGGTTAAAATTACTCTCAAATCATGGGGTAGTTTGATGGAATTATGAAAATTTTATTGGGGTGTGTTTCATCATTTCCCATGAAGCTAGCACAAGAAAAATTTCTTGTTTCATGGATTATTTGGATTAATAAGAATGATGTGTTATGTCAGAATATTGACAAATCCAGATGTAGTGCGGATAAAATTAATGTCTATCATGCTTAATTACTTATGAATAGTGCATGAGGAGGAAGTGTATTTTTAGATATTAATCATCATGATAATTACTTTTCTAGATATTGGTGTTATCCTTTCTTATACCTTATAAAGAATATTGTTTATGAGGTAATTTTATAGTTTAATAAATTGGTTATCAAATCAATGATTAGGATGATTTTTGTGGTGTTTAAACCACCTTTTATAGGTATTTTTGTAAAAATGAATTCAACATTTTTCTTAAGGCTAAGGAAAGAGTTTCTATATTTGAATTTACTTTTTCTCAAGGCTATATATGGGTAATTAATGAGTCAGAGTTCCTGGTTTTGATCAACTCCCTTATTGTTTCCAAAGAAATAATTTCCTTTGTTAAATTTTTATTGATGAAATTCGTAGTATTTCAATTTATTTTATGTCTTATAGTATTTAATTGTAAGGAGATCGAGTATCTAGGTTGTGCATCATCATAAAAATGTATTCCATAAGGGTGGTGGGAGGGTTTGGATTAGTTATTTTCATCATGACATTAAATATTTTACATTTAAGTATTTTACAATAATGTTTTATTAGTTTCATTCCATGTAAATATAACATATTAGACAAAAAATATTTTGGAAATTAAATACATGATCAACAGAATAATTTACTTCAATTGGTTTTGGAAATATTCCCTAAATGAATCAGCAAAAAATGATCTATATTAAGGTCTACACTAGGATATATCGTGGCATAGAGATTTCCACCATATCACAGTGCACTTAAAGGATGTTTATGTGGTATAAAATATAAAATGGTTATGCATTAATATCTCATTTTATTCTATCATTCTTGATTGTATAATCATATGATGATTAATAAAAGGTGATTTAATGTCTTACAAGTTCACTTAAAATTCAAATTAATTACAAGAGTGTGGTTATTAGTGTTAAAAAGAGTTGTAACGTTTGAGAATATGTGAGGCATTTCATTAATGGAGTTGAACTTTTTTCCAAATAGGGTCTTTGGATATCTGTATATTATTGCTCAATACTAAAATGATTGTATTGATAACTAACATAGAAGCTTCTCAATCTAATTCTTTTATTAGGTTTAGTCCTTTCTCAGATTTAAATAAGTTCTTGTAAACTATAGTTTCAAAAAAGATCTTTCCCAAGCATAGAGTGATTCATCTAATACATATATACATTTGGAGGAAGGAGTCATACGACTATTTATAAGTGATCATGATCAAATTCTTGTAAAAATATTCTATGGTCCAAATTGACTGGTATAAGTTACATCATACTTATTATATTTCATTTATATTCATTACAAACATATAGATAAATTCTTTTATTAATCTGAATTTAGAGTTTATTATACCATTTTAAGATGACTCTCATCCCTATTAAATGAATCATTGGGTTTAGATAAGATCTATTAACATTTGGTTTTATATTTTAAATAAATATAGAAACCTGAAAATAAGATTTCCAAACTCCACGACACTGGTAATCCAAAATGAAAATTATTTAATTTAAATTTCTACACCGTATATTTATAATTAAAAACGGTATTTTTCATATAAATATTGTAAGACCACATTGTAGAGGTAGTAGAAGTACAATTTTTTTGCATTAATATAAAATCTAATAAACAGATCACCATCAAATGATTTTTTTATGTCATGGTGAACAAATATATGTGTTCTGGTGGCCTTCAAAATGAGGGAAAACTATGGAATATTCCATTCTATTTCTGGATTATAAAGTCCTACCAAAAATACAATGATTCCCATAAAGGATGAGTTACATGGTGAAGAATGAATGGCATAAACATAAAATTACCAAAGGATAACATGGTGTTTACCCAAAAATATCCACAACTCATGGAAATGCCAGAGAACCAAAACATCATAGATTAAGTCATTGTGAAAACCATTTTGGAAAAAGCAATAAATAAATTATATGTTTATAAAAATTCGTAAAACCTTCTTTAGGGCGGGCCTGAAGTTCCTGCAACAAATCAAGGTGGGCATCAAACTGTATAACCAAAAAAGTTTTGACTTGATCTAGGATTAAATTGGATTTACATGGTTGTGTAATTCACAAAGTATTTATAAATTACAAAATAATTAAAAATTTAAAATAATTTATTTGTATTTTTTAATGATTCGTAAATATACATATAAAATTATTATATTAATTAATTATTTGTAATTATTTTATCCATTCCAGAATGAGTTTTTTATATTGATGTGATCAATATTTCAAATAACTATTTTTGTGATATATTTAATTTATGAAAAACAATTTAGAGTTGGTTCCATATAACTATCTTTTCTGTACTTTATCATTACATGCATTCATTTTTTTTTTGAATATTAAAAAAATCCTTATTACATCATGATTGGTCATTTGTGTGACATGGTATCTGATAATTTCCTAAGAGTAGTTGTCATACAAAAGGGTCATAGTAGTACCGACTATAATGTCTCATAAATTATTTGAAATATTTTTAATTATATGGAATTATTATGATACCACATGCCCGGAAGGCACGTGATTCCGAGGCCCAAAGACCTCAATTTTTTTTTAACTTTTTTAATGTTACAATCTATAAAATTGTTAGTGTGTTTTCTATCTTTTAAACTGGTGCTCGGATCGTAAATTCAAGGGCACCATTGAACTCGAAACACTGAGATTCTCCTAGAAATAACTTAACTTCGGCTGATAGTGGTCGAGTGGAAAGTAATTTCTTGAAATTTTAGATAAAATTTATTAAATAATTTAAAATATTTATATTATTTTTTTTCTCTACATTGATTGGTGGAAAACAGTGTTGCGATACAGTGACAAGGCAACAATGAGGAACATTAATGGAGGGTCTATAATGGATCATTTGAAACTGCGACGTTGTTATCATAATGACTCAATAAATCTGTATCATTAAATGTGGCTCATTTAATAAGAATCATTAATGGGAACAACATCACTATGATTTTTAATTCATTTAATAATCAAACATTTTGGGTTTTTGGGAATTAACAAATATGGGGAAATCTATGATGAACCGCCGATATAATCCCACTCCAATGAAGAATGAAGAATTAAGTGAAGAACGTTGGAGTATCGGATCTGGTGGTTGGAAAGCGATGATGAACACCAATGACTGCGGATCGATGATGACATGAATCATATATTTCATCATAAGAGGATCCAATAAATCTAGGTTGATTTTAATGAATTCTAATTATTTGATGATTTCTTCCTCATTCGTGAAATTTAACAACGAACGTGGATCAACCGACTGATGTGTTGATCGGCGAATAGATCGTTCATGCAGGTGGATATTGTGTGGGGGTTTGAATTGGGGTTTTACTCTTACTATTTGGTTAATACTATCCCCCTTTATTAAACTCTAATGTGGAGGGTGAGGGCTGACATGAACAAGGACTGGAACCTCTACCATAATTGTTTATTTTGTGATCTTCATGGATGATTTATCAAGACGGTGACAAAGAATGTTTGAGGTCGTCGCAGCCAAGGTGACGGTCTAGAATTTTCATAGACACAAGTGACTCTAGAAACAGACCACCAGACTGACTCCATAGGCCCGTTAAAGGTACCACTGGTGCACCGAAACTAGTGGTGGTGGCCAATGGTGGCCCGTTGTGGTTCGCAGTGGTAGCCGGGGACTGAGGGAGGCAGCGCGCCCTTCAGTGTGCCACGACAGCAGGAGGCTGTGTCGGCGAGGTGGGGCGATGCCTTTCGGTGATGAGGCATGGTGTCCATGGGCAAGGAAGTGTGGAACCCATCAGGGAGGAGGAACGATGCCCATCATCATTGCATGGAGGAGCAGCCAACCCAAACCTCATGGGCGAGCTGGCGCACATGGTCTCTCAACCGTGTGTTGAAGTCTGGTCAGCTAGCCTGGTCGGCCATCTAGTGTCGTCGTGGTCTCTTGACTGCGATAAAGATACCACCCCGCGTCGACCGAGAAGCGATTTAGAGGCCAGATGCAACTATCTATTGTGTCTCGGACGGTTGGATCGGGTCAGCCAGAAGGTCGGATGCACGCTTCCAGGCAGGACCCGCACCGCCTGGCCGGACCTCCGACATCGGGCCTTACCCGTGATGCTAAGCGGGACCCACCACCGGTCTGGAACCGTACTACAGAGCCGTACCCAAGACCCCAATGGGCCGTTGGGAAAGACCCATTCTATACCCACGCCGGACCCCTAGACCAGGTCGATTTGGGTCGGTCCGGACGCGTACCCAACCGACCCTCATTTCACTAAAACACTCGTACCTCTCAAACCAGGTGTTCGATCCATGAGACGTCTATTGAGATGGGACCCTCATGATGGGATGTCATTTTGAGATACTACACGTGATTTTCAATGGGATTTTATGTATGGATGGGTTGGATTGGAATTTAATCCAACTGGGCCCTTTTTACTAAAATTCACATAGCACACAAATCGGGTGTCCGACCGACGCGATGTTTGTTGCGTTGGGGCCCTTATGATGAGACGGTCCTTTGGGGTTACTATATTTGGTACTTTAAGTTGGTTTAGGTAATAATAATGGATTGAGGAGTGGATCATCCCTGAATCATGCATGCTAAGTGTAGGAATCAAATTGCTGGTTGGGATGTGAAGAAATAATAGCGATCCTATGTGGGTTAGAACCTTGCGATCCAGAGTAGGTCAGTCCCTATAGATCATGTGTTGGGTAGTGCCTATAGATCTTGTATGAGTCAGCACCTTTCTATCTTGTGTGGGTCACCTTCTAGTGATCCTATGTGAGTCGGTACCTAGTGACCCTGTGCTGATCAGTTGCCAAACCACTTGATAGAATAAGAGAATCTAGCTTTATGGCTGATCATATTTACTTCTGTACTATTGTTATACCTTGTATGAATCGCGTATTTTACTTTGTGTTATGTTTTTGAGACCTTTCTTGTCGGTATTACCTCTGTTCTATATTCCTTTGTGGTGTTTTCCTTTGTAGATTACTAAGAGGCCTACAGAGTTCTTGGGGTCCCTATTGAGTATTTTTATACTTACCCAAACACGGGCTTCACCCACACTTGTTTTTTCAGGTGAGAATGATGGATACCTTTTACTGGTAAATTGGGGAGCAAGGACTAGATAGTGTTTGGAGGAGGATATATAGACGTGGTACGCAGTAGTGAAATCTGACCGAGAGTTTTACCTACCCTTTAGGTAGGATCCTTCGTGGAGAACCTCTGGTTCTTGTACTTATTTTTCTAGGAATTCCATTTATTTGTATTTGTATTTTCCCCATTTACTTTCAGTTTACACACATTAATCTCACTAGTGATACTTTGTGGTGGTTTTACTACTTTTCTTACTTTATGGTTTTCTTTGTGCGGTATGTCATGTCTGTGTGTGTGCAGGTTTAAATACAATGCCTTCCATTTTTTTGGAATATTCTTTTTGGTGCCACTAACCCTTCCCTAGCCTATGGATGGTGGGCTTGGGGTAGTCAATGGATGGGCACCGGGGGATGGGTCGTCAAAAAGTTGTATCAAAGGCCGTACATTTATTCCATAATCACAAAGAGTCAATATTTTTCAATGTGGGTTGTATTGTTACGCGTCTTGAGTTTGGCTTTAAGTTTTGGGAGTATAGCGTTGGTGCAGCGGCTGACGTATCCATACACCATGACCCTAAATTCCGTTTTCTGACTCAGTACATGAAAGCACTGGTTGCATGTGTTTTCGAATGTTTTTTCTCCTGATACCTTTTGAGTCATCTCACAAAGAATAACTTATTGAACGTGGAGCAAATGTTTCTCTACAGGATGCCTCCATGAAGATAGAAAACCAAAATTATAGTGAGAGATCATGAATATGGTTCATCGATATAAGGACCCGGTCATAAACATTTCAAAATATTTAATTAAATGAATAATTCACATTGATGATCTTTTCAGTTTTAGAGTTTTAGAGAATTAGGACATAACTATTACATCTTAAAAGATTACAAAGTATACACTTCTACACAGTTTCCATTTCTTTCATAAAAAAATCTCTTGAAAAAAGAGTCATGTTTTATTATAGGTTTTAGAAAGAAAAAATTTTCCTTGATCCCATCCTTGACCCTATTCATTTTTAAGTCTTGTGAAAACATTTCATAACATGGGATGAGTATAAAAAAGCTCAGTAAGGGTTATCAAACAAAGAAAGGAAACAGTTTTTCATAAACACATAGAAAACATGAACTCTTTTACTTACCTAATGAAATAATATTATTTTATGAATAACACATAGAAATCATAAATCATAAAGGTAACTTGTGGCATCCATAACATACATATATTGTAGCTATCAGAGCTACATTGAGAGTTACTTTGGAGTACTCATCATAGTATATTCCCTAAATATCATAGGAGAAACATTCACGTTTACCTCTGTCACATTACCCAATGCATTAGAGAGCCATCTCGGTCTCACCCTCCCTAGGTTTGTCACAAAACCACCCATATACGTAAATAATGCCCAAGAACCACAACATGATCATAACACATAACATAAGCATAAAGGAAAGATAAAATTTCTACATTGCAATAACAAAATATCAATTCAAAATATTGAAAATATATAACCATTCTCAAAAACATTTTCAATACCAAAATACGTAAAAAGAGTATATGATATTTATTTTTCCTTTTAAAAACATTACGGCTTGTTAAGGAAGCCAATGATCAAATAATAATCATGGCGGTGGAAAGGTCGTTGTCAACGCTTACGTTAAAAAAATTCCTTTTTTCAATTTAGTAAAATTATTTGTATAAAAATATTCCCTTTGAATGAAATGAAAAGTCAAAGGGGTTTATACACCATATAAAATAAAGTCGTGTAAAAACTAAACATGCCTCTTTGATAGTTGATTGAGACGAAGTCCTTTACCTCGTGTCCGACGTGACTCGTTCACTCTTTAATATCCTGAATAATAAACTAAAGATAATTTCTACCTGCATAAGAACATTTTTCAAGTTTATTATTCATTTTATATCACTTAATATCATATTATAAACATTATTTAACCATTCAAGTTAATAATGTTTGTTTTTTCAATATTTGGTACTACAGTCAAAAATGAACACCTTATATTTACAAGTTGTCCATGTGGCCAATAGTCCATTATATCCAGTAACACATTCATTATTTAGATATCATATATATCATATATATCTAGTATATATATATATATATATATAACATTACATTTCATTTGGAGGTAAGAAATGAAATGCACCGTTCATGGAGACGGTAAGCCGTACGTACACATGAACACTACTTTGATTTCTATTTCTTATTTTAAAAGAATTAATACATAATGATACATTGGTATATTTTAATTCGAGTACAAAATCATATATAATATCATTAACTCCATCCTTTATGCATCCCACATATGGCATTAATGAGTTATATCACTTTGAGGGGGTCGTAATATGCACTTCCTCAAATGAAATTATTGCATTTACCCATAATGGAAAACATTATGGTATTCTATAAAATAAAAAAATAAAAGAAAGAATAAAACATAAAAATAATATATATATATATAATATAAATATAGTCTCATTTTAATGGCCACCATGATAGGCGGTAGGAGATAATCGAACAATCATCGTTTCGTGAGGCGATAGTTTTCCATCCACAGAAAGAGTATGTTCTTCACTCATTAGATGGAGGTGTGTGTAAGTGTAGTTCAAATACCACTCATAACAACATTATAGTATATTGAGAATACTGGTGTTGTTATAAAATAAAGGAATCAAATGATTTTTGGGGTTGGAGAATTAAAATAAAAGAAAATAAGTTAAGAGAAACGGTTACCTTTAATTTGGGTAACATCCTTTGGTTTGAACCAAAAGGACTTCTTTAAGTGACTTAGCCCCATGTAAGGATTATAAGAGGAGGATAGGGATGTATTGAGCTTAATTGGACAAAGTTTTGACGAGGCTAAAAGCTTGAGAGGTCTGAGGAATTGGTTAGAAGTGGTGTCCTTTTATAAGGGGGAAGAGGGACTCTTTAGAAAAGTGTGACAATATTATTTTATTATATAATGATATTCAGTTTCAAAATGACCTAAAATCATTAGAGTCAAATATAATATGTCTCATGGTAGAAATAAAATCTTCCAATAAGAATTGGACATGTTTTGGATATTATTTTAATATTTATAATCTAATTTATTTAAATCATTTATTAATGAGGTAAATATTGCATCATTATTGTGTCATAAATAATTTACATTATCCGATGTCTAAAAATTATAAAACAAATACCATTATGTAGGAAATATTTTTATCTATATACCACCTTATAAAAATTTATTTACTAAAATACTTTTGTTTATGTCATTTTTTCCTTTACTATGAATTAATTAATATAATGTGTTAGTATCATTCATAAGGGGCTCCATGGGGTCCCAAAATCAACCCAAGGATTTCCATGGTCGGCCATTACTCATCCAGTGAGGTTAGGAAAAGTGTTAAGGAAGTTATGTATTATTATATGGTTCTTTTTATCTTGAATTACCCTATTTACCTTTAACCGCGGTAAATAAAAGTCAAATGTTACTATTCGCCAAAAATTATTTTCATCTTATTGAACCACATTATAATTTCTAATAACAACCATGTATGTCGAATTTTTGAAATTCAATTCACAGAATTGGTAAAATATAATTTTAATGAAAAGTCGGTTTTTAAGTACTACTAAGTGGTATCCCTATTCATAAAAAATTTGATGTTTTTCAAAAAAATAGCAAAATTTCAGCCTAAGGTATATTTGATGTTCCGAATTAAAAAATGATGTCTATTTAACAAAATTCTAAACATATAAGTTTCATTAATTAATTTGAAATTAATTCTCGTCATCAAAACAAATAGCGTGTTTTCAGGAAACAATAACCATCAAAATATTGATACGTGTTTATGTCCAATTCAATTTGAAATTAAATATAACAAACAAAATTGGATTAAATGGTAAAAATATATTCTAATTAAACATTAAAACCAATTTTAAAGATAATATATCCATATAAATAAATTAGATTAAAAGGCACTTTTGAATTAAAACACAGTATTTTTACTATTCATTAAAAATGTACTTTATCAAAAAAATACCAAAAAATTAACCAAACTAAAATTTGATGTTCCAAATATAAAGAATAATTTTATTTATTAAAATAGAACCTAAAAAAATGACAAAAAGTAGACTTAATGAGGATTCGTCATTAAAAGGTGGTAAATCGACCTTTTAAAGTAAATTATGACTAAAATTAGATTCATTCATATTTTATGCCTCTATCTTTTTATTGGATAAATGTGAATACATTTAAGAAACATGTATAATAATATTGTTGTTAGTTGTTTTCATTCTATCCAATATAATGGCTAGGATTTAACTACCATTTAAAATAATAATATTATATTATTAGTGTGCAACGTAAAATTTCAAAGAAACCCGTTGATGCGTATCGGGTCGGCTATTGAACATAGAAACCCCTATAAAGTAAAATTAATATTTAATTCACAATTATTAATAAATATGAAATATGTCTTATTCATTATTTACCAGGTATGTTACATCCTTCCCCAGTTTTGGGAATTGCGTCCTCACCATTTTACTTATCAAAATTAGTGGAGGTATTTATGCCCCATAGCATTTTCAGATTCCAATGTTGCCTCTTCAACCAAATGGTTTTTCCACAAAACCTTTTCCTGGTGAATTACCTTATTCCGCAACACTTTTTCACTATAGTCATGAATCTGAACTGGTTATTCTTCATAAGAGATATTCCCTTCCAACTGAACTACCTCTGGGCTCAAAACATAATATGGATCTGGTATATACTTTCTCAACATCGAAACATGAAAAACATTTTGTGCCTGGGATAAACTTGAAGGAAAATCCACTCTGTACGCAACTGATCCAAATTTCTCTAGGATTTCATAAGGTCCAATGAACCTGAAACTCAACATTCCCTTCATCCCAAAAGATAGAGTTCGACAACGCTTTCCATATAATTCCTCAAATGGAGCCATTTGTATATCAGAATGAAAATTGTTATTAAATAAAAATTCAACCAATGAAATATGTTGGTCCCAACTTCCCAGACAATCCATAGAGAAAACATGTAACATATCCTCTAATGTCTAAATTGTTCGTTTTGATTACCCATCTGATTGAGGATGAAAATCTATACTAAAATTTAATTCCGTACCCAATGACTTTTTTATGACTTTCCAAATGTTAAAAATAAACCTGGGATCATGATCAGATACAATGGAGAGGGAAAATCCATGCAACCTGACGATCTCTTTAACATACAGCCAAGAAAGTTGATCTAGAGACAATTTATCTCGAATTGGAAGGAAATGAGAAAATTTATTCAATCAATCAAAAATAACCTAGATTGAATTATTACCTAGAGATGTATTTGGTAATACCACAACGAAGTCCATGGATATATTTTCCCATTTCCACTCTAGCGTCGGTAAAGGCTGAAGCATCCCTTTCGATAACTGTCACTCTACATTAACCTTCTAACAAGTAAAACACTTCACAGTAAAATCATCAATATCTATTTTCATTCCATCCCACCAGTAATAATCTCGAAGATCATTGTACATAATAGTACTGCTCGAATGAACTGAAAACGGGGAACTATGAGCTTCACATAACAACTCATTCTTCAACTGTTAATCACAAGGCACACATAATCACTTTCCAAATCACAAAACACAATCATAATTAGTGTTTAATTCAGTAAACTTACCCTTCTGAACTAACTCTACCTTTTTTAACTCATTTTCTTCCTTTTGTGCTTGCTTAATTTTTTATGATAGAGATGATCTCACTGACACCTAATACAAAATAGAATAATTTTCTGCGCCAATAACTTCTATTCCAATGTTTATCAAATCAAAAACCAAAGGATCTGGTTCCGAACTTAACATGGTTAATGAAGCATTACTTATTCGACTCAAAGCAGTATCCACTTTATTTTCTTTTCCCAGATGGAAATGGATCGTGCAATCATTATCCTTGATTATTTCAATCCATCTCCTCTGTCTCATGTTCAATTATTTTTGAGTAAATATATACTTTATTATTTTCTGATCATTATATATTTCACATTTTAATCCATAAAAATGATGCCTCCAAATTTTTTAAGAAAAAACAACAGTAGCTAATTCCAAATAATGTGTAGTGTAATTTAACTCATGTGGTTTCAACTGATGTGAGGCATTAGAAATTACCTGATCATTATGCATTAGGACACAACCAAGTTATTTCAATGAAGCATCACTGTAGATAAAAAACTCACCATTTCTGGATAGCAGTGAAAAAATTGGATCATTCACCATTCTTATTTTCAATTCCTAAAAACAATCATTACATTATTTTGTCCAGATGAACTTAACACCTTTTCAAGTTAACTTACACATTGGACTGGATAACCATGAAAAAATTTAAAAATTCCTCTGGTAATATCCTTCCAAACAAATAAAATTACAAATCTCGATTATATTTGTGGGTTTTGGACATTATTCAACAACTATTGTTTTAGCATGATCAATCATTATGCCATTTTTTTAGACAATGTGACCATGGAAAGAGATTTTCTACAACTAAAACTCACACTTTCTGAATTTCCCATACAGTTTATTTTCTTTTATGGTTTTCAAGACAAACCTTAAATGAATTTCATGTTCCTTTTTACTTTTGGAATAAACAAAAATATCATCAATGAACACAACCACAAACTTATCCAAGAACTCATGGAAATTTCTATTCATAAAATCCATGAATACAGTAGGTGAATTGGTTAAACTAAAAGGCATAACTACAAATTCATAATGGCCATATCTTTTTTGAAATGATGACTTCAGAATGTCTTCTTCCTTTACTTTCAATTGATGGTACTGCAACCTCAGATCAATCTTTGAAAAATACTGAGCTCCCTAGAGCTGATCAAACAAACCATCGCTATGAGGATAAGGATACATATTCTTAACAGTTATTTTATTCAATCCTCTATAATCAATGCAAAGTCTCATTGAACCATCTATCTTTTTAATAAACAATACAGGAGCACCACATGGTGATGTGCTAGGTCGGATGAAACCGTTATCTAATAACTCCTGTAATTTCTTCTTTACCTCTAAATGTTCAATTTGAGCCATTTGATAAGGGGGATTTGAAATTGGCTTAGCATCAACAACTAAGTCAATAGTAAATTCAACTTCCCGATCAGGTATAAAACCAGGAAACTCATTAGGAAAAACATCAATATACTCATTTACCACTGGCATATCATTAATCTGAAAAGTTCCTTTATTTTCAACAATATGTGGAAGGTAACATTCATTTCCATCTTTTACTAGTTTCTCAGTTTCATGATATGTTATCAAAATAATTGGTTCGTTCTTGTACACAAAAAAAATATTTCTGAAAATAAACCTCTTTAGCTCTGTAGTGAATCTTATAATGATAAAAATAAAGTCAATACATACCCAAAATAACATCAAACTCTACTATAGGAAAAACAATATGGATTTTAGGTAGATTCTTTATGCACATAAGGACAGAAATGATCTCATGTTTTCTTTTTGTCTCATCATTTCCTCCAGGTGTTTTTATCATCAGTTATATATTCATATCTTGAGATAGCATTCCCAATTTACTAGAAAACTTCTCATAAATGAATGAGTGTGTATACCATGAATCAAACTACCCATTGGAATAATCTGAACAAACAAATAGTGTAACTGATACAACCTCATTTGATGGCCCAACATCTACTAAAGTAGTTGAAAAGGATTTCACCACCCCTTTCTGCTTGTAGTCATGCTGCTTTCCATCAGTTTAGTTATTTTTTGGACACTCATTTTCATAATGACCAATTTCATTGCACTTAAAACATTTTACTGCCTGTAAATTAGATTTTGTCCCACCATTACCCTGATCATTTTCTGTGCAATTACGAGCCTTATGTTTAATTTTACCACATCAGTAGCACTTACCAGAATTTAAAAGACATCCTCGGCATGATTTTTACCACAGTTTTTACAAACAATAAACTTATGATTCCTACCATCATAATTTTATAAATAGTTCTTCCCTTTTCTCTACCACCTCAACCTCTTATTCTGTTGTTTTTCAAAGAACACCTGATCATCGGAAAACTCAATTTCCACATTCTCCACACAATGAACAAGTTTTTAATAGCTTTTGAACTAATGACAAGATAAATCCCTTCAATAAATTTTCATTAATCCTAAGTAAAAACGGTTGATTTTATTATCAAGATCTCATGTGAAATTTAGAGCATACCTTACCAGTATAGTAAATTTTGCTTCATATGTAGCCTCTGAGTCATCCTCCTGCCTCAATTCCATGAATTGATTTTTCATTCTATGATGAACCACCTTATGCAAATATTTCTCAAGAAACAGACCTTTGAATTCATCCCAATTGAGAGCAAAAATCTCCTCATTATCCCTGATATTTTTCATCATCGACCACCACGGATCAGCTTCACCATCAAAATAGTAAACAGCTAGACTAACCTTTTGATGTTATGAACAACCCATTACATTAAAAATATTTTCCAGTGCTTTAATCCACCATTATATTAGCACATGGTCAGATGATTCTCTGAATGATGATGGATGTTGCCTCATGAAATTCTCCACTACTGACATTTCCTCTGCGGATGATCTGGATGATCTCGTGCATGGATACCACCACCATTTATAGCCTGAGTAAACTATACCATCACTACAACAAATTATTCAGTTCTAAATCCGATCATATTAGGTTGCTGATTTGGAAGGTTGTCTTCATCCTGATTTCGTCCCAACATAGCTTCCATGATTCCTCTGCATAAAACCATTCCAAACACATAAATATTTTAGGAAAAAAACATGGTAATCTATAAATGATATATGATTTAAATATTCACATTAATTACATTGTGGATATTCATTTACCAATACCCTAACTCCTAAAGTTATCTAAACCGACCTCTAATACCAACTATAAAGACTTGGCCATAAACATTACATAATATTGAATTAAATGAATAATTCACATTGCGGATCTTTTCACGATTAGATTTTTAGAGAATTAAAACATAACTATTACATTTCAAATGATTACAAAGTAGACACTTCTACACAGTTTCCATTTTTTCATAAAACAATAACTCTTGAAAAAAAAGAGTCATGGATAGTTCCAGGTTTTAGATAGCATGACTTTTCCATGATCCCATACTTGACCATATTTATCTATAAGTCCTCTGAAAACATTTCAAAACATGGGATGAAAATAAAAAGCTCAGTCAGGGTAATAAAACAAATAAAGAAAAAAAATTCATAAATACATTCAAAACATAAACTCTTTTACATACCTCATGAAATCATAAGATTTTATGAAAAGCACATTGAAATCATAAATTATAAAGGTAACTTGTGGCATCCATAACATACTTATATTATATCTATCATATCTACATAGTTATTTACTTTGGAATAACCATCACTGTATATTCCCTAAATCTCTTAGGATAAAAATTCAAGTTTACCTTTGTCATGTTACCCAATGCATTGGAGAGCTATCTCGGGCTCACCCGCCCTTGTTTTATCAAGGAACCACCCGTATACGTAAAAAATTCCCAAGAACCACAACATGATCAAAACACAGAACATAAGCATAAAAGAAAGATAACATTTTCACATTGCAATAAGAAAATATCATTTCACGATATTGAAATAATAAAACCGTTCTAAAAATCATTTTCTATAACAAAATATGTAAAAAGAGTATATGGTATTTATTTTTCCTTTTAAAAACATTATGTCATGTTAAGGATGCCAAAGTATCAAATAATACTCACGGGGGCGAAAAGGTCATTTTCACTACTTACGTAAAAAAACAATCCTTTTTTTAGTTTGGTAAAACACTTCATATAAAAATATTCCCTCTGAATGAAATGAAATGTAAAAGGGGTTTATACATTATATAAAATAATTTCGTGTAAAAAACTAAACATGCCTCAGTGAAAGGAGATTGAGACGAAGTCCCTTACCTCATGTCCGACTTGACGCGTTCGTTCTTTAATATCAAAAATAATAAACTAAAGTTAATTTATACTTTCTTAAGATAATTTTTCAAGTTTATTATTCTTTTCATATCACTTATTACAATGTTATAACCATTATGTAATCATTCAAGTTAATAATGATTGTTTTTTCGATATTTGGTACTTCAGTAAAAAATGAACACCTTATATTTACAAGTTGTCCATGTGGTCAATAGTCTATTATATCCAGTATGAAATTCATTATTTAGATGTCATATATATCAAATATATCCAGTATATATATATATATTTATATATATTTATTTATTTATAACAGTACACATCATTTGGAGTTAAGAAATGAAATGCACCGTTCATGGAGACGGTAAGCCGTATGTACGCATGAACACTACATTCATTTCTATTTCTTATTTTAATGGAATTAAAACATAATGATACACAGATATATTATAATTATAGTACAATATCATATATAATATCCTTAACTCCAAACTTTATACGTCCCACATATGGCATTAACGAGTCAAATCACATTTAGGGGGCGGTAGTCCGCACTTCCTCAAATGAAATTATCGCATTTACCCATAATGGAAACCATTAAGGTATGATATAAAAGAAAAATATAGAATCAAGAATAAAACATAAACATAATATATATCATATATAAATATAGTTTCATCTTAATGGCCACCATGATATGTGATAAGAGATATTCGAACAATCATCGTCTCGTGAGGTGTTAGTTTTCCATCTATAGAAACAACATGTTATTCACCCATTAAATGGAGGTGTGTGTAATTAAAGTTTGAATAATTATTATAAAGAAATCCTAGTATATTGAGAATACTGATGTTGTTATAAAATAAAGGAATAAAATGAGGTTAGGGGTTGGAGAATTAAAATAAAATAACAGAAGTTAAAAGAAACAATTGCATTTAATTTGGGTAACTTCCTTTGGTTAGAACCAAAAGGACTTTTTAAAGTGACTTCTACCTAAGGAAAGGCTTCTATGAGGAGGATAGGGATGTAGGGAGCTTAATGGGAAAGATTTTGGACGAGCTTAAAGGCTTTAAATATGTGAGGAATTGGTTATAAGTGGTCTCATTTTATAAGGTGGAGGAGGGGCTCTTTAGAAAAGTGTGAAAATAGTATTTTATTATATAATGATATTCGGTTTCTAAAGGTCCACAAATCATTATAATAAAATATAATATGACTCAGGGTCGAAATAAAATCATCCAATAATAATTAGACATGTTTTGGATATTATTTTTATATTTATAATCTAATTTATTTAAATTATTTATTAATTAGGTAAATACTGAATCATTATTGTCTCATAAATAATTTAATTAATTAGATTTATAAAAATTATAAAAAAATACCATGATCTAGGAAATCATGTTAGCTTTACAATTAATATTTATAGTAAAAACTATTACTTATATATAACCATATAAAAATTAACTTACTAAAAGATTTTTGTTTATGTCATTTTTTCCTATACAGTAAATTAATTAATCTAATGTGTCATTATCATTCATAAGTGGCCCCATGGGGTCCCAATATTGACCCAAGGATGACCATGGTAGTTCATCGCTCATAAAATATGGTTAGAACAAGTTTTAAGGTAGTTTTGAATTATTATATGTTTCTTTTTACCTTGATTTACCCTATTTACCTTTAACCCCGTTAAATAAAATATACAAGTTACAATTAACCAAAAAATATTTTATTCTTATTGAACCATATTTTACTTACTAATAACAACCATGTATGTCAGATTTTTGAAATTGAGTTCACATAAGTGGTAAAATTTCATTTAAATGAAAATGTCCGTTTTTTAACTACTACTAAGTGGTTTCACTATTAATCAAAAAATTGAAGTTTTTCAGAAAAATACCAAAATTTCATCCTATGATATATTTGATGTTCTGAATTAAAAAATGATGTCTATTTTACTAAATTCTAAAAATATAAGTTGAATTAATTATTTTAAAATCAATTCTCATTATCAAAAAAAAATAGTGTGTTTTTAAGAAAAAATAACTATAAAAAGATTGATACTTATTTTTGTCCAATTTCAAAATGAAATTAATTCCAATAAACAAAATTGGATTAAATTGTAAAAATATATTCTAATTAAACTTTAAAACCAATTAAAAATATAATCTAACCATATAAATAAATTAGATTAAAAGGCACTTTATAATTAAAATACAACATTTTCACTATTCATTAAAAAATAAACTTTATCAGAAAAATACCAAAAAATTACCAAAAGTAAATTTTGATTTCCCAAATCTAATGAAGAATTTTATTTGGTCAAATAGAACAGAGAAAAATGACCAAAACTATATTTAAGGAGGGATTTCTATAAAAAGGTGGTAAATCGAGCTTTTAATGTAAATTATGCTTAAAATTAGATTCATTCATAATTTAAGCCTCTAAAATTTTATTCGATAAATGTAAATACATTTACAAAACATGTATAATAATATTACAGTTAGTTTTTTTCATTCCCACCAATATAATGGCTAGGATTTAACTACCATTTAAAATAATATTATTATACTATTAGTGTGCAACGTAAGATTTCAAAAAAAAACTCGTTGTCGAGTATCGAGTACACTATCGAACATAGCAACCTCTTCAAAGTAAAATTAATATTTCATTCACAAATATTAATAAATATGAAATATGTCTTATTATTTATTTACCTGGGATGTTACAATCGAGTGGGGAGGCGTCAGTGCAGGGACCACCTACGACGATAGCACCTTCGGGTGGTGTACCAGCACCACCACCACCCGAAGAGAAACAGTTGCTACCATCCACACCAGTGGATAATGCGCACAGATTGAGCATGCTGGTCAATTCCCAGAGATAGATGCCTTTTAAGATTCAAGGTGAGACAAATCTTCAAGAAGCTGAGGATTTGATGGAAGCTATTACTCGTGTTTTTTTCACCTAGTAGAGACAATAACAGAAGAGATGGTAGTTCTAGAAGCTAGCATTTTCAAGGAATGGATAGGAGGTGGTGGAGAATGATGATTTATAAACACTAGGAGGTTAACCATGTATAGATGGACTTCAAGAGCCTCTTTAGGGTGGAGTTCCTACTAGCGACGCTTCACTTAGTGCATATTCGTGAGTTACTACACATGCACCATGGTAGCCTGGTTGTGGCCTAGTACACAGCGAGGTTAACCAACATCTACCACTACTCCACAAATATGGTACGAGACCCTTCTTCCGGACTTGGACCTTTGAGTAGGGACTCTGAAGGGAGATTACCGTCTCGATAAATTCTATCAACATCCTGATGCAGGTTGGAGTACTAGAGCGATCCCTACTGGGAGAGAGCTTCCTAGCCGAGCTGGCACCGACGGTGAGAACCACTATAGAATAACATGTGTTCAATTCATCTACAGTAGGAAGTAAGAAGAAAACTAAGTGGTCAAAATGAGAAAACCCATTTGGATGATGACCATAGGATGTTGGTTTATAGGTGCGGAACTCACGAGGTAGAGGAGGTCATCTGATAACTAGAGTTTGTTACTATTGTAGTGGACAGGGGATCATGGATCGTGACTATCTGACTCCCTGCATGGATGACCTACTAAAGGTTTAGGGACCACCAAGACAGTGATATATGTCCACGAGAGGTGGTATGTAGGGCTGCAGATGTGCCAGGGGAGTAGGGCGAGTAGCAGGCGGTGGGCGATGGTTCGAGGTACTACCACCACCACCCCCATGAGGTCCACCAGGAGCTCTGGGTGTTGGTGTATTGGGGTGGGGCCAGCATCAGGTGATGGAGGCCAATGACCATAGTGCTCCATAGATTATTAGAGTTACGATCTGTGTCTAATCCACCTTAGCTATAGTTCTTATAGACATAGGTTCCAGTCACTCTTTTCGTTCCATAGCTCTTGTTCGGAACTCGAAGATTCTGGTGGAGCCGTCTTCTTGATCCTGAAAATTAGGGACTCCTACGGGAGACGATTCAATGATAACACTCTGGTTCTGGTATTGTGAGATTACTCTAAAAGATGAGAGCTTCATCTGGGATCTTCTAGTATCAGCATCGAGGCCTTACATTGTCATCTTATTGATAGACTGGATATCCACAGTCCATGCTCAGATCGACTGTTTTAGGTCAAATGTGCAGTGTGTCTGTGAGGATGGGACATAGTTTTCATTCATCAGTGAGAAGGGAACCTTTGCAACACAAGATGGACTTTATCAGTGGATGGTGCAGCCAATCACTCACTAGTTGGATATCCTCACCCTTGGTGTGGTAGATGAGGGGAGACCGAGATTTCCAGTAGTAGTGGATGAATATGAGGATGTCTTTATAGAAGTTTTCCTATGACTACCTCCTGACAGAGATGATGGATTTTTCATTTACTTTTACCTATGGACGACATTGATATCCACATCGTCATATCGGATGGCTCCCACAAGGATTTGTGAGCTGAGGTTATAGCTGGAGGACTTGCTGGAGAAGGGGTTCGCAAGGCCCAACATTTTTCTGTGGGTACCCCTGGTGCTCTTTCCCTTGAAGGCATATAGGAGTTTGAGGTTGTATGTGGACATCCGAAACATGAACCAGAAAACCATGAAGAACAATTATCCACTGCTGAGGATTGATGACCTCTTCGAACAGTTGATGGGAGAAAGGTAGTTATCGAAGATAGAACTCGGATCAGGAAATAACCAAATTCGGTTACGGGATGAGGATGTACTGAAGACATATTTTAGGTGCTGTTAAGATAACAACGAGTTCTTAGTGATGCATTTCGGCATGACTAACATCCCAACAGTGTTAATGGGACTCATGAACAAGGTATTACAACTTTACCTCGATCATTCTGTGGTTGTCTTCATTGATGACATCTTGGTGTACTCGACGTCAGAGGAGGAACACACTACACACCTGTGGATAGTCCTATACTCATTCCGAGAGCACCAGCTTATTGGTAAGCTATCAAAGTGCTTGTTATTCATTTCGGAGGTCCACTTTCTGGGACACATCAACTCAGTGGATGGAATCATAGTGGATCTAGTGAAGATAGAGGCAATGTTTTCTTTGGAGCCACCCCAGAGCATGACCGAGGATCGAAGCTTCCAAGGGTTGGCTAGGTACTACCATAGGCTCAGAAAATCCTTTCCAAAGTAGCAGCACCCTTTTCATCTTTAATAAACAAGGTAAAACCCTTCATGTGAAAATAGAGGTGCCAACTGAGTTTCTAGGAGTTGAGGTAGAGACTGCCGAGTGCCCCCACTATGGGACTACTAGATGAGGGTGTTGGGTATGTAGTCTACGGCGACTTATCAGACACCAGACTGTGATTTTTTCTAATGCAGGAGTGATAAGTGATCACCTATAGCTCATGGTTGTTGAGGAAGCATGAGCATAACCATGCAGCCCCCAACCTAGAGTTAGCAACAATGGTCTTTTCCTTGAATATGTGGGGACACTACATGATGGGTGAGTAGTTTACAGTTTAATCTGACTAATAGAGTCTCAGGTATATCATCACCCAGAAATATCAGAACATGAGATAGTGGTGATGCATAGAGTTCATCCAATACTTTGACATTGATATATTTTGTACTCTTGGTATGGGGAATGTGGTGAAAGATGCACTAAGACAGAGGTCTCGTTCGTAGCTGTTGGGTGATGTGACTGAGCAACTAGCTGTGATGCAGATATCCTTCGTGGATAGTGATAGAACATCATACCTCTAGTCTCTGAATGCCACTCCCCAACTCATACAACGATCAGGGAGGAACAGCTGGAGGAAGATGACTGAGAGGCTTGAAGAGCACAGTTATCCTTAAGGAGGGCTTCTGATGGATTTTCGATAGTTAGGGAGAACATCATACTTTTTTAAGGCCACACCATAGTAATAGTGATGTTATGGGAGGATCTATTGAGGTAGTTCCATACATCCCCTTTCATAGTACATCCCAGAGTGGTGAAGATGTACTTGGACCTCCAACATTAGTACTGGTGGACATGGATGAAGAAAGTAGTGTCCGAGTTCGTTTCATGATGCCTCACTTGTCAGCAATTTAAAGCCTAGCATTAGGTTCCAATAGGCCTATCCCAGCCACTCGAGGTACCGGAGTGGAAATGGGATGGTATCTCGATGGAATTTGTGATAGGGTTACCACATACATTTAGGGGTAATGATCCCATTTGGGTGAACATTGACCGACTCATCAAGTCATCTCACTTTCTACCCATCCGATAGCAGGGACCAGTAGATGTCTTGGGATGCCTCTATGTCAAGGAGATAGTGTGGCCCCAAAAGGTGCCTTCAGAGATCATCTAAGACCATGATTCATGATTTACATCCCATATGTGGAGGGGATTACAAGAGGTATTTGGGATATAGTTGTGCTTGTTCTTAGCTGTTCACCCCTAGAAGGTTGGTCAGAAATAGCGGACCATACAGACCATGGAGGAAATTATCCATGCTTATGTCCTAGATTTTAGTTGCAGTTGAAAGGACCACCTTCCATAGGTTGAGTTTGTATACAATAATAGTTATCACTCCACCGTTGTCATGGAACCATTTGATTCCTTGTTCGGGTGGCTTTGTAGATCACCCCTATTGTAGACAGATCCCATGGAGTCTGCACTCATTGGTCTAGAGTTATTACGGGCTACCATCGAGAAGGTAAAAATCATCTAGGAGCAGATGAGGACTATATAGTGTAGGAAAAATTCTTATGCCAACAGGATAAAGAGGCCCTTGGGGTTTGAGGAGTGAGATCATGTATTTATTCAGGTCTCACACTGATGAGTATTACAAAGATTTGGCTGAAGCAGTAATCTATCTCTGAGATTCACCAAACCTTTTTCATATCCTAAGTAGAGTTGGCGATGTGGCGTACCTTCTATCTCTTCCCCCATAGATACAATGAGTTTTTGATTTTTTCCACATGTCGCAGCTGAGGATATATGTGCATGATCCATCGCACATCATTGAATGGGGTGAGTTGGAAATGAACGATGTGGCGACATTTTTGGAGTTCCAGGTTGTGATATAGGATCAATAGAAGTGGGTCATATGTGGGACGTCGAATCCTCTAGTGTGAATTCAATTGCAGCATGGGAATCTCCAGGAGACACATGGGGGAGGGAGGCTCAGATTCGTTCTCATTACCCATAATCTATTTGATTTGTTTTGTTTTGGATTTCAGGGACATAAAGACCTGAGGTGTGGGGAATGTAATGTCACTAAATTTCAGTGTGATTTTTTTTATTATATGGAATTATTCTAAGACCACACTATCTGACAGTATGTAATTCAGAGGCCCAGAGTTCCCTTAAAAAATTTTGAACTTTTTTTAAGGTATGTTTAGTAAACTATCTATCATGTTTTTATATCTTTTAAACTAGTGGTCGGATCATAAATCTGAGGGCACCGATGAAGTTGAAATATCGGGATTTCCTTATAAATGAAATAACTTCGGTAGGAATGGGCCGAGAAGAAAAGTTACCTTTCCATGTTTTTGAGAAAAATAATAATAGAATTTAAAATAATTATTTAATTTTTTCTCACCATTGAGTGGAAGAGGATGACACTGCGGAGGAGTGATGAGACGGTGACAAGGAGCATTAATGGACAGTTAATAATGGCTCATTTGAAAATGTGACATTGTTATCTTAATGTCTCATAAAATGGGGATCATTTAATGTGTCACATTTAATGAGAATCCTTAATGGGTGCAACGTCACTGTGCTTTTTATTTCATTTAATAATCCAATGTGTTGGAGTTTGGAGAAATAAAAAATGTGGGGAAATCTATGATGAATAGTCGGCAGAATCCCTCTTTAGAGAAGAACAAATAAAGAAATGATGAACATTTGAGGACCGGATCTGGAGGTTGGAAATCGGCAATGAATGCCAACAATCACGGATCAATGAAGATGTGAATTGCATCCTTCTTCATTAGAAAAATCAATGAATCCAGGTAGTAAGTTATGATTTCTATGTATTTTTTTGATTTCTTCCTCATTCTTGAAAATTAATGACGAACGTGTTTCAACCGACTAACGGGTTGATCCATGAATCACTTGTTCTTAAGGATGGATATTGTAGAAGGCATTGAACTGGGGTTTAACATTTCTTATGTGGTTAAAACCTTTCCCCATAATTAAACTCTAAAGGGGAGGGTGCAGGCCGATACGAGAAAGACTCAGATCCTCTGTCATATTTTTTTATTGTGCGTTCTTCATGGTTTATTTCTAGAGATAGTGGAAAGATATTTTGAGTTCGTTGTAGTGAAGATGATGACATAACGTTTCTGTAGACGCTAGTGGTTCAATACATGGACCATCAGAGCGACTCTGGTATCCCGTCGAAGGTATAGCTGGTGAATCAGTGCCAAAGGTGGATGTTAGAGGCCTATGTTGGTGGCATCATCCAGCAGTAGTGGCCGTCAGGGGCCCACGGTGGTGGCGGTAGCGGCCGACGGTGGCCCACGTGGAGGGCCACGAGCAAAGGGTGGCATTGCACCCATCGGTGTGGTGCAGTGGAAAGAGCCCATGGATGGCTGGCTGTGGAGGTGAGGAGGCATGGTGCCCGTTGGAACAGCATGGAGGAGCGACTTTCCTTGGCCGCTCGGGGGAGCTGGCGCATGTGGTATGTCGACAGCAAGCAAGAGTGCAGCTGGTCATCCAATCCAGCCGCGTAGCGCCGCCATGGTGGCTTGGCCGTGGTGAAAAGACCATCCCGTGTCGACCGCGGGGAAAGTAAGAGGCTAGCCATGGTTGTTTTACATGTCCCATATGGGTGAAACTGGATGATTAGAAAATTAGACTTGTGGCTCAGTGGGCCGGACCTACACCGTCAGACCGGACCCGCATGGTCGGGCCCAGCCCGCGACGCTAGGTCGGAATTGTCCAATCGAATCAGACCCGTGAGCCCAATGGGACAGCTAGGCTAGAACCATGGATTGCCTCAGACTGGTTCAGTTTAGTTTAGTCCGACCAGGCTGAATCGGACTCGAACCCAAACGGGCCCTGTTTCACTAAAATGCATGTATCTCTCAAACTGGGAATCTGATCGATGCATCGTTTGTGGAGTTGGGACCCTTGCTATGGGGAGGTCCTCCTGAGATACTACACTTTTTTTGGTTGGATTTGGTGTATGGATGGGTTGGACAGGACTCTAATCCAACCAGGGCCTTTTTAGTAAATTTACCATATCTTACTGATCGGGTGTCCCATGGACACGTCATCTGTTGCGTTGGGACCCTTACGATGAGACGGTCCTTTGGGGTTACTATATGTGTGATTTTTTTTGTGGTTGAGGTATTCCAAATAGATTATGGACCGAATCCTCCCATAATAAAGTGTGCTAAGTGTGGAAATCTAGTGGCAATATGAGAAGTGATAAAATAATAGAGATCCTGAGTGGGTTAGTACCTAGAGAATTTGAGTTGGTCAGCACCTAGGGATCATGTGGGGTGAGTGCCTAGTGATCCTGTGTGAGTCATCCCCTATCAATCCTGTGTGGGTCAGAACCTAGCGATCATGTGGGGGGTCAGCACCTAGAGACCCTATGAGGATCAGAGCCTCTCGATAGAATTAGATGATCTATATTTATGAATATTCATATTTACATCTGCACATAAGTTATACCTAGTGTGAGCTATGTCTTTTACATTGTGTTGGGTGTTTGAGGTCTTTCTTTTTGGTATTACCTCTAGTATTTTCCTTTGTGGTGTTTTTGTTTGTGGATTACTGAGAGACATTTGGGGGTCTCGGGGTCCCTACTGAGTATTCTTATACTCACCCCTACATGGGATTCACTTCAACCGGTTGTGTCTTGTGAAGATGAATAACATCATTAACTGGGAAATTAGGTATCTAGGACTAGGCGGTGCTCGGAGGTGGATCGATGGATGTGGTGTTCCGCAATGACATCTGAAAAAGTGTTATACCTACCCTTCAGGTAGGATCCTTGGCTGACGTCCTCCGGAGCTTCTAATTCTTTTTATTCACTTTACACTCATTTTTATTATGTCCCCTTTACTTTAATTTTACACACTTTACTCTCAGTAGTGATAATTTGTGGTGATTGTACTACGTTCGTTCCTTTTTGGTTTTCTTTGTGTGGTATGCCCCGACTTTTTGTGTACAAGTTTAAAGCCCATGCCTTTCCTTTTTGGGATATTCCTTTTTGGTGCTAGTCACTAGCCCCTGGCCTACAGATGGAAAGATTGTGTAGTCACGACATGGTCCCTAGGGGATGGTTCATGACACAAACTCGGATGAGAACCCAGAAGATTCATATAATTATTACTAAATATATTCTCTATAGTCAGATGAAACTATTTAAGGGGAAAAAGGACATAGGATATTGGGGTTGGAGAATCATTGGCTTTTTATGAACCTTCTCATGGTGCACTCCCTTGTTAATTTGTAGTGTTCTATATTATGATAATGATACCCATCAGTGGATATCAACTTTTATATGTTTCATTGGATGGTACTATCTATGGATGTGTTTATTGATCCTTATAATTCAATATTATTATTAATGAGTATAATAATGCATGTACATTGATGTGTTACGTAAAACCATGACGACATATGCTCATGATCTGTTATGATATGTTGGGTGCCTCACAAGTAATATTTCATTCATGAAAAATGTTAGAAATGATTTTTTACATCTATTATTTAATACAATTAGATATCTTAGTACCTTTGATGTAAATGATATAGCCTAAATAAATCCATGGCCACGGTGTTCGATAGGCATGTTTGATTTCCGAAATTTCAAAGAATAGACATCAAGGTTGATGTCCCTTACACACAACCTACCTGATTACAGATATCATGATAAAGAGGTTATATTACACATCAATACATCGTATGAGGTATTATTTTTTTGTGTAATTAATATATTTATCTATGGGTTCCTTAGTATGTTTCAAGATGCTAACCATGTACTTTAGGATACTTTTCCTATTTTCACTGAGAAATAGGCTTATATTGTCACACACTAAGTATATCTAAAATATAAATTAAATAATATATTTTTAATTATTATATTACAAGTTGAATAAATTCTATTCCCACACATGGTTCAATAATTATTCATGTATTCATGATCACATATATTATGTCACTAGTGATTCAAGAGAATTTTATTTTTTTAGAATATTTAGTAATTGTATATTTTCTATTTAGTAAATATAACATTTATTTCATTATTGGATTATAATTCAGTGATGTTTTATTTATTAAATAAGTAGTCATTATTCAAGGTCCTATAAATATTATGGAATAATTGTACACCTAGTTTAAAGGTCCAGTGATAAATAATATATATTGAATTTTATTTGATTAAATAATATTTAATTATTTTAATATGTGAGTTCATCAAACGTGAATGAATAATAATAATATTATTATTATTATAGACATGGGGTTTTTCAACGATTAGATAAATAATAAGGGTCCCTTGTGGAACCATCTATTTCTAACTCCAGTTATATATAAACTAAATTATATTAGTTTCTTTATATGGCCAATTCTTTTTCTGTTTTTCATAGGGAATGATGTAGAGAATACTCTCAAGGCCTATAGAACTCCCTATCCCAGAATTCTATAAATAACTGTGATAGAACATACTCCACAATCCTGGAGAATCAATTTTAAGTGATTCTCGAAGTGATCAAATATAGCGACCCAACCTTTTCTTACATTACTCTTACATCATTCCAGTGATAAATAACATAATAGTATTACACATAGTGTATTCAAAGGTTTAGTGTTTTGGGAAAACTAGGACCACACATAACAAAATTCAACATCTAGCATAAACATTTATTTAATTTCTTCTTCTCTAGCTTCTTATTGGAACTTGTCCTCTCCCTAGTACATGTAGCCACCTCAAGATATACATAAAAATGGGTGAGCTATAAGCCTAGTAATAGGATAGATAGGAAAAATATATCATGGGGTGAGCATAATCATAACAAAGGAAAAAGATCATGAACCCGAGAGGAGGATAAATAAAAGACATGAAATGTGGTAATGCATAAAAATGAAACATCATGTCCTAGTGGTTAACTACCACACATACTTGTGAACCAAGCTAGAATCTTGTTCACACATCATTTAATATTTACTCAAGAGATTCATCTCGTTACCTAATGCATTGGAGGGCTGTATAATTCTAGGTGCACCCGTCGCATTGTAACATTCATATTGCGCTATATAATTCTGGGTGCACCCGTCAGATCATAACATTATCATCATCATGCTTGACACATAGAACAGTTATCAAAATGTACATAACTAACCCATGTAATGGAATGAGTTTAATCTCATAATAACACATTCATAAGATTTTGTATCCCAAAAGAAAGAGGGAATAACATACTTGATATAAGAACCATCCACTTTGAGGGAGAAGTAAAAGGGGTGTTCTTAAAAGAGGAGTTCTTTTGGAAAACAATTGGTTTGACATAAAAACTGGTGAAAAACATGTATATCCCTGAAAATTAAATACAATTATGAACAGATGATCTTTAATGAGTAACTATATCAAAAATGGAGTGAAAGGGGGAGAACCCGAAGGAAGCAAATTGGGTTCGAGATTTCCCCTTACCTTATACCTGAATGCTTTCTTCTCCATAATGTCCTATATAATGACATTATATTAATTAATTAGAAAACCAGAACCATGTGTACATTAATAGGGTTCCTTATGGTTTAATTATGTCATATTATGTTCCTTTGGATGACTTATAGAGTTTAAAAACATTGTTCAGGGATGTTCATTTTTATTTTTTTCTTGGGTGGTTCACTTGTATTCTTAAATTGAAGTTTGGGTATAACATGAGTAAACATCCAAAAATGATATTACATGTCATTAATGAGATTACAGGAGCATGAATGATTTTATAATGAATTATATTAGATCCATGAGGATGAATCATTAGATAAGAATTAAATGATGGTTATTTGGGTCAATTTGGGCGGTTTTTGGATCACAACAAACTTGTTTTGACTTATCACTTAGTAATATGGCCATAGGTTGTTTCCAGAACATTAAATAGAAAATAATTCATATAACATATCATGTCTCAACCATAAAAATTGTTTCATGACCAGATCTGAAGGTAGAAATGGAAGAAGAAAGCATGTCATTCATGAAGGTGATAAATTAACACCTCACGAACAACGTTCTCTTTATTAAAAAAGGAAGAGTGAAAGTGGGTTGGATGATATAATATCCCATTTGAATCATAAAATTACATTATTGGTATAATAATGGAGTTATAATACAATTTGGATGAAGAGAGGTGGGGAGAGATCAAGAAATGAAATTGAACTTGACAGGGATTTAAAGGAGAAGAGGGAGGGAAATTGCCTCTTGAATCCTTCTCTTGAGAACCTATTTAAGGGTCTAATCTTGGTATTTTGATGAGAACAGAAGCACTTGGACATGGGGGAGTGGATAGGGAACGTGTTTGGGTAGAGTTTAGGGAATGATTGAATCTCGAGAGGTGTGAGGAAATAAGGGTGTGAAGGGTGGATTTTATAGTAGAGGGGAGAGAGGTTTCCTTAATATAAAATTCATTAGTTTATTAATTTCCCCTAAGACAAGGAATAGTGAGTCTTGAACGACCAACAATAGTTATTTTATAATGTAATCCCGAACCAAGTGGTCTTACATCAGCAGAGCATCGTCGATGACGCAATTAATCCATTATTTAGCATTTATTGTAAATTATCAGATTCTTCTATTCATAAAAAATTCATGTATCTCAGAAAAATCCCAAAAATTTACCCCAACTGTTTTTTGACATTCACAGTCCAAAAATGAAGACCATTTCTCAAAAAAAAAATTAAATATTATTAATTTGATATTTAATTAAAATCATAATTTACTGAAAAAAACAGTTTTTAAGATTAAAAATGATTTTATAGTGCATTCAAAAATTACGTAGGGTCTTATAAAATTATATAAAAACTATAAGACGTTGATTAAATAATTTATCAATACATTTTAGGGAAATAAATTTTATTTTAAATTAATTAATTGATTATAATTATTTATTTATGACTTACAAAATACAAAAACATTTACTAAGCTCAAATTGTAACTTTCTAAGATATCTAAATTTTATTTAATTATTCATGGGTAATGTTACTATTATGTTGGATGATTTACTACTCATAAGGGTCATATTACTATTCATAAGGGTATGTTACTATTCAAAAGGATAGGTCACTATTCACAAAAAATTATTTTTGTTTTATTAGACTCCAAAAATCTTCTTGAACACAACTGTGTATGTCATATTTTCCAAAATTCCAAACACAGAAGTGAAAAACATATCTTTAAAGGACACTTATCACTTATTAGTTAATTATGTTGTGATTTCATGTTATTTTATGACATAAATATATAAGGGAATTTTCATTGAAAAATGTTGGGTCGTTACATTCTGCCCCCTTTAAGAAATTTCGCCCCCGAAATTTCACTTTACTCAAACATGTGAGGGTGTTTCTCCTTCATTGCCTCTTCTGGTTCCCAAGTTGCTTCCTCAAACTTATTCTTCCTCCACATCACTTTGAAAATATTGGATGTCTTATTGCTGAGAACCTTATCTCTCTGATCCAGAATCGTTACTGCCCACTCCTCATAGGAGTGATCATCTTCCAACTGCACCACCTCTATGTTTAGTACATGTGAGGGGTCTGGTATGTACTTCCTCAGTAGTGATACATGAAACAGATCATGAAATTCAGCCATATTCGGTGGATGTTCAAGACAATAGGCAATGAATCCTATGTGGTCAAGGATCTCAAAGGGGGAAATATACATTGGGATTAGATTGCCTTTCTTCTTGAATCACCTGACTCTCTTCCAAGGAGATATTCGAAGGAAGAATTTATCTCCAAAGTCAAACTCAATGTCCCTTTGACAGTTGTCAACATAGATCTTTTGCCGACTTTGAGCATCATTGATGTGTTTTTGGATGACATGAACCTTCTCTATCATCTCTGGACTAAGATTGGGTCCAAGTAGCTTTCTTTCTCCAACATTATCCCAATAGGATGGAATTCTAAATCGCTTTCCTTACATAGATTAATATGGAGCCATCTAAATACTTGAGTGGATGCTATTTTTATATGAGAACTCAACCAATGGGAGAAGTTGATCCCAACCACCTTTTTATTCAAGAGAGCGGGCTCTTAGCATATCTTCAAGCATATGAATAGTCCTTTTAGATTGGCCATCAGTTTGGGGGTGATGGGCCATGCTGAAATTTAATTCAGTACTCAAAGAATGTTGAAGGATCTTCGAAAACAAATATGTGAACCTTGGATCACGGTCAGAGACAATTGAGAGTGGAACACTGTTCAATCTCACCACTTCCTTCACATATATCTTTTCAAGTTGATCAAGAGAGATATTTTTCTGAATAGCTTTAAAATGGGCAGTCTTGGTGAGTCGGTCAACCACAACCCATACCACATTATTCCCCTTTGACGTCTTTTGGAGACCCATGATAATGTCCATAGTAACGTTATCCCATTTCTACATTGGTATAGGCAGTGGCTGCATCATACCTTTGGAATTGTGTCGCACAACATTAACTTGCTGACATACCATGAACCATGATATTTATTCCACAATCTTATTCTTCATTTTATCCCACCATAAGTGTTCTTGGAGATGACGGTACATCTTGGTACTCCCAATATGGATAGAGAAAGTTGAGCTATGTGCATTTTCCAATTGCGCCTTCTTTATCCCGGGTGATGAAGGAACACAAAGCCGTGTTCCAAAATGAATCACACCATCATCGTCGATATGGAACTCTTGAAGCTTCCCTTCCTTTACTGTATTCACCCTCGTTTGTATCTCCACATCATCCATTTGTGCTTCCTTAATCTTCTCTTGGATGGATGGTTGCATAATCTTTTGGACAAAGTAGGATGTATCCCCTACCCTTATGATTTCCAAATCCATTATTTTCATATCCAAGAAGATATGGTCTTTCTCAATCCGCAACATGGATAGAGTAGCAGGTTCTTTTTGGTTTAGAGAATCATCTACCTTGTTTGCCTTTCCAGGATGATAGTGAATAGAGCAATTGTAATCCTTTATTAGCTCAAACCACCTCCTTTGACGCATATTGAGCTCCTTTTGTGTGAATATATACTTTAGGCTCTTGTGGTCGCTGTATATGTCAGACTTCTCACCATAAAGGTAGTGCATCCAGATTTTCAAGGAAACAATCAGGGCTGCCAGCTCAAGATCATGCGTCGGGTAGTTCTGCTCATGGATATTCAACTGTCATGAGTCGTAGGCTATCACATTATCATTTTTCATGAGTACACAACCCAAGTCTTTCTTTTAAGCATCACTGGTTATCAAAAAACACTCTCCACTTTTCGGTAGTGTGAGTACAGGTGCAGTGATCAACCTTCTCTTTAGCTCCCTGAAGCTTCCCTCACATTCTTCCGTCCAGACATACTTTACCCCTTTCCTTGTTAACTTAGTTAGTGGGCTTGACAATCGTGATAAGTTTCTCAAAAAATGTTGGTAGTACCCAGCTAATCCAAGAAGCCTACATATTTATGTGACACTAGAGGGCATGGGCTATTCCTCAATTGCCTTTTTCAATGAAGGATCCACATAAATTCCCTCACTTGTGATCACATGTCCCAAGAATGTGACTTCATTCATCCAAAGGTCACACATTCTGAACTTGGCATACAACTTTTCCTTTCTTAATTTTGCTAACACAAGTCTTAGATGTTCTTCATGTTCCTCATTACTCTTGGAAAATATGAGAATATCATCAATAAACACTACCACAAATTTGTCAAGGAAATGTATAAAGACTCTATTCATCAAATCCATGAAGATTTATGGGGCATTAGTAAGTCCAAAGGGCATCACCAAAAACTCATAGTGCCCATACCTTCTTCAGAAGGAAGTATTCTAAAAATATTTCTTCTTCACTATTACCAGATGATATCCAGAACGAAGATCCACCTTTGAGAAGTATTGAGCTCCTCTTAAAAACTCGAACAAGTCACCAATCCTTGGGAGAGGATACTTCTTCTTTATGATGATCTTTTTGAGTTCCCAATAATCGATACACAACCACATTGTTCCATCCTTCTTCTTCACAAAGAACACTGGGCCACCCCAAGGAGATGCAATAGGGCGTATGATCCCTTTGTCCAAATGCACATGCAGCTGCTTCTTTAACTCCTCCAATTCGATAAGATCCATCCTATAGGGACACTTTGAGATAAGAGTAGCTCCGGGTATGAGTTCAACTAAGCACTCTACCTCACGATCTGGGGGGATTCCGGGTAACTCTTTGGGAAATACATTATCGTATTCCCTCACGATGGGCATTTCCTCAAGGTTGGCACTTTTCTTCAACTCAACCATATGGGCGAGGTATGCTTCTTCATAGGGAATCAACACCCACACCATTGAGTGATTTTTCAAAGGAGATTCATGATCTTCCTTGCATTTTTAGAGGAGCATGCGATGGTTCGAAATATGAAAAGATATTTCCTTTTCCCGACAGTTGATATCTGCTCTATATAACGAGAGCCAGTCCATTCCCATTATAGCATCGAATTCCACCAAGGGGAGTATTACGAGATTTTATGGAAGAATCTTCCCACATACATGAACTGGTGAAGATTCAAACACTTGGGTTGCAATGATTGCACCACTGGGTATTTTTACAGATATCTCTCCTTCACAGTTTCGGGGATTCGATTCTATAGTTCTATAAAACTTTCAAGATATAAAGGAATGCATAGAACCAGAATCAAATAATAATTTTTCCATTCTCGAGTGAATAGGAAGTGTACCTTGTATGACTTCATTATCATGCTCCACCTCCGCAGTAGTGATGGCATATGCCTTCCCTTGTTCCTTTGGCTTTAGTTGCTGCCGACGCTGACTACCCTCGAGAACTCGAGGTTTAGTGCACTGGGTTTCATAGTGCCCTAGCTCCTAAAATTTTTAGCATTGAATCATGAGTGGGTCTCTCCTTTCATCGGATACATTCTCCATACTTTTCATGTCTCTTTGACACTCTTGAGCATGGTGTGTTTATTTCCCACACTTGAAGCATTTACCCGTCCCTTTGAAGCAATTCCCATGGTGCAACTTCCCACATTTTTTGGCATGTGGGTCATTGATTTTTCTTCCCACCTTTTTCACTAGATCCACTGGCTTGAAACTCCATATTTCATTTCATATCACCATAGCCATGGGACCATTCTACAAAGTCCATCTCCATTTTTAGAACACACCCAAAAAATTCTTCATAACTCCAAAGTCTCAAATTGTAAGAGTCTTTCGAAGGTGTGGTTTTAATCCACTAAAGAATCTATCAATTTTTCTATCATTATTGATAACAAAACCCGAATCATACCTTGCGAGCCTTGTAAAATTCACTTCATAGGTTGTGATATATTATCCTTCTTTTTTTCTTGAGCTCTATGAATTATCTCTCCATCTTCGTGCGATGATTTCGTGGGAAATACTTATTAAGAAACATTGTCTCAATGTCTTCCCATTCCATCTCTTCGATTTCCTCCCTTGGCTTGGTGTTCTTAATCAAAGCCCACCATTGATCAGCTTCTCCATCAAGATGATAAACGACTAGAGTAACCTTATCCATCTCAGAACAGTGAATCACAAAAAATATCCTCTACCTGGATTTGACCCACTGTCTCGCAACAGGTGGATCGGAAGATCCAAAAAATGTCAGTGGTCATTGCCGCATAAAATATTCATTATCCAGTTGCTCCCTCTTTGGTGAAGGAGGATGTTCCCCATTATTATGGTTATTATTCATAACCTGAGATAATTGGGTAAGCATCGCCATGAATTTTTGAACTGCACCTCCCATATCATTGGGGATGTCATTCAGGCAATCGTTGCATTGTCCCTCGCAAGAGTTGTTGGCCTGATTTCTCCTGGTTCCCACCATTTTCCAAAATAGAAAAGGATATAAAAAACATAAGTAAAAAAGTCATGAATAACTTATTCATCTAAAAAATTATACCAAAAACATAACATATGGGATCCCTAGGTAAATATTATTGTGTACATATTTTTACTTAGTCTCATACTGGAGGTTTTCTCTAGGGTTCACTAATCCTAATTCCCAATTTATCTAAACCATGCCTCTGATACCAACTATAGAGACCCAACCATTACATACATTACTATTACATCATTTCAATGATAAAAAAATAATATTATTACACATATGGGATCCAAATGTTTAGTGTCTTGGGAAAACTAGGACCACACATAACAAAATACAATATCTAGCATAAACATTTATTTAATTTATTCATCTCTAGATTCTTATTGGCACTTTTCTTCTCTTTAGTTGATGTAGACACTTGAGGATATATGTCAAAAGGTGTGAGTTAGAAGCCCAATAAGATTATAGATAGGAAAAATATATCATGGGGTGAGCATAATCATAACAAAGGAAAAATATCATGAACATTAGAGGAGCATAAATAAAAGACTTGAATTGTGGCGATGCATCAAAATGAAACATCATGTCTTAGTGGTTAACTACCACACTTACTTGTGAACCAAGCTAGAATATTGTTCACACATCATTTCACATTTACTCATGAGATTAATTACATTACCCAATGCAATGGAGTGCTGTATAATTCCTGGCGCACCCATCACATTGAAACATTCATATTGTGCTACATAATTTCAGGTGCACCCATCACATCATAACATTATCATCATAATGCATTCCACATAGAACACATATCAAAATGTACATAACTAACACATGTAATTGAATGGTTTTCATCTCATAATAACACATTCATACGCTTTGGGTTCACAATAGAATGATGGAATAACATACTTGATATAAGAATCGTCCACTTTTAGTGAGATGTAAAAGGGGTGTTCTTAAAAGAGGAGTTCTTTTAAAAATCATTTTTTTGACATAAAAACCAGTGAAAAAAAATATATATCCCATAAAAATAGGACAATGATGAAAAAACTATCTTTAAAGAGTAACCATATTAAAAATTGAGTGAAAGAGGGAGAACCCGATGGAAGAAAATTGGGTTCGAGATTTCCCATTACCTTGTACTCGAGTGCTTCCTTATATTTAATGTCCTGTATAATGACATTATATTAATTAATTAGAAATATAGAACCATTTGTAAATTAATAGTGTTCAATCTGGTTTCATTATGTCATATTATGTTCCTTTGGATGACTTAGATAGTTTAAATACATTGTTCTGGGATGTTCGTTTTTATTGTTTTTCTTGGGTGGTTCACTTGTATTCTTAAATTGAAGTTTGGGTAGAACATGAGTAAACATACAGAAATGATATTACAAGTAATTAATGAGATTAAAGGAGCTTGAATTATTTTATAATGAATTATATTAATTCCATGTGGATGAATCATTAGATAAGAATTAAATGATGGTTATTTGGGTCACCTTGGGCGGTTTTTGGATCACAACGAACTTGTTTTAACTTATCACTTAGTTATATGGACATAGGTTATTTCAAGAACATAAAATAGAAAATAATACATATAAAATATTCTTGTTCAACCTGAATAATTTTTTCATGACAAGATCTGAATGTAGAAATGGAAGAAGAAAGCATGTCGTTCTTGAAGGTGATAAATTAACACCTCACGAACAACGCTCTATTTTATAAAAAAAGAAGATGGAAATGGGGTTGGAGGATATAATATCCCATTAGAATCATAAAATTACATTATATTTATAATAATGGAGTTACAATGCAATTTGGATGAATATATGTGGGGAGAGATCAGGAAATGAACTAGAACAAGAAAGGAAATTAAAGGAGAAGAGGGGGGGAAATTAACTCTTGAATCCTTCTCTTGATGACCTCCTTAAGGGTATAATCTTGGACTTTTGATGAGACCAAAATCTCTTGGATTTGGGGGAGGGGATAGTGAAGGCGTTTTGTTAGAGTTTAGGGAAGTCTTTGAGCTTGAGAGGTGTGAGGAAATGAGGGAGTGAAGGCTGGATTTTATAGTGGAGGGGAGAGGGGTTTCCCTAATATAAAATTCATTAGTTTATTAATTTCCCCTATAACAATGAATAGTGATTATTTGAGGACCAAGAATAGTAATTTTATAATTTAATCCCGATCCAAGGGGGATTACATCATTAGAGCATCATCGATGACTCAATTAATCCATTATTTAGCACTTATTTTAAATTATCGGATTCTACAATTCATCCAAAATTCAAGTATCTCAGAAAAATCCCAAAAATTTACCCCAATCATTTTTCGACGTGTAAAATCCAAAACATAAGGCCATTTTTCAAAAATATGTTTCTAAATATTATTATTTAATATTTAATTAAAATCATAATTTACATAAAAACAGTTTTAAGATTAAAACTGATTTTATAGTGCTTTCAAAAATTAAGTAGGGTCTTATAAAATTATATAAAAACTATGAGACATTGATTAAATAATTTATGAATAAATTTTAGGGAAATAAATATTATTTTAAATTAATTAATTAATTATAATTAAGTATTTATGACTTACAAAATACCAAAACATTTAATAAGGTTAAATTGTCACTTTCTAAGATGTCTAAATTTTATTTAATTATTCTTAGATAATGTTACTCTTATGTTGGATGATTTACCATTCATAAGGGTCATATTACTATACATAAGGGTATGTTACTATTCATAAGGGTAGGTCACTATTCACCAAAAATTATTTTTTTTATTAGACTCCAGAAATCATCTTGAACACAACCGTGTATGTCATATTTTCCAAAATTCCAAACACAGAAGTGACAAACTTATGTTTAAAGGTCACTTATCACTTAGTAGATCATTATGTTGTGATTTCATGTTATTTTATTACATAAATATTACAAGTGAATTTTCATTGAAAAACTTTGGGTCGTTACATCAAAGGATGAGAATACATGTGATAGGATCTATCGTGCTAGCACCTTGAGATTCCTATGATGATGTTCGAATATATATGGATCACAGGTGAACTATCTCTATAGGAAATTGAATCATTATTTCAATAACTCAATGATGGTACAACGCATATCCATTTTCTGATCCATCAATGAATAAGGAACTCTTGCAATATTATTTTTTAAATCAATTAAATTAATTATAAATAGTATGTAACAATCCAACAATCCTGGTTCTAGCATTTATCCATTGTACATTTTCTCTAATTTAATTCATTTGATCACAACATTTATCAGAATGTAAATCTTGGATCAATCATCAATCATAACAAAAAAGTAGAGTTGGGCATTTCCCATAGGAAAAAACATTGGATGCGCTCAGAACAAACAAGTAGTATCAAAGGGAGGTTCAGATAATTATTTATAATTATTTAATGATCATTTATTGATTTATACATTTGTAATTAGTTTTCAATGTGGTTTTATCGTTCTTTATTTTGGATTTTAGAATCTCCAACTTTCGCTTCATTTCTCGTCAATATATTCAATTTAATTGATCTTATAGAATAAAATTTGAATAACTCATCCATAGGTGTTGATGATTATGGCTGGATAACACAAGAGTACGAACCATGTAACCTGGAGGAACATGTCATATACTAGTGGTCAATTCCCTAATAATTAATTCAGGATTAATTTAAGGAATTATTATTGATTAAATGGGGTGCATTTAATTATACACTACATGTTGACCAGCCTTGCCTGGTGCACGATCATTCATACTATAGTTTTTCTCACTTGTGTACACAATGTGTAGTCCCTTAGTCACAGATGGTTGTGATAAGTCTTGTGTGCCACATATCGCATGAGTAAAAGTTATATCTATACAATATGCATTGGGTGGTTTATATGTTCCCTTACTATGTTGTCTCTAAGGTACATTTTTTACATAGATAATTTCAAATAAATAAAATTATTTTTATTAAAATTATGATTGATAGAAATATCAAGGAATATGAGATGAAAATTAATAGAAAAAAATTGCTTAATAAAATAAGATAAATAATTGATTCGAAAATAATTTATATTAAATAATAACGATTATAATGGAATGTTAATTTTATTAAATTCATAATTCATTTCATGCATGTGGATGACCATGGACTAATAAGACCATTGCATTTTAATGGTTTCATTTAATTAATTATTAGTTTAAATTTTTTAATTTCATGTCATCTCTCCTCTTATTATGTAAGGGCATGCATGAACTTGGTTTATTTTAAGTAAACCCATTTTTTTCCTCACCTGAGTGTGAGGAAAAGGGTATATAATGGATGTAGCTCCTAATCTTGTGGTGGTGGTTCAATTTTGGAGCTTAGGATAATCCAATACAAGAGAGATACAAATGTGGATAAGTGGAAAAGTGAAACAGGAACCATAAATGGTTCACGGTATTTTTTCCCTATGTCAATGTTTAGTTGATCATCTACTAGAAGTACTTACCATTAGAAAAATCTAATTATCATACCACTTTATTACCTTATTTCAGTAATTTTGAATGGTTATTTAATTAAAGATGTTTTTTGTGATCACATGAAATTAATTAATTGACTAGAATTCATGATTTACCTATTGTAAAATTGGTTAATTAATAAATATTATCTAAGACATGGTTAATCACTTATGTAAATCCACTTAATGTTAACAATCATGCAATAAAGATAATAATTGGAAATTTACTTATAAAAGGTAAAATTCCTAAATAATATATACATATATATATTATGTTAGTATATACTTCCACTGAATTAGTTAAAGTTTAACCCTAGTTTAAATTGAATGACCTTCCAAATTTGTGGTTGTTTCAAATATTTTTCAATTCTAAATTTATGTTTTGGGTTGACTTAACTCATTTCACATCAAGCGTTGACTGTTAATAGAGGAAATGGCATAACTGATAGGAAAAGGTTGAGGAAATCCAATTTAATGATTTTAGTATTAGGGGTTCCAATCAATATATCAAGGAACTATGATTTAATGAAGTTGTAATTTTTAATGCCTACCTGAAACTCTTCAAACTACTTAACCAACCAAATTTGTGGTGATGGGATGTGGAAAATGATTCCTTTCCACTAGAATTTCCAGTCAACAGGATATTCCAAATCCCATTGTTAGAGCTATTGTGTTTCAATAAAATTGTGGGGGATTAATAAAAATAATATTTATTTATTTTTCTAATTTTTTCAGATAATGTACTAAAACTCTACTCAGCTAATTTGGTGTAACATAAATTAAAAATGACTTCAAAAAAATAATTGTAACCCATAATTGATAAGTATAAACTTCTCACCAAAAAAATATCCAAGAACAGAAATGGTGATTAAATGTTATCCTATTTCATGAGAGTATATTTTATGTTCTAGAAGAACCTATTCCTAATGTTCCTGGTACTAAGGGTAGGGATGAAGAATTATATCTCTATGAGAAACATTTAACCGATTCAACATATGTTTAGTGTTTCATGCTGTCATCCATGTCCAATGAGATTTTTAAGCGACATGAGGACATAGATTAATGAAAAATGATATCTCACCTTCTAGATAAATATATTGAGAAGGCAAGGTATGAGATATAAGAGATCCCAAATTCTCTGTTAACAACTAATCATAGAGAGTTAGGGCCAGTTGGGCCTCATGTATTAATACTTATTAACTACATGGAAAACATATACATCTTAGGGATTATATTCCCAGATGTGTTGCGCATATATCTGATACATTCCTCAGTACCCAAGTCCATATAAATTTTTATTGTTAATTATAATATGATAAATAGTGATAAGTGTCTTCTAGAAATTCTAACTCTAATTATCTACGTGGATAAGTACATGGGGAATGGAAAACCCATTCTACTTATTGTGAATAAGAAAATTAAGAATAAGGGAAAGTGTAACAAGACCCTAAATAAGTCTAAATCTCTCATGAAACATCCTTCCAAAATGTAGAACATCCAGAGATATGGAAAGTAAAAATGAGGCAGCATGGTTTTCATGTATAAATCAAGGCCACTAGAAGTGGAACTTCCCCATAATCATGGGGGAATCTATTGGTGCATTCATTATCTAGTGTAAACTTTTAATATCTAAACATCAGTTATTATATTCAACATTTGGTTCTCACGTCAGTATCCAAATGCAAGAACATTTAAATTCTGAAAGATTGTCAGATGAGTGTTGGATATACGAGCTACCAATGGTATGATGCTAGCTATTGTAGCTGTTGGTGACTTCCACCTTTCATTACTAATAGGAATGATATGTGATTTAAAGGAATTTAATTATGTATCAATTGTTACCAAGAACATAAATTCTATATTATTCTACATAAAGATTGTATCTTTTTAAAACATGGATATATAAGTTGATTCTATTATAAAGACAATATATGTCTTAGTATATCACATTGAAAATCCTCTTTATGTATTAAATTACAAATACGAATTATTGATAATATATAACCAATCATTTTCACATGTCTTATAGAACACCCTATTATGCCATCACCATTGTTTTCATGTAAATGAGAATCTCTTGAAAAAGATATGTCAAGATGGTTATTTAGACTATTCTAATCTAAAACCACTTGAAATGTGTCATTATTCTATACAATGAAAAATGACCAAATTGTGATTTTGTGGACAATGTGAAATATCCATTGAGCTTTTAGGATTGGTAGACACTAATATTTGTGGACAATCTATAGTAGAATCTTGATGTGGGTATTCTTTCTTCAAACCAATTACTGATGACCTAAGTAGATAAAGATATGTATACATGATGAGGTATAAGTTTTAGTCCATTGAAAAATTTAAATAATTTAAGAATGAATTAGATAATCAATATATAATGAAGACAAATAAGAATCAATTCCATCAAGGTGGTAATATCATCACCCAGAGTTTATTAACATTTTATTAGATTTTGGGATTTTATCGCAACTCACTCCACCTTATACACCATAGTGGATTACAGTTATTTAAAGGAGGAATTGAAATTTATTATACATGGTATGGTCAATGATGAGTCATAAAGATCTACCATTAACCTTTTGGAAATATGAATTAAAAAATATGGTATACACACTGAATGGGTACCCACTAAAGTGGAAAACAAAGTTTCCTTTGAGTTATAGAGTGGTAAAAAACATGTTTTGTCGCACACAAGTGTATGGGGTTGTGAGTAATTTGTTAAGGAATTCGTAGCAAACAAAATATTACCCTTGGAAAAAAGTGTATATTTATATGGTATAATAAGGAAACAATTGGATACTACCTATATAAACCCTCAAAAAAGATGATACTCCTCTTGAGTAAAATAATTGTTCATGGATTGGGGAGCTCCCAGGTGATGGAAACTCTGATTTTTATGACATCTAAGGCTGTATGTAGTTGGGGATACCACAATTCCTTCAATCGATTATATTATTCGAAGGTGAGGAAAATGAAGGGAAACACAAATCTATGGTGATGGTTGAGTTGGTATTTAATGTATCTCATAGGTCTAGTTTTCTGGACATGTTGACTGGGATGATCAGATCTGCTATGGTTAATGAAAATATGAGGGGTGAGATGGTGATGGATAAGATTAACATGTCTCTAACGAATACTGTGGTGGTAAAAAAGTGAATGTTGAATGGTGGTTTGATTTGTGGTGTATGAGGCAAATGACACTCTTTGATCCTCAGTGGTTGCGATGGGGACTATATGAAAAACAGTAGAGGTTGAGACTAAGATGACTTATATGAGCCATACTACTATAATGATAATAAGTGTATCTTTAAAATCTTTATTTAACAAAGAAAATACAATGATGTTATGTTATTTAGTTTTATTTGATGATGTTTGAATACCACATCATCATGGTACTAAAACTATGACGGCATACCGAAAAACTATTGTAGTAAATAATTCTAGTATTTGGAGGGCCACCAAAAAATATACCAAGATTAATTCCTCACAATTTGGTGTTACATAAGCTGAAAGAGGCTCATAAAAAAGACATTTTTCATTTCAAAATACTATTATTTTAGATTCGATTGTGAAAAAAGGTGGAAATACTCACATTCATTCTAATATAGAGTCAATTTTTGATAGATTTAAAATTTTTGGGCACCCCCATATTTCTAGGATCATTCTTCCCATTAGAGGAATGCTTTGGGAAATTTATGAATTAGTTCATAATCCCACCTCTATATGGGTTTTTCTGATTGGAGATGTATTACCGTGGGTCTAGTCTTCTTTTACATCATTTTCTCGCTAGTCGATCTAAACTGAAGGGCATGTGGGATCAGTTAAATCTCTCTAAATCTTGGTATTGTTTGTATTCAAGAAAGGGATTTTTTGGATTAAACTATTTTAAATAAAAAATATGAGGGTCATGTTTCGAACAAAATTATTGGTCTCAATTGTACCTTGTAGAATCCTATGATTTTATTTGATATTGACTTTGATGTGGTAATTATAAAAAAAATGGCTAGGAACATTGAGGTTACTAAATTTTGTCACTATATTAGGGTCTTAGTGGAGATAAATTCATGATCTTGTCTGATTAAAAACCTAGTTACCTCAACACCAGATGATTATATCTCTTTAAAATTGGAGTATGTTAGACTTCTTTATTTCTATCCAGACTATATAATAATAAGATATGTCCCATATAACTAGGTAAGAACATGGTTCTCTATTTTTTTCATTAAAATGGAACTCTGATGTTTGTTTTTGGAAGTAATTTAGGAGGGAGACAATAAAATATAATGTGGCCTCATTTCACGATAGGACTACTATTGACTCAGGAAATGGGCATGTAAGTGTTGTTTCATCAAAAATGTATGGAGAGTTTTCTATGATGTTGGATCAAATGACTATGGAGGCTCAAGATAATGTCCAAAACCATGAGAAATTCTAGGTGTAGTAGGGCATCCAAAATCCTGTAGATCATTTTCCACAAGACACTGCTCTTGAAAATGAGGGGTATTCAATTATGAGTTATAGTGAAAATATCTCAAAGATGTTGGAGGAAATCAGTAAATTAAGAGAAATGTATGTCATTCATAGGAAATGGGATGATATAGAGTCTGATTCTCCAAAATATCATTCCTTTTTCTAGTATTGTCTAAAGGAAAAAAAGTTATTGTTAACGATGAATGATTCCAAGAGTTTCCTACTGAGAATTTATGATGTTCAAAAGACTACTCAGACATGAAGCCAACCGTTGTTACTAGGTATCATGGTTATATAGACTCTGAATTATATTGGTATAATGATAATGACTCTTCATATTAATTTGATTGTGATTTATAATACATGGAATGAGGGAATAATTTCTTATATGATCCCATTCATATTCATTTTCTCCCTTCTATTTATTTTCACTTAAAATTCATTCGCTTTTCCATAAGAAAACACCCCTAATACCAGAATGTGACTATCGCTAGAAAATCCATCATTCTTGATAGTGGGAATATCCTCAAAAACTAAATTGGGGGAAAGACTGACTTTGATCAAGTTGACACTTATGATACACAATTGTTTGTGTAGGAACATATTCAATTAGTCACATGGAATAATTCATTCCTAAAATTCATATACTATATATGATCACTATAGATGTAAGAGAACTAGAGATATATGGGTTTCTAGACACCAAAGATGGTGACTCATTATTTGTTGAAAAAGATAAACCAATCTCCTAAAAAGAGGTAGTATATAGATCAAAGTCTTCAAGATGACAAGATTCCATTAATTATGAAATGGATTCCATGTTTCAAAACCATTTATGGGGTCTAGTCGATATTCTAGTTGTTGTAAAGCGTGTAGGGTCCAAATGGGTAATCAAGAGAAAACTAGACATGGAATTTGAATTAAATACCTATAAAGAATGGCTTGTCCCTACAGGGATTGTAAAACATCAACACATTGACTATGATGAAATCGTTTGTCTTGGTTTTTTGTTTAAGTCCATCATAATTCTACTTTCAAAAGTAGATTACCATAAATATGAAATTTTTAAGATGGATTTAAAAATACATTTCATTAATAGGAACCTTCTGGAAGATATCTACATGACACAACAAGGAGATTTTTTTACTCCAGGTGATGAAAAAAATATTTTCATGTTGTGGATATCCATTTTATGGATTGAAGAAAAAATCAATGCCATGAAATATTTGATTTGATGAAACTATAAAATAATTTTGATTCATTAAAAAATTAATATGAGACATTTGATTAAAATTGGTTTAGTTTGAATACGGTCGTTATCCTAACAGTTTACGTTGCTGAGATATTATTTATTTGAAATGACATAACAATATTACACTCTGTTAAGGACAGCTTAAACAAGTGTTTCTCTGTGACTAACATAGGTGAAGTGGCCTGTATTCTTAGGATCTAGATAATTAATGATGTGTCTAAGAGGCTAATTGTACAAGCTCAAATTATATACATTGACAATATACTAAAGAGATTTTGTATGGAAATATCCAAGCGGGGATTGGTTCCAGTGTCACATGGTAAACATATTTCAAATAAAATGTGTCCTAATACTCAACAATAGAAAAATAGAATGTGTACGATACCATAAGATTTAGTGATATGATCAATAATCTATTCAATTATATGCACTAGACTTCATGTTGCCTATTCATTTATAATGTGGGAATATATCTAGAAGATATAAGAGAACAACATTGGTCTGATGTTGAGGGTATCATTATGTATATGAGAATTACTAAGGATCTGTTTCTAGTGTATGGAAGAGACAAAAAGATATTCATTAGGGGTTATACTAATTCAAGTTTCCAACTAGATCTAAATGATTTTATGTCAAGGTTAGGATATATTATATGTCCCGATGGAGTAGCTATGAGCTAGATGAGTTCAAAGAATCCGGTTGTTACTGCTTCTATAGTGGAATCCCAGTATGTAACGGATTTAGATGTATCCAATGAATCCATTTTGATACAAAACGTTTTCCAGGAGCTTGATGTAGTACATAGAAGTAAAGACCCTATCACAGTTATGCTGATAAAACTTCTGTGGCGGTTCTTAAAAAATATCCAGGGTCACACCAACAACAAATTCACATACTCAAGAACTATCACCTCTTGAGATATTTTCCCAATTATGGTGAATTTTTAGTATCAAAATTGCCCACAGAATATAATGTGACAAACTCCTTGACTAAAGGCCTATCTCATCAAACGCATGAGTATCATGTTAGAGGTAGTGTACTGAAGGTTGATAGCAGTTGGATTTTGGGAAAGTGGGAGACTATTGGAGTTATTTCCCTAGAATAATATTATATATACATTATGATATCTGAAATTCATTTATCCAAATATTAATAATCTCCTTACCACATCATGATTGTTCTTATATATTACATAGTATGTGATAATTTCCTATGAGTAGCTAACACACTGAAAGATCATAATAGATATCCACTATGATGTGAACTCAAAAGTTTCAAATCATTATTCTAGAATATGTGTTCTATATCTGGATGGAATCATTAGAGGGACCAAAATAATATAGGCTATCAGGGGTTGAGTCATAATGGATTTTGAAGCACCTTCTCATGGTGTATTCTCTTGGTAATATCTAATGTAGGATATCATGAGAATGATACTTGTCAATAGAAAATCCAAATTTATATGTGTCATTGAATGTTTCTCTCTGAAGATGTTTTAATTTATCCTTATAATTTAATATTGTTTTTAATGTGTATTATATGTTCTGTACTTTGATATGTTTATGAAATTTGTGATGGCATATGTTCATAGTGAGGTAGAATACATTGGTTGTGTCACTGGTAATATTTTAATAATGAATAATGCAGGAAATGATTTTTACCTTCTATTATGTAAAAGATGCTGATATCTCAAGCCCTTTTATGGAAATGATATACCCTAAACAAATCCATGTCCATGATGTTTTATAGGAAAGTTCTTTGTTTATAAAGTCAAAGAAAGAGACATAGAGAATATATGTTGATGGCACCGGCATGCAACCTTCTTTGTTAGATATATGGTGATAAAGTGATTTTATTATACAACAAGTGTTCATATGAGGTTTGATGTCATTGCTATGTTAAATTTTTTCTCTATGGGTACCTTGTAATATTTCTAGATGATAACCTTGGACCTTAGGCTTCTCCACCTAATTCCTTTGAGAAAGATTCCTAGAGGGTCACGCAATAAGTTTATCCGGAATCTCATCTGTATAATATATTATTATTTATTATTTAACATGGTGAATAAATATTATTAATTCATGTGGGTTAATAATAATTCATGGTTTGTTTATTTGATATATTTCATCACCAGCTATTTGAGAAAATATTATGTCAGTGGAATATCTCATAAATATTTATGTTCTATTTAGTGAATATAATAATCATTTATTTATTTTAGAATAATACAATTATAATTTATTTATTAAATAAATATCCATTATTCAAGATCTGAAAAATATTATGGAGGAATGTAAAATTGAGTTTAATGTTATGATGAGAAATAATATATATTGAACTTTATTTGATTAAATAATATTTAATATTTTAATTCATGAAATTAAAAAATTTCAAGTAATAATATTTTTATTATTATGTGAATGGGTTTCCACAATGATCAGTTAAATAATAAGGGGTACATTCTCCCTTGGGATATATAAACCCAATTATGTTATTTTATCTATAGAGCCAATTCATTTTGTGTTATTCAAAAGGACCTCCCAAGAGAATCCACTCAAGCCCAAGAGATATCCCTAACCTTGAATGATCTCAAGAACAGAGAGTAATCTAACCCCACCATCTAGGAGAATCATTTGGAAATAATTCTCTAGGTGAAATATGGCAGATGATGCAAGTGATAAGATCTTCCATGGTTATAACTGAAGATCCCAATGGTGACGTTCGGAGATTTGTGGATCACGTGTGGATCACCACTAGTGGAAATATAATCTTGATTTCAGAAACACAACAATGGTATTATATATATCCATTATGAGATCCATCAATGAAGAAACAATTATTGGAAGGTAATTATTTAAATGGATTAAATTAATTATAAATAATATGAAACAATCCTACACTAATCGTTCTTGTGTTTATCCATTTCTATTTTAATTGATTTAATTTTCGTGATCATGTTGTTTATCATATTTTAAATCTCATATTAATCATCTATCATGAAAAAAAATGTTGGGAATGTCTCATACACAAATTCTTCTATCGCGCTAGGAGCCAACAGATTTTTTACATATAATCTATAATTATTATTATTATATGAAAAAACTGTTCATAAAGTATATCATAATTTGGAGTATGAATGAGTTCATATTAATACCATGTTGGATAAATTTTACCTTTTCTTATTTATTTATTGAATGTTTTAAAGTTTTTATTGTTTATTTATTTATGAATATTTCATAAATGTTTATCTAATGATTAATATATGAATTTTACATTTATTTATATATTCCCTTATTCATGCATAGATATAATTTTTCATTTATGAATGGTTGTATTATTATTTTTAAGTAGATAAACTATTCTTATAAATGGATATTCATGCAGATAAGGAGTTACATGCTTGGTGTGATAATGAATTTAGTTTTCTTCATCCTTAAAATTGTACTGCACTATGTTTTGAGCTAGAATTAAGAAGTGAATTTGGATTCATCCATATTATATTTTTTATTTATGATTGAATTGAAATCACTCATGACTGAAGTGTACGTTTTTATAGGTATTTTATGCAAAACTTGTCTCATTCCTCGAGTCTTGTGCTTTGTCTCTTAATATTGGGGGTTGAATACCAGTGACCATGTGCTTATTCTTGAGAAGATTGTTAATTTCATAAGAAATTATTCCACTACATTAAAGGGATTCATTAATATTATTCATGGGATACGTTTGGATATGTATAAATATATATGGACTTTAATTTGGTTCGGTAACATTAGCTACGAGTTGTGTAAAGAGTTACACATGCATATGGTTTGATCATATTATTTTAGTAGAAGGAGTACGATTTCAAAATAAATCATTATACACATGGATATATATAAAAAGAATGTATGATATTAGATGATGATATTAAATCCTTTTTAAAAATAATAAGTGTTAGATTCCTTCCACGGAAAATACATATCAAGACCTCAATCATCCAATGTGGTATGTTCTTGCAAAAATACAACCACCCAAGACTATCTTCTGTAGGGAAATAATGCAATGATGTGCCTATAAAAGTTAGGTTCCCCATTAATGGAATTTCCATTAAGTTACACATGGTTGTGAAACCATGAGAGTAAAGATATCAAATGAATGGTGTTGAGTTTATCCATATGATGGATTAGATAAATAGCTATCCACTCAACCATTCAAGAGTCATATATGAAATGATTAGGATAATTCATTATTAAAATAGATAAGTTTTCAGGTTAACACTAAATTGGGTATATTATCATAGTTAAATATAGATCATACCCACTAATTGTTATGAATAATTTTAAAGGGGTAACCAATTTATTGCGGGACATTTTATCAAATTACAAATTAAATGTTTAAGTGTATCGTCATCATTAAAGTTTTTTTAAATCAATCCTTATGAAATAAAATGTGTAATTTAAGAAAATTATGAGACTATTACTTAGGTGTAATTCTTGGGAAGTAATAAAATTTTATGTACTAAAGAGATAGCTTCAATATTAACTATATATTTATATAGTTTAACAGCTAAGTCTAGATGATTATAAAAATCATAGAATGATTCAAAAAATATTCTAAAGGAATAAAATTCAATATAGCTAAAGGAAATTTTATCTCCACACATATAATCAATGTGATTGAGTGTACTAATGGATTGGGGATACTAGAGAATTCTTTTAATTTCCTAAACTAGATATGGAATTCATTATATAATTGTTGTTGGAAGTGTTCTAAAAAAGTACATGAGTTCAATATAATTTTACCTGTTATTCTCAATGGATTATGAATAACAGTGGATGACATGATATGTTAAGACTTTTTTGTTGTGTTTATAATAAAAAAAGTTAAATTTATCCATAAGAAAATATTGGATTTATCCAGGATTCAACCATGGGGACTTAAAACTAAAGATATGTTGGGAATGAGTGACAATATTTCTATATGATATAATTGTACAGTATATATGAAGGAGAATGAGAAACTATATAGAAATTATATTTCACAAATTAGTTTTATATAAATAAATTCTTATATTTTGATATCCATATAATACCAATATTATATTTTACATGTTATGTAAATATGAAAGAGTTAAAAATCAAGGAAGGAATTGAAATAACATGTAGTTTGAATTTAAATGATGAAACAAATGGTTATTGAATCATGGTTTTATGTGAAAAATAATATATATCAAGTTCAAAGGGATCTAAAAAATGATGTTTATTTCTTTTATCATATATAATATAGGATGTTATTTGTAAAAAAATAGTTATTATGAACAAACATGTGATTATGGATATTAATACATATCGTTTATAATTCATAAAATTATATAACATGTTTGATAATATGATAATTATAAAAGAAGTTTCTTTTCAAAATAAATTTTATTTCCAGTATTTTTATTTAAATATGATGAATTTAGATTCCACCACCCATCCGTAGAATGTTTTAATAAATAGATTATTTATTTAGTAAATTCTATAAACAATTAGAATACCATATATGATATGAATATGATAGTTTACAGAGTCAATAATTTCATTATATATTTATTGAAATTCAATTAATCTTATACCCCCTTATTTTTCAATTCGTTATGTTTTTTGACATTTTGGGATTATGTATCATTTTTCTATGTTCGGTAAATATTTCTTAATTGGACCAAATTATGGAAATAATTGTCAACATTAATTTCTGGACATTAATTACATTCATGATCATCACCTTTTTATGTTTTGATACTTAAAGGTGACATCAAAAGTTTTGAAGTAGTTTTGAGAACATTAGATAAATCTATAATTTTTGGCTTTAGAAGAAACAAATTGTAATGAAAGTGAACTATACATTGCCAATGTAGAGTTTCTAGAAATGAATCTAGAGTAAAAATCCTTTATCAAGTAAAAATGTATTGTGCATATAGTTTTTGGAATCCTAAATGATGTGTTGATTACCTTTGTAAAATATCAAGACCTGGTTATATTAGAGTTGATTTCCAAAATAGATTTTAATGCATGCTTAGTGTTTGATGTCCTGAAATAATGAATGAAATGAACTCTATATTCATTTATAGTACATTTCCTTTTTAAAAATTTGAACTCAGTAGGGACACTGGATAAAATTATTTATCCCCCAAATTGAGGTTCTACATTCCAAATAATTTTTCATTCATCCCAGCAACAATAGGACACATGGAATATATCAAATAATGTGTATCATAGTTCATCAAAAACTTTATTCTTCTAAATAAATGAAACTAAAATGATTGAAGCCTCAGATTTCATATAATATTGAATACTGGATCAAAAAGTTAGGGGAAGAAATTCAAAAATAAAGATAAAAGTATCTTAGATGTCTGACCACATCCAATGAATATGGAAACCAGGGACCTACAATAAGAATAAGAGTTTTGTGAGGTGAGGAGGGAGGGTGCAACATGATTATTGTGAATATCTTATACTTTGGATTATTTACTATATTTTTTGATTAATAATATTTTAACTTGTTTTGTAATTCATATTCCTTCCCCTTTGACCTTAGTTACTCTTCGAATAGAGGGGTATGTCCTGAGTTATTAGGGAAGTAAGGTCCCTCTTTTTATATTTCTTAAGTCTTCACACATCAATAAATAAAATAATATCTTTCTTGTCAACTAGTTTTGATACACAGTAGTAGTTATTAATTTAAAATTTGGATATATTTGATTTAATTCAATTTATTAAAAACATTCTTGGTATATGATTCATTATCTCCCTCCCTTGATCTTTTTCTATATATGATTGAGTAATCAGGGTTGAGTGGTGAAGTATTTATCAGACTCTAACATGTGTGGAAGGTATATTAGTTACTCTTGGATTTTTTAAAAGGAATAAAACCCAGTTGGATATTACCCAATTAATCCAGGAGTGATTTTTTCATCACTTACACGCTAAGGAAGAAATGTAAACTATGAAAAGATTTTTGTTTGGTCAGTTCCCACCAAATCCATTAATCAAGGCTGAGAGGTTAAATAGAATTAAATCATATCACTTTATAGTTAATGAGAATAATATTTGAGGTGATTAGAGACTAGGATAACATTGAAATGTGGAAATTAAACCCTAACCTAATCAATCTTCTCTTCATCATTGTTTTTAAACTACATTATTTTGTTTATTTTCTTTTCTTTCCAAAACCATATTAATTTCAGAAAAACACCCATTATTACAAATTATATAATGAATTTATTATTTCTTCTCTCTAAATACATCCCCAGGGTTACAAATAATAATATATTTAACCTAGTAATAAATGCTATTTTTTCATAGCTCATAACAGGATTGTCCAAACATGGTGTCATTTTCAGGGAGGTAGTACCGAAATTTTGATTATTTTTATTGTATGATCATATAATAAACTAACCAACTCATCTATCTTGATGAAAAGATATATAGAACCTTATTAATAAGACTTATATAATTAAATTTATATTCTAACTTAGAGGATATTTCTTTTTCAAACACTAGTGAGACACTGAGTACTCCATGTGAGACCACGATTATATCATTAAATCCTAATTAGACTCACAGAAATTTATTTTCACCATAATTCATCAACAAATGATATCAAATTTCTATAAATTCTCTTAAATATGACTTGGAATTGAAAATCGGTTTAATTCAACTATTATGAAACAACCTTGGCATGGTAAATAAAGATCCATATGATCATATTAAGTATTTCTCACCTATTTGATGAACATTTAAGCTAATGGGATTGGTTGAGGAATAAGGTAAGTTAATTAGAATTAATCCCTAAAAACTATTTTGAATCCATGCTTTCTAGTGATTATGAAACGACTCTTAAAATAAATATGATAGTTTATGTTTTTAAATTTTTTTTCAAAATATAGAGGTGGTTACCAACACCTCTAATAAATTCATGGGCATTGAATTAATTTTTTATTTATTCCCATAATATTTTTTCCCCATAAAATAGAATGAGTTCTAGATACCTATAATATATTAATTGCGGTTTAGCAATAAATATTCATGGTTGTTTGGTGATTGGTGATGGTTAATACTACATTTATTTATATGACAATAGTTTAATGAATTAATTCATTTTTAAACCACTACTACTTGAAAAAAGTAGTACGTTACATCAAACTAAAAAAATTTATACCATCTACAATATTTAATAAAAATATATCCATATGGTACATAATTCCATAATTTTAGTACTCAAATAAAAATACATAAAAGGGAATATTTACATATATTATATCATAAAAGGCTTTAATTATACAACAGATTTTTCTACATCATATTCTGTAAAAATAGCATATTTAACTTTTAATGAAAACCTTGATATATGAAAAGTGTAATCCAACATCAACCCGACTTCTCTAAGTTTGGTCATATAACCCTATATGAACCATGATCTTGATTTTATTATCGAATACCAAATTATAGTGCATCTACATTCAACATTAAATTGAATTTAGAGTATAAATTAGTTTTAATTATATAGTACATACTAAATATATTTCCCATAATTATAAATTAGATAGTTTATTGTATTTTTTCTTACCAAGGATATAATTTCAATGGTAATTCTCCCAATAATTCCGTAAAATATATCACCCATAATTATACATACATTTTATAGGAATATAAGATAAAAAATTATACATTTTTATTATCACTTGCTTTATGTTTTTTTATCAAAAATCACAATCTTTCAATTAATGAGAATATGCCACTAATCATGATATATGATGGGAATTGATGGAATATCACTTGGTAACTGGACTATGATCATCCCATATAGGTCCCTAACAACATTTGTAGGCCCCTCAAACATGTCAAATTGATAAACTATCTTAAACATTATCCTATTAAAAATATTGAATGTCTTTAGGTTCATTTTAATATTGTTATTATCTAAATATGTTAAATAAATACATTCAAAATTTAATATATAGATGTAATATTTTATTTTCACACAACCATAATTACATACAAATAATGGTCACACTTCTATACCCTTGTGATGGTAACTGTGGAACCATATTCTCAGTCAATGACTACTCGTTAGTTTATCCATATAATCCCACCAACATCCCTATAGTCAATGGTGATGCACTAGATGTAGGGAGTGTACCTGATGAATATGGGAGTATATCAAATGGAATAAAAATAAGGGAGGGGTATACCAAAATATGTGAGCATAATTTATACAGGTTGGAGTGAATCAAAAAGTTCGTCTAACATCATAGGATATTTTTATGATCATCTTGTAAAACAAGTTAGAACATGCTATATGATATAAAATAAGATTTTTTTTTGATAATTTTGTACATAAATTAATTAAACGCATGAATTGTAAATAAAAAAATAAAATATAAGGTAAATGAGGACTAAACATAAAATAAACTAATTATTCATTGACCATATTATTATCATCCTGCACTGTTAACATGATTTAATCATCTTTTTCATCCCATACAAGACCAATTGTTTCCATATCATAATGGAAAAATAAATCAATCACTTGTTGTTGATAGGGTTCAATGTCACAAAACAATTCTTCAACATTATCGTGCATATCAATTAAGTCTCTAGGAATGACCTAGACTACACCACTCCACCTTCCAATTACTCTATCATCCACAAAAATATACCATTTTATATTATGATGACAAAATATATGGATATTCTTCTTCTGTATCACTTGTATCATTCAACCAATATTGGTTAATATAATTAAATTGTATGAAATCATTCTTTATTTCTATGTGAACATCGACCCTCTTTTATTTGTATAACACATCTAAATATTATCAAAGTTAATTTAATTTTATAATTAAAATCAACTTTCCATAGTATCCCATGTTTGTGAATTTTTTGTAGATTCCACTATTTTTGGTCTTAAAACCATATTCACGCAAAGTTGTATGAATCATAAATCCATTAGTATTATAAAATTAAGTCACATTGATTGCTTAAAAATTCCTTGATCCAAATATTTAAAATTATCATACAATCTAGCACAGTTATCTATATTAATGATATAAATGTGTATATATATATAATATTATTTGTTACATAAGATAATCGTATCAACATATTATGAAAATGAAATTGATTATTATCTTACATGTTGTAAAAACTAATTAATATTTTATTTATTACTGAATTTTGTTATCACATTCTCATTGTGTCTTATACTATGATATAATCTATTTGTTTGTGTCTTCATTTATTCAATTAATGGATATGAAATATCACTTTGGAGTAGAACATATCTATGTTCTTGTTTGAACTCTATTTGTGACAATGAAACTGACGATAGTTTTCTAACATGATGACCTAACATTGGAAAGTATGTATTATTACTATAAAAATACAATTTATATTCATTATCTCTAACACAAAGAAAACTTTATTGAATATTTTCTTGATATTATCAAAATAAATGAACATAAGGTGAGACACTATTTCACCATATAACCTTCAGCAATATATCCTTATGTTTGAGATTTCTTTCACATGAAATAATTTAAATGAACTAGATGCCTAATGAAAAAAGTTATATATGATAATAAACAACATAAATAATAAGTTTTAAATTTTTTATGAGGTAATAATATAAAAGAAATATGAAAATACCTCTCTATGGGATATATCTATCAATATTGAATGGGGCCTCCAACTTTAAATTCCTTGATCAAATGAAAAGTAATATGAACCATCATAATTAAAATGATGGGGGAATATATCACCTCCAAATGACTATGTTCCATTAAAATTATTTCTTAAATTGTTTTAACCATAATGGGGTTTAATATTTTCCCACAAATTTGTATGAAGAATGTGAAAAACTCAATTAAAAATATTGTAATTTTATCTTTTAAAAATTTACTCCATTAAACATGTAGAAATTTCTCAATTATAATATAAGAACCATGGATTTTGATTCCATGTAAAAAATGATGTTTCAAGTAAACACATTTTGAAATTTTACTTGAATACTTTGAAGTACTTTAAATTTTTTTATTCATCAATGGAAAACATATTTTTATTAATTTGTAAATGAAAAAACTACTTCCAAATACATTTCATTTTAATTTTTCCACCTATCATGATTTATATTCATTTTTCTATGTTCTTATGGTTATTAATATGATGTTTTGATTTCGTTAATCATTCAATATTGTAAGAACCAAATTATCACATACCATATATTAAATGATCATAACATCAATATTTTGATATAACAATTGAAATTCCTAATAAATAAGTTTTAAAAAATCCTTTATTTATTATAGTATTGGGTAATAAAACTATATGATGAGCATGAAACTCTTTTACTAGGAACCTTTAATTGATACTATTTCCAAAATTTAAAATCATCCGTTTATAATTGCAACAAAATATTTGAACCTAATAATAAGTTTTTTGGTGGTCTCAACTCATTTTTTTCCATTGAATTTCTACTTTTTAAACCGATATATATAAGATGCAACCATGAATTAATAATGGCACATGAAACACCACATTCTTCTGTATCATTTTCTACTATGCTTAAATTCAATGTTACAAACCAGACATTCCTTTTAAGTGTTATTGTTCCATCCAAACGCAATTCCCAATATAGGAAATCACTAATAGTTCACATTATAGAAAAACACATTTTGAACATTTCTGTTGTTGAAGTGTTGTATTTATCTACCCCATTATCTCATAACACTTATAATTATTCAATAAGAGGTTGAAGAAATAAATTAATTTCATTTATAAGATATTTTATTCCTAGAATGATTATATATATAATGAAAGAAGTTTTCTTCCTACACATCCATGGAGGTAGATTGTAAGGTATCAAAATAACCAGAAATATGTTATAAGTTGTAGTGAGTTATAAATAGATCAAATATATCAATAACCAATCCCAAATGAACATTTCTAGAATCTGAAGTGAAATTTTATTATAAATAAAAAAACAAATTTTAATCTTTTAAATGACTTAGATGACATATAAACTCATTATTATTGTTTTTGATAGCATGAAACTTTATTTTCATTGATGTTTTTGATGACATGAATAATCCTAGAAATATTTATTTTAATGGAATGTAATATATAACCACCATAGTAGTTTTATTCCTCCTTTTATCCATAGTAATTTCATTCAAACATTAAACAAGATTCATTAATGTCACTCTAAAATTATGATATAATTTTTCACTCTATATTATATGAATCTTTTCCACAATATAACATGAAATCATTAGGACTCGACTGTATCTTATTATAATTGAGACTGATCTTGTTAACAATTTTCATCATGATATAAAATTATCAATGGATATTAGCATAATCATATTCATTATAAAATATCTTATCATAAAAGTTTCTTTATCTATAAATCCACATAAGAACATAATATGGTGAAACTTATGTATAAAAAACATTTGGTATATTTGATATATTATTCGTAACTATCCTAATTTTTTATCTTCTACTAATTCATGAAACTAATTTGTTTTCTCAATTACCATGAATCTTGTATTAATCTTTGGAATATCATAAAGATACTCCATGGATATATCACAATTATTATCACTCTATATAGTGTGGAAAAAATCATTAATCAGGTTTTGAATTTCATTAACCACTATCGAGGAAGTAGGTTGTTCATTCTAATAGTGGTCACACATTGAACATTTTATAATGTCTAATTCCACGTTCCAAATCCTGCCACCATATCAAGTTGGAAATTATTTAAGTATCAATTTTCCAAAAACATTATGTCTTTTTAATTATCATCTTTAATTATAATCATCACATGGTCATTTTATTCCTCCTTCCATGGTTCATTTTTTAAATTGAGAAATCTAAAAATGCATCTAACCCCTTAACACATTGAGGTGTATTTCATGGTACATTAATCCAATATTTATCTATTTTCATGATATTAATATATATATATATATATAAACATCACACTAATTAATTTAATAAAAAAATTAATAACAAAACATTGTTTTTATTGAATAAAAATCATTAATATGAAAAGAATATTCACAGTTGAAAAAATCGATAAATAAAAAATAATCAAACAAAATATATCTATAATCAATTTATATTTTGATCACATATTTTATGTTATAATTATATCATATAAAATATTGAAAATATAATACATCACATAAACAAAAAATGCATATATTTTGTTAAAATATAATCTTATTATTAAAGGGAATCATAAATGTACATCTATTT